>BPTQ01000002.1:115349901-115360828 GCA_019973895.1 Chrysanthemum seticuspe | reverse complement strand
AGGGAGAAACGCATACCCTACAACTTTAGACACACAACGCAATTAAGAATAAGACGTGACAACTCAACCATCAATAGGAGATAATTAAGGAGTAATACAATCTAAGTAAACACATCTTTAAACTATCATACGAGCACACATTAATTAGACATAGACTCCCACAACCTTAGTTTAGATAATTAGATAATAGTAGAGTAATCGGTAAAAAAACCAACCCCCCAAATCCAATACCCGAGATTCGTACCTTTTCCTTTCATAAAATATAAAAATATAAAAAATAATCTTCCTCAACCTTAACCTTAGCGTAGTAACTCCTTACTAGCATTCCTATTCCCCTAGAGAACGATATCAATACCCGTGGCTTACCCTAATTACTACACTACAACGATTAGGTTCACTGCCTAGGGTGTTATAAAACTTGCTCGAAGAAAAGGAAGTTTCCTTGACCCCGAACGACGCGTGTAGCGTTATCACCTACTGGCCGTAAGTTGAATCTTAATGATTTGTGCCCTAAATTTGGTAAGTCAATGCCCATTAGAAAATGGATGCCTACTGGTAGAACTATTCCTTTAAGAATGAACATACTTTGAATAGGTCAAATACGGACACTAGCACTGCATCTATTCCTGATGATTCCATTGTTTCTACTTCCGATGTGGGTGTTCCAATCACTATTACTAACCAAATGGAACCCATTCTTGCATGGGGATCCCAATTATCCTGTTATCCATTCTTGTTTGTGTTCAACGGCAGATTGTTCAAATCGTTCTGTGGTACCTGGACTCAGGCTGTTCCAAGCATATGACTGGAGATCGCTCGCGGCTCATGAACTTCGTGAGTAAATTCATCGGCATTGTTAGATTAGGGAACGACCATTTTGGTGAAATTATGGGTTATGGAGACTATGTTGTTGGTAAAAGTGTAATCTCCAGGGTATATTATGTTGAAGGTCTTGGTCATAACTTGTTTTCTGTTGGTCAATTCTGTGATTCCGATCTTGAAGTGTCTTTTAGAAAACATACTTGTTTCGTTAGAGAACTGGATGGTGTGGAATTGTTAAGAGGAACTCGTGGTTCAAATCTATAAACCATCTCTATCGAATACATGATGAAGTCTTCTCCAATCTGCTTGTTGTCAAAGGCTTCAAAATAAAGTCATGGTTATGGCATCGTCGTCTCAATCACTTGAACTTCGGCACCATTAATAATCTTTCCAGAAAGGATCTTGTAAGAGGCTTACCCAGATTAAAGTATGAAAAAGATCGTCTTTGTTCATCATGCCAATTGGGAAAAAGCAAGAAATATGCCCAAAACCCAAACCCACAAACTCAATAATGGAAGTTCTTCATACCCTTCATATGGATTTGTGCGGACCAATGAGAGTGCAAACGATAAATGAGAAGAAATATATTTTAGTCGTTGTTGATGACTACTCTCGATTTACTTGGGTAAAGTTTTTGAAGACAAAGGATGAAACTCCAGATGTCATCATCAAACTTATCAAGCAGCTTCAGGTTCGTCTTAACAATACGGTTAGAATTGTTCGAACAGACAATGGCACAGAGTTCGTTAACAAAGACTTTAGTCAATTTTATGAAAATGTTGGAATCAGTCATCAAAGAAGTGTTCCACGAACTCCTCAACAGAACGGTGTAGTTGAAAGATGAAATCGAACTCTTGTGGAAGCCGCAAGAACAATGCTAATTTATTCAAAGTTTCCAATGTTTCTCTGGGCTGAAGCCATTGCCACTGCTTGCTACACACAAAATCGTTCCCTCATACACACATCTCATGGAAAAACTCCATACGAACTTGTCCATAAACGAAAACCTGATCTCTCCTACCTTCGTGTGTTTGGTGCGTTGTGCTATCCAATGAATGATGGTCAAGATTTAGGTAAATTAAGAGCTAAGGCGGACATTGGAGTTTTTGTAGGTTATGCATCAAACAAGAAGGGTTACCGAATCTACAACAAAAGAACTCGAGATATCATGGAAACTATTCACGTCACGTTCGATGAGCTGTCCGGGCAAATGGCTCCAGGACAATCTAGTTCTGGACCCGCATCTCAACCTTCATCAAGTAGTCCCATCAGTTCTACTCTTGTACTAAGTCCCTCGCCAGCAACTCCTTATGTACCTCCTTCAGAAGATGATTTGAAGAAATTTTTTGATCCAATGTTTGATGAACACTATGAGCCAATTGCCAATGATCTGTCAAATCCATCAACAGAGGCTGCTCCTATCCCGGTCAATGAAGTTAACCCTTCAGTTTCTATGTCATTAAGTCAAGAAGCGCCTGCTGCTGATCACTCTGTCTCATCAACAAATCATCAATCATCGAGTGTACATCATGGAATTGTCTCTGTCACCTATGATGGAGATAATCCCTTTGCTACTCCTAAAGATGCCCCCTTTGAGAACATATTTGCTCCTGAACCATCATCAGAACCATCTTCATCAGGAGAAAACGACTCTGCTACTTCAGTTCCTCAACAACAACCACACGAACACCTTAGAAAATGGACACATGATCATCCATTGGAAAACATCATTGGAAACCTCTCTCGTCCAGTATCCACTCGGAAACAACTTGCAACCGATGCCTTATGGTGCTTCTTCAACTCCGTACTCTCTAAGGTCGAACCAAAAGACGTTAAAACTGCCATGAATGAAGACAGCTAGTTCAATGCCATACAAGAAGAAATTCATGAGTTTGATCGACTAGATGTATGGGAATTGGCATCTGCTCCTGACTGTGCTATGATCATTGCTCTAAAGTGGATCTTCAAAGTAAAACTTGATGAGCATGGTGATGTATTAAAGAACAAGGCTCGATTGGTTGCAAAAGGATACCATCAAGAGGAGGATATTGAATTTGAAGAATCATTTGCTCCAGTTGCACGTATCGAGGCAATCAGAATCTTCCTGGCTAATGTTGCTAGTAAGAATATGGTAGTCTTTCAGATGGATGTAAAGACGGCTTTTCTTAACGGAGATCTTAAAGAAGTCGTATACGTCAGCCAACCTGAAGGTTTTGTGAATCCAGAGCATCCTACTCATGTCTATCGCTTGATGAAGGCTCTTTACGGTTTGAAGCAAGCTCCAAGGGCATGGTATGATATGCTATCAAAGTTTCTTCTATCTACTGGATTCAGCAAAGGTGCAGTTAATCCGACATTGTTCACCAGAAAGTCAGGCAAACATTTAATTCACGTTCAAATCTATGTTGATGATATTATTTTTGCCTCAACTGACCCCAATGAATGTGACCGTTTTTCTAAGGAGATGGGCTCCAAATTTCAAATGTCAATGATGGGACAAATGTCATTCTTCTTGGGATTATAAATTTCACAAAGTCCCGGAGGCATTTTTATAAATCAATCTAAATATGCTAATGAAATTTTAAAGAAATTTGGATTTGATTCTTGTGACCCTGTTGACACTCCCATGATTGAGCGTACTAAACTGGATGAGGACCACTCAGGGATCATGGTAGATCAAACGAAATATCGTAGTATGATTGGATCCCTGATGTACCTCACAGCCAGTAGACATGATATTATGTTCGCTGTATGCATGTGTGCTGTATGCATGTGTGCTAGATACCAGGCTAAGCCTACCAAAAAGCACCTTGAAGCGGTTAAACGGGTCTTTCGGTATCTCCAAGGAACCATCAATATGGGTCTTTGGTACCCGAAGGACACCGGTATGTCTCTAACAGCCTATGCAGATGCTGATCGTGCAGGATGTCAAGATACTCGTCGAAGCACGTCAGGAGGTGCTTAGTTTTTGGGTGATAAGCTCGTGAGCTGGTCTTCAAAGAAACAAATGAGTACTTCTATATCCTCTACAGAGTCTGAATACATAGCCTTGTCATCTTGTTGTGCTCAAATCCTATGGATGTGATATCAATTATCTGACTATGGCTTTGAATTCAACAAAATCCCTCTGTATTGTGATAACAAAAGTGCCATTGCTCTCTCATGCAACAACGTTCAACATTCAAGAGCAAAGCACATTGACATTCGACATCATTTCATCAGGGAGCAAGTGGAGAACGGTGTGGTGGAACTATATTTTGTGAGGACGAAATACCAGTTAGCAGACATCTTCACCAAAGCCCTTCCTAGAGAACGTTTTGAGTTTATCCTTCCACGACTTGATCTAAAGAGTCTACAACCGAAAACACTTAAACGTCTTCAAGAGGAAGAAGAGGAATAAACGGTTTTTCTTCATCCATCTCTTGTAAATAGTTATTCAAAAACAAATTACAAAATTACAAAACCCTCAAAAAGCAAATAGAAATATATAAAACTTTCAAAAATCCATAAAATTTTGAAAAACTCAAAAAAATTGCAAATATATATATATATATATATATTGTCTGTTTGTCATGTTTTTCTTGATTCGATAATATCTACGCTCTTTGTGCTGTCATTCAAAGAGTGACACGGGTCTTTAGATGTTGTTCGAATGTACATAAATCATTAAAATATATATATATATATATATATATATATATATATATATTGAGAGAATGTAAAACAAAGGCTTATAGTCATTTCAGTCTATAACCCGTTTTTTAAAGAAAGAACATAGCCATACTTTATCTTATTTTTTCAAATCTCATGCTCTGATTCTATAAACAAATATTTGCTATCTAATGAAAACTAATAGCTTTGAAAAATAACTCGGACTCAATTTTTGAAAATCATTTGGACTTAACATTTGTCAAAATCTCTATCTCTCAATCAACAACTTATGTCATTGATTGAGGGGGAGAATTATTTCAATCACATCAAAAGGTTATTTGTCATACAATTGTTTTCAAAAGATACTAATGCATGTTTAATCTTTGGAGTTTAAAGTCTCAGATTTGATCCTTATCGGTGAAATGTTTTCATAAGCAAGTACAATTCTCTTCAAAAGCTTTCAAAATCAATTTAAATCTATAGAGATCACAAATCTCAAATGATTTGAAAATTGTGATCGGGGGAGAATTTGTGATTTAAATTGGATTTAAACTGATAATTCGATAAATGGTTTTATAGTGATTTACTAGCTCTCCTCCCCACATGTGCCAAACGATTTCAAATTTTCCATGCACATGTTGAGGGGGAGCATCTATTTCAAACCAAAAAGGATTGAAACGTGATTGATTTGGTTCAATGTGCAGATTTTCCCTAATATGTGCAAAACACTTTCAAATTTCTATGCACATATTGAGGGGAGCAACTTTTTGAAAACCACATCCTTTCCAAAAATACCCTTAACAAAGTATGCAAAATACTAATTTTGATCAGGAAAGTGATGTTGATATGTTTTAGAAAATGGTAATCAAAAAAGTGAATCCTTCCTCTTGCCTCCGTGTGCCAAAACGATTTCAAATACATGATGCACATGTTGAGGGTGAGCTCTTTTTCTTAAAATATCAAAAACAACTCAGGTACAAAATGCTTTGATAATATATCACAAGTATCTGGATTGATTTTCAAATGGTTTTCAATTGGTTCCAATGGCAGATGAACAATACCAAATAGACCGATCAAATTTACTTTATGTATGGTGATATAAGGATGGTTAGGTTAGGTATTCGTTCCCACGATCCCGCCAGAGTCGGAGGGATCTACCCAGGGACAATCCACTAGATAGTGTAGAGTCCTTAGGTATGATTAAAAAAAAAAAAAAAAAAAAAAGGAGAAAAGTGAGAAATGGGAAGAGTGCGGACTGAGACAAAGCTAGTACTGGAATAAACCCAACAAGGTTCTAGTTATGAAGTCTGGGTAAGCACTGAAGGGGTTGAAGAATGAAAAAGAATTGAATGAGAAAAGGGTGAAAATAAATAGCCCTCCAATTATTCAACCTTAGGGCAGAAATAGGGTTCAATACATATGCTACTGGTTGTTACTAAGGTAACACCGGTATTGAAGACAAGACGTCATGGACCCAGTGACGCACTGCACTACAAATTCCCAAGCTACTCAAGTTTCTCTTAAAAGGGACTTGTTTCATTCTCACGGGGAACCTACATAATCTATCGACTTTCTCTTAGAGATTGTTGATATTGAAGAAGGAGACCCACTCCCTAGTCTCCGGCATAGGAACCAAATGTGCACAATTGAGTCTAGAGCCAAGAGATCATCTATAAATCTCATTAGGACACAATCAATGAAGACTCTCTGTTTCACACAATGTGGAAAGAGAGATTATATCTTAAGAGTCCTACGCATTATCCTTGTGGTATTGCCAGAACATCTGAGTGATATGCAAACATATTCACAATGAAGATGGAAAGCCTTCTAGAGCCAACATCAAACAAGCTCTTGGTAGGTGGCATGTGAGATCTATCCAATAGATCAACCATGTGACAACTGAACAAAAAACAATTGGGCGATTCAAAATTATGAATCAATCCTGGTTCAGGTTATGGATTGATGGATACCTTTGAAAAACCGGTCGTTGTGCTTAAAAAATTCTTTTCTTTAGCACATCGACTGTGTATTAATATTTCAAATATAAAAGGTGTTTATGATTGATAATTGATTTTTCTCAAAAACCCTCGTTGTATTGCAAAAACTCTTTATTGAGCAGTACTCGATTGTTTTTCAAATCTCTTTTCATCAATCAGTGAATCTCAAATTCTCTGGTTCACTCACTCCGTATTGTCTTCTTTGAGACGTTCAGGTTTGAGAACAGCTAGAGCAGCTGCGAAACCCTGTCAAGGAGATTCTTCGAAATTATACCTGATCACAGGCAGTACTTGTACTGATCAACGGGGAACCGTGGGCCATGTACCTCAATTCAACGAAAGTGATCAAAGACACTTTCGTGCGCTTTATTGCTAACTGTTTTATGCAGGTACGCCCGACGTTTGCAGCTGATCAGAATGGAGAGGTCAATCCATAGCCGCATGCTCACACAACACATTCATTTCTAAAGAAATCATGATAAGTGCATCAATGACTCTGATATTTTCACTCCATGCTTCTACTACGCTGCTGCAAATATCATGAATCAACTAAAGCTTCCGCTACTCTGATGAAAAGATTTCATGATCCAGAATGTGAGCATGTCGGTCCTAAAGTCACAACATCACATAATATCAACACCACAATGGAAGAGTAAGAGATTTATGTTTGTTGATGATCTCAATGCTGGCTCAAAACTCATTATCACGTGGATCAGTTAAAGACCTCCACTTGGATTAACCAAACATGCAAAAATGAATAATCAATGACTACGGGCTACTGAGCAAAGAACATTATCAAGAATCCAAGAACAATCTTAATGTAATATCTTTTTGTATTCTATGTAATTTGAGGTGACCTCCCTTAGGGGGAGATTGTTAGGATTTAGTAAATCCAGTTATTAAAGTGTCGGTCACCTCAAGTATATGTAATCGTTAGAAAGCTCGTATTCGTAGTTGTTTTATGTTAGGAAGTATTTAGTTAAGTAACACCGTGGAGGACGGACGGTCTTTACCCACTGTATGCCTGATCCACAGCCCGTAGGTGGCGTTTATATAAGAAACTATAAATACCCTCTACCTCCCAAGGTAGAGGGTTGGAGCTCATAATAATACTTTTACTTTCTCTCACTAAGTTCCCAAACCTCTAACTCTTTCCCTCTCTAAAACCTCATATTATACGCCCATATTTGATCATGATTTGATGTGTTTGTGAAATCCAATATGTTACAGAATCAAGCAAGGGAACCTAAACGAGATAGACTCCTAACTAGCAATTCTATTCCCCGACAGCGGCGCCAAAAACTTGATACGCGTATAACGCGCGTTCGGGGTCAAAGGAAACTTCCTTTTCTTCGAGCAAGTTTTTCAACCACCTAGGCAGTGAACCTAATCGTTGTAGTGTAGTATTAGGGTAAGCCTCGGGATTGATATCGTTCTCTAGGGGAATAGGAATGCTAGTGATAAATTACTACGCTAAGGTTGGGGTTGAGGAAGATTATTTTTTTTATCTTTTTTAATTTTTTTTTAGAAAATTGAAAGGTATGAATCTCGGGGTATTGGATTTGGGGGGTGGTATTTCTACCGATTACTCTACTATTATCTATTCTAATTAACTAAGCTAAGGGGTAGTCTATGTCTAATTGATGTGTGCTCGTATGATGATTAAAAGTGTATTTACCTTGATGCTATTACTCCCTAGTTATCTTTTATTGATGGTTGAATAGTCACATCCTTATTCTTAACGCGTTGTGTCTTCTAAGGTCGTAGGGTATGATTTTTTCCTTAACTCTTTCAGGATACCTTAAGGGCACGTTTGGTAGAGAGAAATTCAGAGAAAAGAAATGAAGCAGAGAATAGAATCTCAGATAATAGAAATCAGTAGAGAATTTTGTTCAATTCTAATGTTTGGTAACAACAGAGACTTGACCTGAGAAATGAAAAAAAATTTATTTAAATTATTTAAAAAAATATATCTTTTTTTTTAATTTATTTTTTAAAAATTTATGTACTTTCTTTAAAAAAATATATATTTTTTAAAAATGTATTTATTTAAAAAAAACTTGTTTTTTTTTAAAATATCTTTTAAAATGTATTTATTTAAAAAAAAAAAAAACTTATTTAAAAAAAAATTAAAAATTATTTTTTAACTTTTTTTTTTAAATTATATTTTAAAAATGTATTAAAAAAAAAAAAAACAAAAAAAAACAAAAAAAAAAACCAACTTGTTTTTTTTTAAATATTTATTGAAAATATATTTATTTAAAAATTGTTTTTTAAAAAAAAAATATTTTTTAAAAATGTATTTATTTAAAAAAAATTTATTTTTTTTAAAAATATATATATATTTTTTTAAATATTTTTTTAAAAAATATATTTTTTTTTTAAATATATTTTTTTAATTTTTTTTTAAATGTAAAAAAAAAAAAAAAAAAAAAAAAAAAAAAAAACAATTTTTCAAAAAAATTAATCAATTTCTCTCGTTTCCCAACAAAGTGGGATGGAAATGGAGATTTCAAATTTGCACTATCCAATTCTCCACATATGTTTTCTCGAGAGTTGGTAACTCTCCGCTTTTTGTTTTCTCTTGCTTACCAAACACAAGAAATCACTTCATTTCCATTTCTCGGCTCTTATTTCTCTATACCAAACACACCCTAAGGTTATTGCCTGAAAAATCTCTAGGATTCATAAACTAACTCTAAGGTTATCTTTGGATTTTTAGCCTACAACAACTCTAGGCGATAATAAACTAATGTTTACAAAGATTACTCAAGCATTAAAAACACAACGATGGCCTATTGCAATCCTAAGCCAATTACAATTAAGATAAGAGACAACCAATCAATATTCAATAACTAGGTTTCTTAGATCTAAGCAAACGCACAAATAAATTAGCCGGACATGGTAAACATGATACACACATACAATCAAAGACATAATGAAATCAATGAAGTAAATTACTTATCTTGATGTAAAATAGGGTATGAGAACCCTAAGATACTGCCCAAGACGAACCAAAATCGTTTTAGGGTTTTACTCCACAATTCTACCTCTCTAAAAGTCTAAAAATTCGAATTCTATATATAGAGTTACAACTGCGACGGCGTCACTCTTTAATTGTGACGTCGTCGGATCGCCGCCATTAGGGTTTCGTCTTGACCAAGTCAACTTTGTGACGGCGTCACGTTGTGGTTGTGACGCCGTCGGCTTCATCTTCTGACGGCATCTGAATCTGGATCTAGGCCGTATGAGTTGTGACGCCCTACTCTTTAAGTAATTATTTTGAAATCAGAAAAAACTTTTTTTAAAATTAGATTCAAAAATAAAAAACGCAATTTTTTTTTAATCGGAAAAAACTTTTTTTAAATTCAGATTTAAAAAAAACGTTTAAAAATATAAGTTTTTCTTTTTTTTTAAGTTTTTTCCGATTTAAAATTTACATTTTTTTTAATCTGATTTTTTAAAAAAGTTTTTTTTATTTAAAAATAAAAATTATGTTTTTTTTTAATCTGAATTTAAAAAAAGTTTTTTCTGAATGACAATCAATTCTCAAAATGGCAGTTTTAGTACCTGAAGATTCATAACTGACATGTTTGGTCCTTGGAATTTTCAAAGATGGCAAAAGTGGTCCTTGGTTTATTTGAAGGTTGACAAGAAAAGCCCTTGGATTACTTTTCAGAAATTACAGCCTTGGTCCCTTGAAAATCAGAAGTTACATATTTGGCCCTTATGTTTACCCTTGGATCACTTTACTAGTCCTTAAGTCCAAATCCAATATAATCCAAAAATAACCATGATCCAATATACACGGCCGAATCAAAACCCGGTCCATTAACCAAACCCCATGATGCGTGCAAAACCGTCAAGGTTTCTTACACAAGCCTGCCACTTGTGAATGGCGGACCGTAAGAACCTTAAAACAGTTTGAACACGAACTCAATGAAGATCTGAGGAGTATAGTGTTTCCCCGGGTCGTTATGTCCCAGCGAGTTGTGCAATGGATTATCAAACGTTTAGTGATCGAGGAATTTGAACGGAAAAAGGATTTTTCAAGCACAAGTTTGACAAAATTCCAAGAATGCCAGGCGGTAAGTGTTCACCGTCCGAACACATTCTTTGGAACTGCCAAAACGTGCGTAGTACCCCAAACCAATTACCTGGCCCAAAACTAAGCCGGCACATATAACCTAGTACCAATAAAAACCTAATATAACCTAAACCTGAATTCCTGATCATTTCACTAGGTTCCCATTTGTATTCCCGGTTTATACATTGAAGACTAAAAGTTCCCTGGTTCCGACATTAAAGACTTTTCATTAGGTTCCCGAAAAGAACAGTTGGAAGTTTATTTGGTTCCTGGTGAAAACGGTAGAAACTTTTAAGGTTCCTGGTTTGTACAGTCAATACTTAGAAGTCCATGATTTTGACGGTAAAACTCTTAACTAACAGTAAGTCTT
>BPTQ01000002.1:115303681-115339555 GCA_019973895.1 Chrysanthemum seticuspe | reverse complement strand
CTTTTATCTTTTTGTAGTTGTAATTTCATTTTGAAGTTGTAAGCAATCTTTTGTTAATGCAAATCTACTTTTCAGTTTGTTAAATGAATTTCTGCCATTGCTCTTTTGATTGTTAATCTGGTTTTAAAGCTTGTGTTATTAGTTGTTAAGACTCACAGAAGCTTATCTAAGCTTCTGTGATTTTGAAGTTTCTCAGATCTTGTTCTCAATTTCAGTTTTCCAATATAGTCAAACAAAGTCAAACATTATAGTCAAAATGTTTTTGGATTAATTTCTATTCTAAAATCATTTTATAGCTGAGTTTTAAGTGGTTTTTGAGTTTCTGAATTCATTTGTGGTCAATACTAGTTGATGTCATCATGTTAAATTACATTTTTGAACTTGAAGGAGTGTTTGGTTTATACTAAATTCTTTGATTTTAGTCCATTTGCATAGCTGAATCTGAGAGTTGTGGTTTCAATTGATGTTTTTATAGCCTTAGTAATCAACATTTAAAGTTTCATAGTCAAGTTTGTGAGTTTGCAAATGTCATAGTCTTGGCTTGGTCTGAATAGTCATCTGTTCATCAAGTTGCTTAGTTGCTTAGTTGCTGTTGATTTAACTTCTTCTGTTGTTGGTTTATTTAAGGACTGCTAGTGCCACAGATTAGTTTATTGTTGCTGCAATCCATATACTGCCCATATCAGTAGTCTTAGCAGCTTGTATCCTAGTTTGAATTTGTTAATTAGTCAGTGTAAGAATAGTTCTGTTTGTTCACTTTGCATCTAGGATCATCTGAGTTGCATTATTTTAGTCTTAGGAGCTTATAGATTAGCTGAATCAGGCCTGCTTGTGTTTAACTGTTTCTGCACCAGGTCCTGTTCTGTTGCATCAGCAGCCTAGTGTCCCAACAGCCTTTTGTTTTGATCTTTAATTGCTTCATCATTTGTCCTTATTAGCTGTAATCTTAGATATAGAATCTCTGGTTGGTGGTCTTGAGAACCACATTTCTGGATTTCCCATTAGCTTCTTAGATAAGCCCTTGGATAAGCTCAAAAGTAGGGTCAAAAGTTGTTTGGATAGAGTAGATTGTTAGCATCAAATCTAGGTAGACTACTTATTAGGTGTTAGGATTAGCTTGCATTAGTTGTTTTAAAGTAGTTATAATATAATCTAGCTTCTGTATTGGATTGGTGCATTATAGTGCTTATTTGCTTATTTTAAAGTGCTTATTTACCATACAGTTATACATCAGCTCTCATATCTTACACATAAGCATCATGTTTTATATTTTTCATAGCTTTAGAATAATATTTTAGAATTTCCCTGAATTTTTCATAATTTTTAGCTACTGTTTACTATTTTTCTTAATTTAAAATAGTTTTTAATCCTTTTTAAAAATAGCTTTTATTGCAAATAATTCAGAAAAAGTTCCAAAAAATAATTTTTCAATTTTCCCAGTTTAAGAAAAATATAAAAAGCATAAAAAATATTTTTCCCTATTTTTCCCCTTTTATTTGGTATTTTTCACAATTTAAATTAGTTTTCAATAGTTTTAAATTCATAGAAATTAGAAAAATAATCAGAAAAATACAAAATTAGTTTTGATAATTCTATTAGGTTATTTTAGATTTTATAAAAATAGTTTCATAATTTTCACCTTAATTTTCATAATTTCTAGAATTTTAATTTAGTTTTAATAGTTAAAATTTAGTTTTTAATTCTAATAAATTCAAGAAAAATCCTAAAAAATAGTTTTAATTCATAAATAGTTTTCAAATATCATTTTTAGAGTAAACGTAATTTTAGGCATTTTTAGGATATAATTTAGACGTAGTTGCATTTTATTCGCGTTTCGTTTTAATCCCGTATTTGCGTTTTAGTATAGATTTGCGTAGTTTGCCATAACTCTTAGGTTTTCCCCTTAGATTTTATTTCCTTTTACTTTCCTTATCCCGTAGTTTAGAAAACATCAAATTATCCCCTTCTCTTATTCAAATCCCGATAATCGCGACGTGAGTTGGAAATTCCATTGATCCCTCGTTCGGAACGATCTCGGTGCTCAATCCTAATACGTTTGAGTTACCCAACATACTACACACACTTCTCTATTATTGGTTTTTATGCAAATCAATTTTTGGCGCCGCTGCCGGGAGGGCTTGTAGCGAGTTTTCGTATTCCGTCTCGAATCGTGTGCATTTGAAGATCCTTCCCCGAGTGAAGTTATCGTCATTTTTGTATATATATATTTTTGAAAAACCCAAAAAAAAATCTAAAAACATCAAAACATTCTTCCTAGAGTGTTTACAAAACCATAAAAATTAAAAACCAACAAAAGAAACTGAAACGTCAATTGTACGTCGGCTCACCTTGAAGGTACAACCTATACACGGGGTATAAGGAAAGTCTTGACATTAAATTGCAGACTGAAGAACGATCCACTCTTCGTTCCCGCTCCGCTGCGCGTACTTTTGAGAGCTACCGAGCACCGGTTGACGTGAAGGTTACAAAAATATTGTGTTTTCTTAAATATAAAAACTCAAAAAGATTTTCCTTTTCAAAATTTGTTTTCCTTTTTCTATTTTTAAAAATCCAAAAATAATCTTCGATTTCCTCTATATGTTTAATTCTAATCTCTTCACCCTCTAAATTGTTTAATTCTCCACAATGCTCGATTTCGTACCCTTTGATCCCCATGATCCTCGGACCATGGAGGATTTCTATCATCCATCGCTTATAGGTCGAGGAGGACCGATCGTTCCGGGAACGAAGTTTAGATTGAAAAATCGTATGGTTCGTCTTCTTCGACAGCATTGCCAGTTTCATGGATATAACGACGAAGATGCTAACGAGCACTTGAACAAGTTCTTATCTATTACTCAATCCATGAAGCAACGTGGCGTTTCTCAAGATGATATCCGATTGAATCTCTTTCTATTCTCTTTAACCCACGAAGTCGAAACTTGGTTTTATACCCTTGAAAAACATTCAATTCATACTTGGGAAGAGATGTTTCGCAAGTTTCTTTCAAAATACTTTCCATATTCGAAAACGATGCAGCTGAGGAAAGAAATTCTCAATTTCCAGCAATTACCCAAGGAATCCGTATTTGAAGCTTGGGAAAGATTCAAAATGTTATTACAGAAATGTCCCGATCACCGAATTTTGCTTCTTGATCAAATCCTAACCTTTTATCATGGTATCACTACGATTGATCGAGACAAAATCATGTTGGCAGCTGGTGGAAATCTCATGCGGAAGACACCTCAAGAAGCTTACGATTTGATCGAGAATATGACGCAACATCATTATCAGTGGGATGCTGACGTTTCTTACGATTCTACCACTATGTTGAGTGATCATTATTCCGAGAAAATTTCCGTTATGAGTGCTCAAATTGATGTCTTTGGCGAGCAAGAAAGATATATCAGTCACCATTATCAACAAAGACCAAGTTATCCTTCCACCTTTTATTATTCCGACTCTGACGATAGTGATGACGATGAACCGTTTGAAGAAGAGAACTTAAAGATTGATGACGATTCTTCGAGTGGCAATCCCACTCCCACTTCCAATCCTATCATTTCCGACTCTTCCCCTTCACTCACGCCGGTTGAGAGAAGTGACGTCGTTTTCGAAGATGTCGATGATCTAATTTCGTCGAAAATTGTTGAAACCAATTGTGATCCGCTCATTAACGAACCTTCGGATACCTTGTCAATGGGGGATAAGGAAGTCGAATGCACTCCTCTTGAGAATATTGATGACCTTGTTCCAATCCCAAGGGTATCTGAGACACCTTTCGATTCAATTTCAGAAACTTTCAAAATGACCTTCACAAATCCTTTGTTTGAATTCGATTCAGAATATACTCTCAATTTTGACAATCAAATCTTTGACGAGGAAAGTGATGAGTCCGATACGGAGACCATAATGGAAAAGGTGCAAATTCCAAGCTCACAAAGTACCGCACAAATCCCACCTCCGTTTATCTCGATTGCTGAAGTTAAAGAAGTAGAGCAGTCTAAAGGAAATCCTCCGGAGCCCGAGCTCAAGGATTCGTCTTTTGATTTACTTCTCGAGGAGTTCTCCGATGAACTTTCTCATTTCATATCTCCTCCAGAATATGATCGTGTCTATTTTGATCTTGAGGAAGATTTTAGTTTGGGGGAAGAGCAACTCTCTCAAAAGAGTTTCGTTATTGATGACATCACCCCGCTTCTTCATCCCAAATATTTTGTTGAAAATCACCCAATGAACTTAAATGATCAAAATCAAATTAAGGATTATATAAAATTTGCTTTTGAAGATGAAGAATGGATCCTAATTGTTATCAAAATCTTTTTTCCATTTCTTCCATATAATGTGATTTCTCCTCTTCTTCACTCTTGCGGGAGTGAGGATACCATCTTTGACCCCGGTATCACCGTTTATAGTTTTACTAATTAGAACCGTGGGTATCTCATCGGAGTGGAACTTTCTTATGTTTCAATGTTTATCCAAACCTCTTGAACGAAAGTCCGATGGAGATTATCTTTTCCACTTGCTTCCCCAAGGACAAATGAATTCGGGGACGAGTCAGGCTAGCGACTCGGTGATCAAAAACAGTAGCGCTTCGTGGGAGGCACCCCATGCTTATCTCTATCTTCTTTCTATTTTCTAATAAGTGACGTGAAGGGATTAGCCTCTTCGATTTCTCGTGTTTGGTTGTTTGTGATGTTTTGTGATAGGATGTTCCCGATATGAAGACTCTCGTGCTCGAAGTTTGTCTTTTCTCCACTCGAGTTTCATGATCGATGCTGATGGAAATCCGATATCCTAATCTTATCGACTAACGTTTATCTTCTAGCATACTTAATAAACGGCTTTTAGATTTTCGTGATACCCTTGCTTTAAACATTGAGGACAATGTTTCGTTCTAGTCTGGGGTAGGGTAATCTTCGATTTGATTTGACCGCACTTGCTTATTTTCTGTCGTGTACTCTCGTAACCCCGTTTTTCCTTAGAAATGAAAAATCGTGCAAAAATGAGAAAAATTTTAAATTTTTTGTAAGCTTTTGTTAAGTCTTTTTGATTGAAAAGTTTTGCTAGTCTCTTAGATAAGAAGCTATAAAATGCGAATTCTAGCTCACAAGGCCAAGATTTTGCAAGTTTCCCTGAGTGACTTTAAATATGCATAACTTTATTTCATTAGACGAAGCATTTGCTAAGTTAATATATGTTTTGACACCTTGTTGACTTTCCGCTGGTGAGAGTAGGAATAGAATTTTGACTTGACCGGACGTGTTGAGCCCTAGCTTGTTCCCTTAACCATAGGTAATCTAAAAAATTATCGGCTAAGCATCCGCGGATCTCATTATTTGGGATTTTAAATTTGCGGAGATCGAGAAATGATAGAGTTACTTATGAGTTTAGATGCTAAACGTGGAGTAGTTGGTTCTCTTTAGAGCCCATCGAAGGTACTTATGGCTTTTTGTTCCCACAAAATTGTTTCACCCCATATCTGTCTAATAAATAATTAGAGATGTTGAGTTTTTGGCGATAGTTAGTTCTTTATCTTCTTAAAAGAATCTTTGTTTTAAAAATTGGGTACACATCAAGGATCCGTAATAAATAAGCAAGTGATAAGTGAAAAGTAATAAGTAAAGTTATGAGCTGCGGTGTCGAGATCGGACCCTTGGATCTTTAGCCGGGATTGAGTGAGGTCTTAGCCTAGCCAGCCGGGATCCTCATTTCATGAAGCCTATAGTCTTGGAATTACCCCGTGAAGCTCCGTAGTTCATAGCTCATATAAATAAAAGTATAAGTTAAAAAAAAAAAAAAAAAAAAAAAAAAAAAAAAAAAATTGAAAAATGATGAATGAATAGTGAAAAAAAATCAAAAGTATAAGTGAATAAAAATTCCTTGATGTGGACCTCATTTTTGGAACAATGGTTCTTAAGAGAAGATGGACAACTAATTATCGACTTAGCTTTGTATCTTTATCGGAATAAAAGTTATCGAAACGAGAAATTTGAAGAAATTCATTTCTCACAAAAATAAACAAATCTAGAGGAAAATAGGAAAATGGGAACAAAAGGTAATTACACAAGTAACTTCCATGGGTAGTGTTAGCATCTAGAATCATATTTAACAATGATTTCGATTTTACGCTTAGTTTGGGACTTGTGAAAAATCAGGGACGATGTATTCTATCCGTATGGTCACTTCACGCTGTGTTGTGTTTTCTACTCCGTGATCCTAACGTATCGTTTGAAAAATGTTGGAGTTATTGATCGACATGAAAGTTCAACAGATCTTCACTCATAATCGGAATGAGCTTAATTGTAATATCTACATATGAATAAAAAGGTAAACGGGGCGTTTTTAGAATTAAGGCTCTCTTAATCTCTTTTGAGGAATCTTTGCTACTTCTTCATAGGTTTAGTAGAAAGAGATTGAGATCCTTGGTTTTAGAAGCGTGAGTTGATTGCATTGCGTGAGGACACGACAATGGTCTCGTCTGGAGTATTTTGGTATGTGCTAAAACACATACCTTTTCATTATCAAAACTGACCCAAAACAACCAAGAAAGAGCCGTTTATTGTTAATATCTGTTATTTTCTTGAGTTTGTGCTTGTGTAGGTACGGATATGTAAAAACACACAAAAAGAAGCCAAAACCGAAGAAAACCGAGCACGAGAGAAAGAAGAGTGCAAAAGCCGAGGCTGAGAAAGGAATTTGCAAGTTTGGACAATCAATTCTCAAAATGGCAGTTTTAGTACCTGAAGATTCATAACTGACATGTTTGGTCCTTGGAATTTTCAAAGATGGCAAAAGTGGTCCTTGGTTTATTTGAAGGTTGACAAGAAAAGCCCTTGGATTACTTTTCAGAAATTACAGCCTTGGTCCCTTGAAAATCAGAAGTTACATATTTGGCCCTTATGTTTACCCTTGGATCACTTTACTAGTCCTTAAGTCCAAATCCAATATAATCCAAAAATAACCATGATCCAATATACACGGCCCAATCAAAACCCGGTCCATTAACCAAACCCCACCAAATACCCACTTACCCGGTTTTAATATTAAACCCGTTACCCTTTTGGACCCCGGTCAACCTCCCAATACCCGGTCAACCATTATCAAATAAATATAAACAAACCCAACCCAAACGCGCCCAAACAGAGCAACCCAGAAATTACTGTTCTTCACCCTCAATCCCTTTTACCCCGTACACCTCAACATTTACCCACATTAAGTGAGCTTCTAGAAGCCTTCTGACAGCTTGTCAGTGGTGTGCACGTATGGACTGCCAGGGTGGACAAATGAAGAGCTCTCATTGGTCTAAACACCTCACCAATTCAATCCAAGGGTTTAGATTAGATATGGTGACAAAGAGATGAATCAATGGCTGTGATTAGACGTTCTTGAAGCTTCTGAAAGGATCCCAAGCTCTCCTCAGCTCAGCTATATAAACCCCGTCATTCACAATTGTAGACTCGTCCAATTTCTTATGCTTTAGAGAGATTTTGATCATTTATTTTCTGTCATTGCTCTTTTATCTTTTTGTAGTTGTAATTTCATTTTGAAGTTGTAAGCAATCTTTTGTTAATGCAAATCTACTTTTCAGTTTGTTAAATGAATTTCTGCCATTGCTCTTTTGATTGTTAATCTGGTTTTAAAGCTTGTGTTATTAGTTGTTAAGACTCACAGAAGCTTATCTAAGCTTCTGTGATTTTGAAGTTTCTCAGATCTTGTTCTCAATTTCAGTTTTCCAATATAGTCAAACAAAGTCAAACATTATAGTCAAAATGTTTTTGGATTAATTTCTATTCTAAAATCATTTTATAGCTGAGTTTTAAGTGGTTTTTGAGTTTCTGAATTCATTTGTGGTCAATACTAGTTGATGTCATCATGTTAAATTACATTTTTGAACTTGAAGGAGTGTTTGGTTTATACTAAATTCTTTGATTTTAGTCCATTTGCATAGCTGAATCTGAGAGTTGTGGTTTCAATTGATGTTTTTATAGCCTTAGTAATCAACATTTAAAGTTTCATAGTCAAGTTTGTGAGTTTGCAAATGTCATAGTCTTGGCTTGGTCTGAATAGTCATCTGTTCATCAAGTTGCTTAGTTGCTTAGTTGCTTAGTTGCTGTTGGTTTAACTTCTTCTGTTGTTGGTTTATTTAAGGACTGCTAGTGCCACAGATTAGTTTATTGTTGCTGCAATCCCTGTACTGCCCATATCAGTAGTCTTAGCAGCTTGTATCCTAGTTTGAATTTGTTAATTAGTCAGTGTAAGAATAGTTCTGTTTGTTCACTTTGCATCTAGGATCATCTGAGTTGCATTATTTTAGTCTTAGGAGCTTATAGATTAGCTGAATCAGGCCTGCTTGTGTTTAACTGTTTCTGCACCAGGTCATGTTCTGTTGCATCAGCAGCCTAGTGTCCCAACAGCCTTTTGTTTTGATCTTTAATTGCTTCATCATTTGTCCTTATTAGCTGTAATCTTAGATATAGAATCTCTGGTTGGTGGTCTTGAGAACCACATTTCTGGATTTCCCATTAGCTTCTTAGATAAGCCCTTGGATAAGCTCAAAAGTAGGGTCAAAAGCTGTTTGGATAGAGTAGATTGTTAGCATCAAATCTAGGTAGACTGCTTATTAGGTGTTAGGATTAGCTTGCATTAGTTGTTTTAAAGTAGTTATAATATAATCTAGCTTCTGTATTGGATTGGTGCATTATAGTGCTTATTTGCTTATTTTAAAGTGCTTATTTACCATACAGTTACACATCAGCTCTCATATCTTACACATAAGCATCATGTTTTATATTTTTCATAGCTTTAGAATAATATTTTAGAATTTCCCTGAATTTTTCATAATTTTTAGCTACTGTTTACTATTTTTCTTAATTTAAAATAGTTTTTAATCCTTTTTAAAAATAGCTTTTATTGCAAATAATTCAGAAAAAGTTCCAAAAAATAATTTTTCAATTTTCCCAGTTTAAGAAAAATATAAAAAGCATAAAAATTATTTTTCCCTATTTTTCCCCTTTTATTTGGTATTTTTCACAATTTAAATTAGTTTTCAATAGTTTTAAATTCATAGAAATTAGAAAAATAATCAGAAAAATACAAAATTAGTTTTGATAATTCTCTTAGGTTATTTTAGATTTTATAAAAATAGTTTCATAATTTTCACCTTAATTTTCATAATTTCTAGAATTTTAATTTAGTTCTAATAGTTAAAATTTAGTTTTTAATTCTAATAAATTCAAAAAAAATCCTAAAAAATTGTTTTAATTCATAAATAGTTTTCAAATATCATTTTTAGAGTAAAAGTAATTTTAGGCATTTTTAGGATATAATTTAGACGTAGTTGCATTTTATTCGCGTTTCGTTTTAATCCCGTATTTGCGTTTTAGTATAGATTTGCGTAGTTTGCCATAACTCTTAGGTTTTCCCCTTAGATTTTATTTCCTTTTACTTTCCTTATCCCGTAGTTTAGAAAACATCAAATTATCCCCTTCTCTTATTCAAATCCCGATAATCGCGACGTGAGTTGGAAATTCCATTGATCCCTCGTTCGGAACGATCTCGGTGCTCAATCCTAATACGTTTGAGTTACCCAACATACTACACACACTTCTCTATTATTGGTTTTTATGCAAATCAATTTTTGATTGGTATGTGCTAAAACACATACCTTTTCATTATCAAAACTGACCCAAATTAACCAAGAAAGAGCCGTTTATTGCTAATATTTGCGTGTTTCTTGAGTTTATGCATGTGCAGGTCCGGATATGTAAAAACACACAAAAAGAAGCCAAAACCGAATAAAACCGAGCACGAGAGAAAGAAGAGTGCAAAAGCCGAGGCTGAGAAAGGAATTTGCAAGTTTGGACAATCAATTCTCAAAATGGCAGTTTTAGTACCTTAAGATTTATAACTGACATGTTTGGTCCTTGGAATTTTCAAAGATGGCAAAAGTGGTCCTTGGTTTATTTGAAGGCTGACAAGAAAAGCCCTTGGATTACTTTTCAGAAATTACAGCCTTGGTCCCTTGAAAATCAGAAGTTACATATTTGGCCCTTATGTTTACCCTTGGATCACTTTACTAGTCCTTAAGTCCAAATCCAATATAATCCAAAAATAACCATGATCCAATATACACGGCCCAATCAAAACCCGGTCCATTAACCAAACCCCACCAAATACCCACTTACCCGGTTTTAATATTAAACCCGTTACCCTTTTGGACCCCGGTCAACCTCCCAATACCCGGTCAACCATTATCAAATAAATATAAACAAACCCAACCCAAACGCGCCCAAACAGAGCAACCCAGAAATTACTGTTCTTCACCCTCAATCCCTTTTACCCCGTACACCTCAACATTTACCCACATTAATTGAGCTTCTAGAAGCCTTCTGACAGCTTGTCAGTGGTGTGCACGTATGGACTGCCAGGGTGGACAATTGAAGAGCTCTCATTGGTCTAAACACCTCACCAATTCAATCCAAGGGTTTAGATTAGATATGGTGACAAAGAGATGAATCAATGGCTGTGATTAGACGTTCTTGAAGCTTCTGAAAGGATCCCAATCTCTCCTCAGCTCAGCTATATAAACCCCGTCATTCACAATTGTAGACTCGTCCAATTTCTTATGCTTTAGAGAGATTTTGACCATCTATTTTCTGTCATTGCTCTTTTATCTTTTAGTAGTTGTAATTTCATTTTGAAGTTGTAAGCAATCTTTTGTTAATGCAAATCTACTTTTCAGTTTGTTAAATGAATTTCTGCCATTGCTCTTTTGATTGTTAATCTGGTTTTAAAGCTTGTGTTATTAGTTGTTAAGACTCACAGAAGCTTATCTAAGCTTCTGTGATTTTGAAGTTTCTCAGATCTTGTTCTCAATTTCAGTTTTCCAATATAGTCAAACAAAGTCAAACATTATAGTCAAAATGTTTTTGGATTAATTTCTGTTCTAAAATCATTTTATAGCTGAGTTTTAAGTGGTTTTTGAGTTTCTGAATTCATTTGTGGTCAATACTAGTTGATGTCATCATGTTAAATTACATTTTTGAACTTGAAGGAGTGTTTGGTTTATACTAAATTCTTTGATTTTAGTCCATTTGCATAGCTGAATCTGAGAGTTGTGGTTTCAATTGATGTTTTTATAGCCTTAGTAATCAACATTTAAAGTTTCATAGTCAAGTTTGTGAGTTTGCAAATGTCATAGTCTTGGCTTGGTCTGAATAGTCATCTGTTCATCAAGTTGCTTAGTTGCTTAGTTGCTGTTGGTTTAACTTCTTATGTTGTTGGTTTATTTAAGGACTGCTAGTGCCACAGATTAGTTTATTGTTGCTGCAATCCCTGTACTGCCCATATCAGTAGTCTTAGCAGCTTGTATCCTAGTTTGAATTTGTTAATTAGTCAGTGTAAGAATAGTTCTGTTTGTTTACTTTGCATCTAGGATCATCTGAGTTGCATTATTTTAGTCTTAGGAGCTTATAGATTAGCTGAATCAGGCCTGCTTGTGTTTCACTGTTTCTGCACCAGGTCCTGTTCTGTTGCATCAGCAGCCTAGTGTCCCAACAGCCTTTTGTTTTGATCTTTAATTGCTTCATCATTTGTCCTTATTAGCTGTAATCTTAGATATAGAATCTCTGGTTGGTGGTCTTGAGAACCACATTTCTGGATTTCCCATTAGCTTCTTAGATAAGCCCTTGGATAAGCTCAAAAGTAGGGTCAAAAGCTGTTTGGATAGAGTAGATTGTTAGCATCAAATCTAGGTAGACTGCTTATTAGGTGTTAGGATTAGCTTGCATTAGTTGTTTTAAAGTAGTTATAATATAATCTAGCTTCTGTATTGGATTGGTGCATTATAGTGCTTATTTGCTTATTTTAAAGTGCTTATTTACCATACAGTTACACATCAGCTCTCATATCTTACACATAAGCATCATGTTTTATATTTTTCATAGCTTTAGAATAATATTTTAGAATTTCCCTGAATTTTTCATAATTTTTAGCTACTGTTTACTATTTTTCTTAATTTAAAATAGTTTTTAATCTTTTTTAAAAAAAGCTTTTAATGCAAATAATTCAGAAAAAGTTCCAAAAAATAATTTTTCAATTTTCCCAGTTTAAGAAAAATATAAAAAGCATAAAAAATATTTTTCCCTGTTTTTTCCCTTTAATTTGGTATTTTTCACAATTTAAATTAGATTTAAATAGTTTTAAATTCGTAGAAAATAGAAAATTAATCAGAAAAATAAAAAATAAGTTTTGAAAATTCTCCTATGATATTTTAGATTTTATAAAAATAGTTTCATAATTTTCCCTTTAATTTTCATAATTTCTAGTATTTTAATTTAGTTTTAAAAGTTAAAATTTAGTTTTTAATTCTAATTAAATCCAGAAAAATCCTAAAAAATAGTTTTAATTCATAAATAGTTTTCTAATATCATTTTTAGTATAAAAGTAATTTTAGATCATTTTTAGGAGTTAGATTAGACGTAATTGCATTTTATTCGCGTTTCGTTTTAATCCCGTATTTGCATTTTAGTATAGATTTGCGTAGTTTGCCATAACTCTTAGGTTTCCCCTTAGATTTTATTTCCATTTACTTTCCTGATCCCGTAATTTAGAAAACATCATTTTATCCCCTTCTCTTATTCAAATCCCGATAATCGCGACGTGAGTTGGAAATTCCATTCAACCCTCGTTCGGAACGATCTCGGTGCTCAAACCTAATACGTTTGAGTTACCCAACATACTACAAACTTCTTTATTATTGGTTTTTATGAAATCAATTTTTGGCGCCACTGCCGGGGAGGGCTTGTAGCGAGTTTTCGTATTCCGTCTCGAATCGTGTGCATTTGAAGATCCTTCCCCGAGTGAAGTTATCGTCATTTTTGTATATATATATTTTTGAAAAACCCAAAAAAAAAATCTAAAAACACCAAAACATTCTTCCTAGAGTGTTTACAAAACCATAAAAAGTAAAAAAACCAACAAAAGAAACTGAAACGTCAATTGTTATGTCGGCTCACCTTGAAGGTACAACCTATACACGGGGTATAAGGAAAGTCTTGACATTAAATTGCAGACTGAAGAACGATCCACTCTTCGTTCCCGCTCCGCTGCGCGTACTTTTGAGAGCTACCGAGCACCGGTTGACGTGAAGGTTACAAAAATATTGTGTTTTCTAAATATAAAAACCCAAAAAGATTTTCCTTTTCAAAATTAGTTTTAAAAACCCAAAAATATTCTTCTTTTATCCTCTTAATTGATAATTCTTTCTTCTTAACCCTCTATATGTTTAATTCTCATGGATACAATCAATTATCGTCATTGTTTTCATTGCAAAGGCCGTATGGAAGAGAAACAATATTGTTGTCTTAATCCAGAATGTGTATGTGAGCGATGTGGACAACCTGGTTCTAAAAAATCTTGCTATTGGTGCGACTTAGCCGACAAACAATCTCTTGATGACTCTAAAAGTTTTTCTGACCAACCGCCACAACCCGAGATATGTTCTTATCGTCGTTGTCTTCATTGCCAAAGCAATATGGAAGAGAAACAATTTCGGTGTTTGAAATGTATATGTGATTGGTGCGGAAATAATTGTCGGAATGGATTTTGTGATGTATGCAATAATTTTATTAATCCAAATCCAGATCTCGCCCGTCTTTATGCACGGCTAGAACAAAAGAGTGCTCTTTATAATGACATAATTGGAGAACCCTCGATTCCTACTCCTTCTCCGGTGAGGGAAATGGAATATGTTTCTGAGCCTGAAGTGACTCCCGAGCCTATCACGGAAATGGTGGAAATCGCTAACTCTTATCCGGATAATTCTTCGATTTATCAGCTCTTGTGTATATGGTGCAGCGGACCCGAATATGGTGGGAATTATCCTGGTTGTAGCAATGGAAAATCAGGAACCGAGTTTCACCACAATCCTTACTATGAGACAACCGATTTCCCTAACCAACCTCTGTACCATGAGCCGGAATCATACTCTTGTGAGTATTGTGGTGGTCCTCACCAAGGTTTTCAATGTCAAGTTCAATTTAACAACTCAACCTTTGGTTATGAACCTTACCCGTATTCGTCACAACAATCATACTGTTGTGAATATTGTGGAGGTCCGCACGTTAATTCCGATTGTCAGATGCAGAACCCGATTGTTTACGAGCAAGTTCCTTGTGATAATTACGACTATGCTTATAACCCACCTCCACAATACCAAGAAATTCAACCGCAAACTCCATCAGATGATCAAGAATTTCACCAAGGTTTCCTCAATATATTACAAGAGTTAAATGAATTAAAAGAATTGCTTCATGAACCTGTTCAAGAAAAAGATCCTAATCAGAAAACCTATCGTGAATTATTAGCTGAAGAGGCCGTGAAAGTGATCCAATATCGTCCAACTACCTATTATTACGATTCTGATTCTGATGACGATTATACTCCTCCGAGTGGCAATCCCACTCCTGTTTCTGAGCCTTTCATTTCCGACTCTTCCCCTTCACTCACGCCGGTTGAGAGAAGTGACGTTCTTTTGGAAGAGGTCGATGATTCTATTTCTTCAAAAATCGTTGAACCCGTTGACTCTCTCATAATGGGGGATGAGCATCTTAGTACTATTCCGGAAACGGAATCGTCTAATGTTGAGATCCTTATCCCAAGCCCAAGAGAGTCTGGGGTTGTTGATATTTGTGATGAGCCTTCTCTTGATATTTCAAATGATCATGTTGAGATGTTCTCCGATTCCGATGACGATTCTTATGGAGACATCGATTTTGTCGACGATTTACCTTCTGAGCCCATCGATATAGAAGAAGAAAACGATTTTGAGCCAGAAGAAGAAGAGATTGAGCCCGATGATATTCAGATCGAGGATGAAGCATTGCGTGAAACATTGTCGAATGTTTATCTTCTCATTTCCAAGATTGAAGCCTTGAACGATAATTCAAGTTCGCATCCTATCTCCGTTAAAGATAGCGATTTCTTGCCCGAGCTTGAGACTTTCCGATTTGATTAAGAGATTAGTGGCAATCCCACTATGGCAGATGTTTATCCTCCGATTCTTGAGCAATTCTATTTCGAGGTTGATATGAGTAAAGTTTTGAACGAAATTTCCGATACTCCGGTTGATGACCCGATCATTGAGGATGCTATTGAAGATCCAATACCGCTGGGTATTGAGGGTGCTGTGCATGATCCCGAGGGGGATATGGTTGTTCTTGATGGTTTTCTTGACTCCCCTTCTTCTGATGAGTCGACCATCACTTATCCCATTGAGCCTTTATGTGAAGACAAAATCTTTAAACCGGGGATATTTGACATTGATAAGCTTCTTGCTAAAATCATTGTTCGAGAAAAGGATCCTCTCTTGGATGCCTTCATTGTTAAGCTTTCACCTCCTTACCATGAGCTCCCGTCTTTCTTGGAGTATTGTCATTGTGATCCGTCATTCCTTCGTCCGCCTGCTAAACCGCCGGATGATGGATCATTCTTTCATGTTATCTCTTATGTGCTGATGCCCGACATTTTCTTCCCCACCCAACCCGCCCAGTCTCATTCTTTCGGGAATGAGGACACCGTTTTTGACCCTGGTATCTCTACCACTTTCTTCCCCAAGGACAAATGAATTCGGGGACGAGTCAGGCTAGCGACTCGGTGAAGAAAAACAGTAGCGCTTCGTGGGAGGCACCCCATGCTTATCTCTATCTTCTTTCTATTTTCTAATAAGTGACATGAACGGGTTAGCCTTTTCGATTTCTCGTGTTTGGTTGTTTGTGATGTTGTGTGTAGGATGTTCCCGATATGAAGACTCTCTTGCTCGAAGTTTGTCTTTTTACCACTCGAGTTTCATGATCGTTGCTGCAGGAAATCCGATATCCAAAATCTTATCGACTAACGTCTATCTTTGAGCATACTTAATAAACGTCTATCCTTGCTTTAAACATTGAGGACAATGTTTCGTTCTAGTCTGGGGTAGGGTAATCTTCGATTTGATTTGACCGCACTTGCTTGTTTTTCGTCATGTACTCTCGCAACCCCGTTTTTCCTTATAAAATGAAAAATTGTGCAAAAATATGAAAAATTTAAAAATTTTTGTAAGCTTTTGTTAAGTCTTTTTGATTGAAAAGTTTTGCTAGTCTCTTAGACAAGAAGCTATAAAATGCGAATTCTAGCTCACAAGGCCAAGATTTTGCAAGTTTCCCTGAGTGACATTAAATATGCATAACTTTATTTCATTAGACGAAGCATTTGCTAAGTTAATATATGTTTTGACACCTTGTTGACTTTCCGCTGGTGAGAGTAGGAATAGAATTCTGACTTGACCGGGCGTGTTGAGCTCTAGCTTGTTCCCTTAACCATAGATAATCTAAAAATTATCGGCTAAGCATCCGCGGATCTCATTATTTGGGATTTTAAATTTGCGGAGATCGAGAAATGATAGAGTTACTTATGAGTTTAGATGCTAAGCGTGGAGTAGTTGGTTCTCTTTAAAGCCCATCGAAGGTACTTATGGCTTTTTGTTCCCACAAAATTATTTCACCCCATATCTGTCTAATAAATAATTAGAGATGTTGAGTTTTTGGCGATAGTTAGTTCTTTATCTTCTTAAAAGAATCTTTGTTTTAAAAATTGGGTACACATCAAGGATCCGTAATAAATAAGTAAGTAATAAATGAAAAGTAATAAGTAAAGTTATGAGCTGCGCTGTCGAGATCGGACCCTTGGATCTTTAGCCGGGATTGAGTGAGGTCTTAGTCTAGCCAACCGGGATCCTCATTTCATGAAGCCTATAGTCTTGGAATTACCCCGTGAAGCTCCGTGGTTCATAGCTCATATAAATAAAAGTGTAAGTGTAAAAAAAAAAAAAAAAAAAAAAAAAAAAAAAAAAAAAAAAAAAAAAAATTATTGATGAAAAGTGATGAAAAAATCAAAAGTATAAGTGAATAAAAATTCCTTGATGTGGACCTCATTTTTGGAACAATGGTTCTTGAGAGAAGGCGGATAACTAATTATCGACTTAGCTTTATATCTTTATCGGAATAAAAGTTATCGAAACGAGAATTTGAAGAAATTCATTTCTCATAAAAATAAAAAAATCTAGAGGAAAATAGGAAAATGGGAACAAAAGGTAATTACACAAGTAACTTCTATGGGTAGTGTTAGCATCTAGAATCATACTTAACAATGATTTCGATTTTACGCTTAGTTTGGGGCTTGTGAAAAATCAGGGACGATGTATTCTATCCGTATGGTCACTTCACGCTGTGTTGTGTTTCCTACTCCGTGATCCTAATGTGTCGTTTGAAAAATGTTGGAGTTATTGATCGACATGAAAGTTCAACAAATCGTCATTCATAACCGGAATGTGCTTAATCATAATATCTATACATGTGAATTAAAAGGTAAACGGGGCGTTTTTAGAATTAAGGGTTCTTAATCTCTTTTGAGGAATCTTTGCTACTTCTTCATAGGTTTAGTAGAAAGAGATTGAGATCCTTGGTTTTAGAAGCGTGAGTTGATTGCATTGCGTGAGGACACGACAATGGTCTCGTCTGGGGTATTTTGGTATGTGCTAAAACACATACCTTTTCATTATCAAAACTGACCCAAATTAACCAAGAAAGAGCCGTTTATTGCTAATATTTGCGTGTTTCTTGGAGTTTATGCATGTGCAGGTCCGGATATGTAAAAACACACAAAAAGAAGCCAAAACCGAAGAAAACCGAGCACGAGAGAAAGAAGAGTGCAAAAGCCGAGACTGAGAAAGGAATTTGCAAGTTTGGACAATCAATTCTCAAAATGGCAGTTTTAGTACCTGAAGATTCATAACTGACATGTTTGGTCCTTGGAATTTTCAAAGATGGCAAAAGTGGTCCTTGGTTTATTTGAAGGTTGACAAGAAAAGCCCTTGGATTACTTTTCAGAAATTACAGCCTTGGTCCCTTGAAAATCAGAAGTTACATATTTGGCCCTTATGTTTACCCTTGGATCACTTTACTAGTCCTTAAGTCCAAATCCAATATAATCCAAAAATAACCATGATCCAATATACACGGCCCAATCAAAACCCGGTCCATTAACCAAACCCCACCAAATACCCACTTACCCGGTTTTAATATTAAACCCGTTACCCTTTTGGACCCCGGTCAACCTCCCAATACCCGGTCAACCATTATCAAATAAATATAAACAAACCCAACCCAAACGCGCCCAAACAGAGCAACCCAGAACTTACTGTTCTTCACCCTCAATCCCTTTTACCCCGTACACCTCAACATTTACCCACATTAAGTGAGCTTCTAGAAGCCTTCTGACAGCTTGTCAGTGGTGTGCACGTATGGACTGCCAGGGTGGACAAATGAAGAGCTCTCATTGGTCTAAACACCTCATCAATTCATTCCAAGGGTTTAGATTAGATATAGTGACAAAGAGATGAATCAATGGCTGTGATTAGACGTTCTTGAAGCTTCTGAAAGGATCCCAAGCTCTCCTCAGCTCAGCTATATAAACCCCGTCATTCACAATTGTAGACTCGTCCAATTTCTTATGCTTTAGAGAGATTTTGACCATTTATTTTCTGTCATTGCTCTTTTATCTTTTAGTAGTTGTAATTTCATTTTGAAGTTGTAAGCAATCTTTTGTTAATGCAAATCTACTTTTCAGTTTGTTAAATGAATTTCTGCCATTGCTCTTTTGATTGTTAATCTGGTTTTAAAGCTTGTGTTATTAGTTGTTAAGACTCACAGAAGCTTATCTAAGCTTCTGTGATTTTGAAGTTTCTCAGATCTTGTTCTCAATTTCAGTTTTCCAATATAGTCAAACAAAGTCAAACATTATAGTCAAAATGTTTTTGGATTAATTTCTGTTCTAAAATCATTTTATAGCTGAGTTTTAAGTGGTTTTTGAGTTTCTGAATTCATTTGTGGTCAATACTAGTTGATGTCATCATGTTAAATTACATTTTTGAACTTGAAGGAGTGTTTGGTTTATACTAAATTCTTTGATTTTAGTCCATTTGCATAGCTGAATCTGAGAGTTGTGGTTTCAATTGATGTTTTTATAGCCTTAGTAATCAACATTTAAAGTTTCATAGTCAAGTTTGTGAGTTTGCAAATGTCATAGTCTTGGCTTGGTCTGAATAGTCATCTGTTCATCAAGTTGCTTAGTTGCTTAGTTGCTTAGTTGCTGTTGGTTTAACTTCTTCTGTTGTTGGTTTATTTAAGGACTGCTAGTGCCACAGATTAGTTTATTGTTGCTGCAATCCCTGTACTGCCCATATCAGTAGTCTTAGCAGCTTGTATCCTAGTTTGAATTTGTTAATTAGTCAGTGTAAGAATAGTTCTGTTTGTTCACTTTGCATCTAGGATCATCTGAGTTGCATTATTTTAGTCTTAGGAGCTTATAGATTAGCTGAATCAGGCCTGCTTGTGTTTAACTGTTTCTGCACCAGGTCCTGTTCTGTTGCATCAACAGCCTAGTGTCCCAACAGCCTTTTGTTTTGATCTTTAATTGCTTCATCATTTGTCCTTATTAGCTGTAATCTTAGATATAGAATCTCTGGTTGGTGGTCTTGAGAACCACATTTCTGGATTTCCCATTAGCTTCTTAGATAAGCCCTTGGATAAGCTCAAAAGTAGGGTCAAAAGCTGTTTGGATAGAGTAGATTGTTAGCATCAAATCTAGGTAGACTGCTTATTAGGTGTTAGGATTAGCTTGCATTAGTTTTTTTAAAGTAGCTATAATATAATCTATTGAAAAATTCCTCCATTTTTTTAAATTATAAATTCAAAAAATATATATTTTAAGTAGATTTTAAGAAAAAAAAATTTAAAATATATATATATATATATATATTTTAAATTTTAACGAGCGTTATCAAAATTGGACTAACTGCGCAAATTTGGTCCAGTTTGGGGGACCAAGGGTGTAATTTTTAAACAAATGTGACCTGATAAGCTGCTGTCAACCGGTCATATTAGCTAGATGGAATATTATTTGAAAATATATTGCGTATCTTAGACAATTTACAAAGTACATTGCGTAGACCTGTTTATTTGAAAAAATATGTTGCGTATCTTTAGCTTTCACCCTAAAATCAAAGGTATAAATGATACAAAGGTGCTGGAAAAAAAGGATTTGATGGTGGTGGTTATGTGGTGGTAGAGAGTGGTGATGGTGTTGGTTGTGTGGTGGTAGAGGGTGGTGGTGGTGGTGGTGGCTGTGTTTATGACGTGGTGGCTTCTAATCCAAAAAACAAAACAAAAAAAAACGAAAAAAAAAGAAAAGAAAAATAATAGGGTGAATTGCAAATTACGTCCCTAAAAGAAGAAGATGGTATAATAGTAATTTCGCGTACTTAACGAGAAAAATAACGAAACTTAGTGACCGGTAACTTTCGGTGGTTGTTTTGCAAAAAATGTAAAATTTAATATTTTTTTTCAACAAGAATAGTCTCGGTGTAATCTTTGCATTTTCGTGATACTTTAGAAACCAAATTTACAATTTACCTTAAATAAAAATGTACGTATAGTATTTTTCTCTTAGTTCAAATATTAATACCGTGTATGACTGATATTGATTTTATTTTAACTTAGTAATAGATCTTTGGTATACTACTAAATAATACTTATAAAATATTAGTAAGTCGCCAAAACGAGCTATTAAAAAGGAATATATGGCCCAGCTGTATAGAAGCTATTGGCAAGTTTTTTAATCTGAAAATTGCATATGAGAGCTTTGCCTGATAGCTTCCCTCTAACGACTATTCTCTTTGTCGTTTTTACTATAAATACTAACGACTTTACCATCTAATACATCACCTCACTACACCACCATTCTCTCTTCCCCTCGCTGGTCACCATGAGAGTTTCTGCTGGTGACGGCAGCCCTTTGATGGCACGTCTATGGCCTATAGTCATTGCATTCATCATAATTGGTATTGCCAACTTTGTAGCTGTTTCGGCCGATAAACCTTACATATATTCTTCACCACCTCCTCCATATGAGTACAAGTCTTCACCTCCTCCAGTACATTCACCACCACCACCATACGAATACAAGTCTCCACCTCCTCCAGTACATTCACCACCGCCACCATACGACTACAAGTCTCCTCCTCCTCCGGTACATTCACCACCAACACCATATGAGTACAAGTCTCCACCTCCTCCGGTGCACTCACCACCACCACCGTACGAGTACAAGTCACCCCCTCCCCCAGTGCACTCACCACCACCACCATATGAATACAAGTCACCACCACCACCAGTGCACTCACCACCCCCGCCATATGAGTACAAGTCACCACCACCACCAGTAAAATCACCAACACCACCTTATGAGTACAAGTCACCACCTCCTCCAGTGCACTCACCACCACCACCATATGAGTACAAGTCTCCACCACCTCCGGTTCACTCACCACCACCACCATATGAATACAAGTCACCCCCTCCCCCGGTGCACTCACCACCCCCACCATATGAATACAAGTCACCACCACCACCGATGCACTCACCACCCCCACCTTATGAGTACAAATCACCACCACCACCAGTTAAGTCCCCACCACCACCTTACGAATACAAATCACCGCCACCAGCAGTTAAGTCTTCACCACCACCATACTACTACAAATCACCACCACCGCCAGTTAAGTACCCACCGCCACCTTACAAATACAAATCACCGCCACCACCAGTTAAGTCTCCACCACCACCATACTACTACAAATCTCCACCACCACCGGTTAAGTCTCCACCACCACCATACTACTACAAGTCCCCGCCTCCACACATGCATTCTCCACCACCACCATACTACTACAAGTCACCACCACCACCGGTGAAATCACCACCACCACTATACTATTACAAATCCCCACCACCACCAGTGTATTCACCACCTCCACCATATTACTACAAGTCTCCACCACCACCGGTAAAGTCTCCACCAGCACCATACTACTACAAGTCTCCACCACCACCAGCCAAGTCTCCTCCCCACTATTACTACACATCACCACCACCACCAACCCCATATTACCCCCACCCACACCCTCACCACCATCATGTGATAGTTAAGGTCGTCGGTAAAGTTTATTGTTACAGCTGCTATGATTGGAAATACCCAATCAAATCACATGCTAAGCATCACCTTAAAGGTACGTACTATACTTAATTTTAACACAATTATAACACATTTCATGCATTATGTTGTTTAATATTTATTATTCAGTATGCATGTGCTCTCATGGTTGACACATTTTCTGTTTATCCATCTGGTTTTCCACATCCATAAAAGAAATACAAAGACAAAAGCATAAAATGAACATTGTAAATTAGTTTACTTGTGCTTTTAATAAATTTTTATATTCAAATAATATTAATTAGTTATTCCTAAATTATGTGACATTTAGAATTGTACAATATATGACATGTATATAGTTGGATGAAAATTACTATATCTTACATGCATGTATATTTCCTAAATATTACTTGACGATGATGAGTATATTTAGAACATCTATTCATTATAAACTTTAACCTCATTTTTATTGAATCATCTTACAGTAAAGTATATAAATATCTATCCGGTAGTAATAGTTCAAAAATATCTTTCCACGTTTATTAAACATGTATTAATAGTTTAAAAACAAATCAACGATAACGATTATATTCACTACTTTTTGACGTTGCTCTAGAGAAAAGTTAGAATGATTAATGAATATATGTAAGATTTAAATTTTCTCGCTAATTGTTGATATCTTATTATATTTGTATCGTAAAGGTGCTGTCGTCGAAGTCACATGCAAGGCTGCCGGTGAAAAAGAAATTGTTGCTTATGGAAAAACTAAGATCAATGGCAAATTTGCGATCACTGTTGAAGGTCTTGAGTATTCTAAATATGGAGGAGCTAAAGCTTGTGTTGCTAAGCTACACATGGCACCAAATGGTACTAAATGTAGCATTCCTACAGATCTCCATGGCGGTTTGAAGGGCGCTAAACTTAAGGTTAAATCAAAGGATGTTCACGAAGTTGTACTTTATTCAAAACCATTTGCATATGCTCCAAAGACTCCTTCTAAGATATGCGAGAAATCGAAGCCTAAGCCAGAACCCACTCCCGCTCCATACTACTACAAATCGCCACCACCACCAACCCCGACGTACTTGTATAAATCTCCGCCTCCACCATCACCAACATACATGTATAAGTCCCCACCTCCACCATCACCGACTTACGTATACAAATCTCCTCCACCCCCAACTCCATCACACCCAACACCATATTACTACAAATCACCTCCACCACCAGTTAAGTCACCACCCACACCTTACTACTACACATCACCCCCACCACTAGTGAAATCTCCACCACCACCTTATCACTACACATCACCTCCACCACCAGTTAAGTCCCCACCCGCACCTTACTATTACAAATCACCCCCACCACCAGTGAAATCACCACCTCCACCTTATCATTATACCTCACCACCACCACCAGTTAAGTCTCCACCCGCGCCATACTACTACACATCTCCCCCACCACCTGTGAAGTCGCCTCCACCTCCATACCACTACACCTCTCCTCTAACACCTGTAAAGTCTCCTCCACCTCCGTACTACTACAACTCTCCACCACCACCTAAGAAGTTTCCTACACCCGAATATCACTACACCTCACCTCCACCACCAGTAAAGTCTCTCCCGCCACCTTACCGTTACACATCACCTCCACCGTCTAAAAATTCTCCACCACCACCATATCATTACACCTCACCCCCACCACCTGTAAAGTCTCCTCCTCCCCCGTACTACTATACATCACCCCCACCACCTGTAAAGTCTCCTCCTCCCCCTTACTACTACACATCACCTCCACCACCTAAGAAATCACCTCCACCACCGTACCATTACTCATCCCCTCCACCACCTGTGAAATCACCACCGCCTCCATATCACTACATATCTCCTCCTCCACCAGTTAAATCTCCACCCCCACCATACCATTACATGTCACCTCCTCCGCCAATGAAATCCCCACCCCCACCATATCACTACACCTCGCCACCACCACCAGTGAAGTCCCCACCTCCCCCATACCATTACACTTCACCCCCACCACCAGTGAAGTCGTCACCCCCACCATACCATTACACATCACCTCCACCACCAGTAAAATCGCCACCACCGCCATACCACTACACATCACCTCCACCTCTTGTTAAGTCACCACCACCACCACCATATAATTATACATCACCTCCTCCACCAGTGAAGTCGCCTCCACCACCATATCATTACACATCACCTCCACCTCCAGTTAAATCTCCACCCCCACCATACCACTACACATCACCACCACCACCAGTTAAGTCTCCACCTCCACCATACCATTACACGTCACCACCACCACCAGCAAAGTCACCTCCCCCACCATACCATTACTCATCACCTCCACCACCCGTTAAATCTCCACCACCCCCATACCACTACACATCACCCCCACCACCAGTTAAGTCCCCTCCACCACCATACCATTACTCATCACCCCCACCACCCGTAAAGTCTCCACCACCCCCATACCACTACACCTCACCCCCGCCACCAGTGAAATCTCCAACACCACCATACCATTACAGCTCACCTCCTCCACCGGTTAAATCCCCACCACCTCCATACCACTACAGCTCACCACCACCAGCAGTTAAATCTCCACCACCACCATACCACTACAACTCACCCCCTCCGCCAGTCAAATCTCCACCACCTCCTTACCACTACACATCACCCCCTCCACCAGTAAAATCTCCACCACCCCCATATCATTACACATCACCTCCTCCGCCAGTTAAGTCTCCACCCCCACCCTACCACTACACATCACCACCACCACCAGTGAAATCTCCACCACCATCATACCATTACACATCGCCTCCACCACCCGTGAAATCTCCCCCTCCACCATACCATTACACTTCACCTCCTCCACCAGTGAAATCTCCTCCTCCTCCATACCACTACACATCACCTCCTCCACCCGTTAAATCTCCTCCTCCACCATACTACTACACATCACCACCTCCACCAGTAAAATCACCACCACCAGTGTACATCTACGCTTCTCCTCCACCCCCAGTTCATTATTAGGCCCCCATAAATTCATTGTTTGCAACCTACGGTCATGTAAGTGTCACAATTTTTTCTTTAATGTTTTTATGAATCATATATGTTATTATTAGTACACTTAAAATACTTAAGACATTACTAACACATTTGATTTTTTGTTGTTTCAGGTTTCATTTCAAGTATTAGTACAATAAAAGAGGCTCCGCAAGGAGATGTTTGAAAACTAGTTCATCATACTCGTTCCCTTCTAATAAGGTCTTGAATGTTGCACTTCATAGCATCAATATTTTGTGATTATGACCATTGTCTTTCTATTAAAACGTTGGGAGCTATCCTCTTTCAACGAAGAACACGAAGGATTGCATTTTGAAAACAAACAAAAAACAAGTATGAATGGTTACCATCGGAAGAGGGTGATGGGAGTGTTGTTGTTTTAATTATTTTTTTTTCCTTATTTTCAATTTATCACTGTATAAATAGGTAGCTAATGTTATTTATATATATATATGAGTGATTTTATCTTCTTATTCTTGTAGTCTCTTGTTCAATTTGAAGTCTATTTCTCATTCATTTTGCATGCATCAATAATGATGAAATTACTCCTTGGCTATTAACCAATCCCAAAAAGCTATAAATACTTTTAATAAACATGTACATATACCTAAAATGTTATATTAGTTAAATAGTTAAACTAAATTTAAAAATAGCTACTCGAATTACTAATGTAAGCATATATAACTAAAACCAAAATTTGTTCTTTTCATAGACATATAAGACTACCCGTATCAATGGGTGTGAATCAAACCGTGAGTGACTCACTCACGAGTAAGCTTGATATGGTAATGGTTTTCATGCGTGATGTGAAAAACTAGAAGGGGGGTTGAATAGTTTACCGCTTAAAAACTTTTTTTTGAAACTTATTGAAAGATCAATAGATATTGATCTTAGATATGTTAGTGAATAGTAATCAACAATATATAAAGAGTAGATAAGGAAAGAAACAATCAAACCACAAAAAGTTGTTTATAGTGGTTCGGTCTACAAGGACTCTTTTTCCTTGCCCTACTCCACTCCCCGAGTCTCACACTCGAGAGTTTAACTTCACTAGTCAACAAGCTCATTTCACCGGTGGAGAAACCTTTACACTTCGCTTACACACTATTTCTGACACTAAGCTAGATGTCGAGTTCTTTTCAAGGGTACAACCTGTCAGGTCACTAGTTTTACAACACAAGCATCAATAGAAAGAGTGGAGAGGAAGAGAAGATCGGATGAACAACTATCTAACACACATACACGTATAAATGAAGAAAGGTTAAGCGTAGAGTATGTGAAAGAGATAAATTGAACAACCAACCCTCAAGTGAGGGTTATTACAAGGTATTTATAGGAAGGGGAGCTAGGGCAACACTCCTACTCCCTTCCTTTCCTTAATGGACATGGGCCTAAGCTTATGGGCCTTCTACATAAGCTTAAGCTAATAACAAACATAAAGGCCATAATTAGGCTAACTATTACATATGAATCACTAACACTTGATTTAGGTTTAGGAGTGATTCCAACAATCTCCCCCTAAGTGTTGGTGATGAATGAGTATAAACGGTGAAGGTGCAGATGTAATAGTAGCTTTGACGTCTTCTGACATTCTTCTTTCTTGTGAGAAGAATTGCCTTGATTCGGACAATCTCCCCAGTGTAGAGAAATTGTCTTCTTTGAATAGTTCTGCTTTGACTTCATAATTATCTTTGTTCTTTGTTCATTGTTCTTTGTGATGGTAGTGATAGTATGTTGTTGTTGTCTGCATCAAGTCTGCCTCAGGTCTGCTTCGCTGCTCCAGTGTCTCCACGTCATTCTTCAACATGCTCACACGCTCTTTGATGTTGGATTTCAGTACTGATGAAGTTCTTTAAATCTTTAACTTTGTAGATTCTTTGGCTTGACGAAGAATCATTCTGACTTTTGTGTTGCTTTTAGGTAGAACTTCCATTAGTGATGACGTTGACATGAGCAGGTGAAGAATCAGCACGATCATTCCGCTCCAGAGCTTCCATAAGAAGAAAAACATGAAAACGGTTAGTAATAAGCGGATTCCGGCACTTACAAGTTTGAACTTCGAGAGTGTTAACAGCATAGTGTGAAAACACAACTCTAATTCTCACAAAGGCCGTTCCTGAACTGGATTCCCACAAGTGAGATAACGCGATTTACCGAAGTACACCTAGAGTTCAGATGAGTCGCTGAGGTACACCGAAGCATCACCTCACGACTGTAGACCGTTTGAGACACACTAAGCGTAATCCACGGGGCGTTGCCGAAGTGACCTGCTGTCAGGGCTGTTTTGATGTTGACCCTGGCAGGAGTTTCCATTCAATCACTGAGGATCACAGTTGTGAACCTCTCATAAATGTTCTTGACAGATTGCTAAGATATGTGAAGGACTCGATAACGTATCACTGATGTTCTTATTGTTGAACGTCAAGTGATGAAATGTCAAGTGTACCTAAGAGATCTTTTGATGAATCTCGTGGCTCTTAGACTCAATAGTGCGTTTTGGTTTTCCTGAGCGGAGACTAGGGAGAGGGTCTCCTTCTTCAATATCAGCAATCTCTAAGAGAAAGTCGATAGATTATGTAGGGTTCCCTGTGAGAATGAAACAAGCTTGTGTTGAGAGAAACTTGAGTGGCTAAGAAGGTTTAGTGCATGCGTCACTGGGTCCATGACGACTTTTAATCTTCAATACCGGTGTCATCAAGTGACAACCAGTAGCATATGAATTAAACCCGGTGTCTGCCCTAAGTTGAATAATCTGGAGGGCTATTTCTTTTCACCCTTTTCTTTGCATTTCCTTTTAATTCTTCAACTCCTTCTTTCTCCGATTCTCATTTTCTCCTTTTTACAATCATACCTAAGGACTTCTAATTCTAACTATTGGTGGTGTCCTTGGGTAGATCCCTCCGGCTCTGGCGGATCATAGGACGGTTATTCCTAACCTTAATCACCTTATAACTCCATTGCCATAAAACCATTTTCATGAAAATCTCTCACAAGTGTTTGTGAATAAAAAACATGTTTGAACACTTCAAGAGTTTTAGATTTTCATAAATACTCCCCCTCCACATGTGCTTAAGAGTTTTTACGGAAATTTGCACAGTGAGGAAAGAGTTCGCACTTTTTGAATTGATCCCCTCAAGATAGATAATTCCTTGCGAGACACGATTACGTTGCATAGTTAAAGAGATACATTGTCAGCTTTTAGGTGAAAACTAGCTCTAATAACTACCTTGAAGATGTGGAAAACCCCGAAAGGTTGTCAAACCCGTCAAAGTTCATGTCTACCAAGAGCTTCTCGAATGGGTACAATTTACTTGGATAAGTCTTGGAAGACAAATCCTTTCAATGTATGACTGTTAGATCCCGTCAATTCATGGGTTAAAGTCTTTTCACACGAGGATTCAACTAACAAAACACTACATATTTCTTATCATGTATTTTCTCCCGCTAAAAAATGGCATATAAATGTTGTTTTTGAAGAAATGTTGAGAATAAATGAGACCATTTTGAGTTTTGTGGGAAGATTACACAAAGAACTTTTTGTGAACAAAGTTTTAAAGTCAAATACTCCCCCTCAACAAGTGATATAAACGGTTGAGGTTTTGAAAAATCATAAGGGGAAGTACTTGTTCTTTTGAGCAAAACCTTTGAAAATTGAAAGGTTTGATAGGTTTTACTCAAAAGTAAGAAGCTTTCGCTCCTTTTATAAGGATTGTGGCACTGAAGCGTACCACAGGGTCCTTTCTTGACAAGTACGGGTTATACACTGATATATGTGCACAAGCCATATTAATTATAAATCACACATCCAAATGTATATGAAATAGAAGCAGTTTAAGGGGTACCAGGTAGTCCAGTGATGTTGCCAGGAGTGCGAACCGGGCGTTGATAGCTGGTGAGATTAATCCTGGGATGACCACCTACAAAGCTCTCTAATGTTCTGAATTGGTCCCGTCGATACAACCTTTCATCAATCATAGTGATGATCCTCCGCACATCCCTTCTGTCCTGAGAGTTCCATCGCTTTGGGTTCCCAATGTCTTCACGTATATCCTTCAACCTATAAGCCAATCCGTCCCTAACCTTCTTCAATGTGTGATCCCCAAACTTGTGAAGATCTCTACACGCCATCAAGCAATTTCGTTGAAGTTCACTGCGATAAACGACGCCGAATGGTTTGCTGATGAGTGTGTATTGTGGAAGCTGGTTGATGTCAGGAAGCTCAAGCTGAGGTTTGGTGAAGTTGACACGGGTCTGATACGACTCAACAACAAGTTGTAGATCTTCTACACGTTCTTTGATTACTATGCTTCTGATGAAGATAAGCAAGGACTTGATGAATTCACGTTGTACTTCAGTTGAGAATTGTCTCATGCGTCCCTGTACTTTTGCAAGATACATATCTTCAATGTCGTTGAGAGACAAATTCTCAAAGTCCGCTTCACAGAATGCATAGTCCCTATCGTCTTGCCGTTTGACCACGATATTCTTTAGGAAAGTGTAGTCCCATTTAGACGAAAGATCAACATGTTTAATGGCAGCGATCCCTTTAGTACTATACACTGCATCTTTAGACTTGCGAACCTGGCAGCTCTTGTAGTAGATTCGTCGGCGTTCTGGCCAATGGTGAATCCCGTACAGTGCATCGACGTCATACTGTTCCACCCTGTTAGAAAACAAGTGAGTAGCCTTTTCTTCGATGGCTATGCAGTTTGAGTATATGGCTGCCGGGAACGGAATCGTAAGTGATGTAGCATATTTCCTTGAACCATCTCCACCGTGTAGAAGAAACTCCAAGTCGTTGTTGAAGAAGTAGCGAAATGGAATCTTAGGCTGATCTGGTTGGCCAATTGTGGGTAGAGGTTTAGACCAATCGGTGTAGTATGGAGCGTTATCTCTTCTGGTAAAGTCGATGTTTGCTTCAGGGTTGAGCCAATCAATGTTGTTGGACATGGCTCGAGCAATGTTTTCAAGGTGATACTCAACCTCGATGGCACTTTCCGAGCTGTCTTTTAGCAGTTGAAAAGCTTCATTCTTGATTCGTTTCAGCTCTGATTTCGTCATCTTCTTTACACGGAATTTTTCTTGCAGTATCTTTGCATGCTCCAATGTACTACCGTCATCCAGATCTTGACCTTCAGGTGGGTAGGGAGTAGAATTAACAAGTGTAGAAAACCAGTCGTATTCATCAGTGTCATCTTCATCTAGCCATGATACGACGTCAGCCTTAGGCGCCTTCTTCTTCTTTTTCTTAGGCCTAGATGAGGATTCTGGTTTCTGAACTTTGTCGGGAGAGGCGGGTTGTTGTTGGGGCTCATGGAATTCCTCATCGTCACCACCCGTATACTCAAAGTGATCACCGATTTTCTGAGTCTGGGGTGGTAACTCAGAAGAATCCTGAGGTTTTTCAGTAGAAGAGTGATAACGCTACACGCGTCGTTCGGGGTCAAGGAAACTTCCTTTTCTTCGAGCAAGTTTTATAACACCTTAGGCAGTGAACCTAATCGTTGTAGTGTAGTAATTAGGGTAAGCCACGGGTATTGATATCGTTCTCTAGGGGAATAGGAATGCTAGTGAGAAGTTACTACGCTAAGGTTGAGGTTGAGGAAGATTATTTTTTTATCTTTTTATGTTTTTTAGAAATTGAAAAGGTACGAATCTCGGGTATTGGATTTGGGGGGTTGGTATTGCTACCGATTACTCTACTATTATCTAATTATCTAAGCTAAGGTTGTGATAGTCTATGTCTAATTGATGTGTACTCGTATGATAGTTTAAAGATGTGTTTACTTAGGTTTTACTACTCCTTAATTATCTCCTATTGATGGTTGATTTGTCACGTCCTTATTCCTAGTTGCGTTGTGATTCTAAGGCTATAGGGCGTGCTTATTTCCCTAACTCTTTGAAACTACCAAAGGGTCTTGTTTACAAATCCTCTAGTGATTTATAGACGCCTACTCTACGGTTGTCCTTGAATACTTTATCCTACAATTACCTAGATAATTATATTCTAAAGTTCACAAAGAAATTTCAAGCATTAAGTACACAACGAATAATCTAGCGCACTCTAGATCATTAGTCAACTAAGATAAGTATCAACCAATCAATATTCAATAATTAAGTTTCATATTCCCTAAGCAAACACACAAATAAATTAGCCGGACATGGAGAACATGCAAGCATACACACAAATAATCAAAGACATAATTAAATTAATGAAGTAAATACTTAGCTTGATGTATAATAGGGTTTAGAACCCTAAAATACTGCACAAGAAAGCCTTGGTTCGGTTTTAGGTTTTTACTCCAAAAGACTACCCCCAAAAACTGAAAAATTCGGATTCTATATATAAGATTACATCTGCGACGGCGTCACCTTATGTTTCGTGACGCCGTCGTGTCGCCGTCATTAGGGTTTCGTCTTGGCCATGTAAACCTTTCGACGGCGTCACCTTATGACTGTGACGCCGTCCCCTTCAGCTCTGACGCCGTCTTGGCTGCATCTAGGCCGTCTGAGTAGCGACGGCCTACTCCTTTAGAACCTGACGTCGTCCCTTGAAAACATGCAATTTCGCCTCTGACCCGTCGCAAAATTCCTTCCCGACGGCGTCGCAGATATGCAGTGACGCCGTCGCCTTATGTTTCAGCAGCTTTGAGTGTCTCGATTCTGACTTTGGCCATTTTCTTCGTATATTCGCGCCTTTTCGTCCAAATAAGCATCATTCCAGCATTTTGCCTTCAAGAGACCTAAAAAGTAAAAAGGAACGATATTAAGCAATAACGGATACAAAAGTGATCGAATAAGGGCTTAAATGACCCCTCAAAAAGGTACCTTTTAAAACCTTATCAAAGAGCGAGGAGGAGACCTTTGTTGAGCTGGAGTCCGTTGGGGTGGAGGTTGCATAGAAGATGATTCACCAGACTTCTTCGGGCTTTTAGGCTCGTCATTCTTATCCTGATCCTTATCTTCAACATCGCGTGGACGCTTAGGCCTTTCAGCTTCTTCTCTGCATGCTGATTTTAGTTGGTATTCCAACAATGCTTCAAATAATTTACCTTCGTAAGAGGCAAATGTTGCAGATCGTTTCGACATTTCAGTTACCAGCCGGTTAACCAATTCAGCATCTGAGAAGATTATGGGATCAACTGGATTGATGTTCACATGCATTGGAGTTGATTTCATAGTCTGTTTGGCCAGGTCTAAGAGATTCAGATAGAGTTGTTTGGTGAACAGCTCCTTTGTAATTCCAGGAACGATGTCAAGAAGGTACTGATGAGTGTAACCTTTGATCATCTCGTTCATTTCCCCTTGAAGATCACGTTTCATGAACTTCTGGACGTATTCCCTTTCAACTTGCATCTTGTCGTTCTCATCATGAAGATACTGTATATGATCAGCGAAGAAATTCATCTTCTTGTAGAGCACGTCTTTCTTTCTGACATGTTTGACAGCTTTAACGATTCGTGTCTTAGCTTGAGAGATCCAAGATGCAGTTGGCTTCTTCACTAATTTGGATGATGATTTGGTTGATCTTTTTGATGGTGGTGGTGAGGAGTGAGAAGATGAATTCGATGATGATGAGATGTGAGGAGACTCCGGGTCCTTTGGTGGTTCAGAAGTATCCTCCTTGGAACGAATTGGACTGTTGAGAAGAAAATCATCATAATTCCCTTCGTCATCTTGTCCAGATTTAGCTTTTACTTCCGTCTGAATCCGGGCCTCTTCATCAGTCTTTTCTTTCTCAGACTTATCCTTTTCTGGTTCCTCAATGTTATAATCAATAGAATCCTCCAAAAGCTTTTGTTGTTGCACAAGAGTGGTGGCACCAGTTCCCTTATCGGGTTGATTAACCGCATCAGGAATTGGTGTAGAGAGGACATCACCACTCGACCCTTCGGGGCCACGCATTTGATCCTGTTCAAATTCTTTAGCTTTGTCTTGGAGTCTAATGATTTTAAACTTCTTCCTGTATGTTGTCTCTAGTGGCTCTTCATCTGAGCTTTCTTCTTCAGGCTCAATTACTGGAGTCTTCCCTTTGTCGTGTTCAGCTATTGGACTGGGAGGTTTGGCTACTGAAGGATTAATATCGGTTGCATTTTCAGAGTAGAAGATCTCTTCGTCTGATTCTGTATCTTCAGAGCTTTCGTCCACAAGCTTTCTTGGCGGTTCAGGCTTTGGCACGGGAATGGGAACAGCTTCCTTAGAAGGAACAGTCCTTTTACGAGGAGGATTCCTCTTGGGGAACTTCCTCTGACTCTCAGTGCTTATAGCACTTCCTGCACTTCCTCTTCTGGTTTTTCTTGTAGGCGTACCAGAAGATTTTTCATCAAGAAAGCCAACTTTGTTCTCTTTCACAGCTACCAAATATCTTTTATAAGAATAGAGCTGTTTGAGTTCATCTGAGAGAAGGAGATCCGGCAACACAGCACCTTGTTTCTTCGTTGTTGATTCCTTGAATCTGACAGTTAGTGTATGTTCAGACAACATGTCGTGATTGTCGGGGTCATTGAGTCTCTTGGGGATATCAGAATTGAGTCCAAGAGCTCTTTGGATCAACAGTTTTGTGTATCTGATATAAGGAATCTTTGAGCCAAGCTTTTTGAGGAATGTCATCATGTCATCCCATATCAGAGCTTCAACTTCGATGTGCTTCATGTTGATCAAAGCCCAAAAGATTTGCAGTTCCATGAGCTTGGGATGCTCATTGCCACTGTCACGACCAGAAACAGATTTTTTGATAATGATATAGAGGGTTCTCCAAGGCTGAGGAATGTTTTTAAGATCCACGTGTGAATGCTTAGTGATAACTCCTGAAGCTTCGTCATACCCAATATCAATCAAGAATTGCATAACAGTCTCTTCAGTTGGTGCAGCAGAGTATTCAGTTGGTATGATGTCAGGAATGAGGAGGACAGCCCTTAAATCTGCAGGAGTGATGGTGAGTTACTTGTGATTGAGCGTCACTGTCACAGCATTCTGTCCTTTGATCTTTTGCATTGTAGTCCAAAATTGTTGAATGTAGATCTCTGGAACAGTAGCAGAGTGGGAGAGCATGTTCTGATAAGGATGGTTCTTCAGAATATCCACAGCAATCAAGCAAGAAGACTCTGAGCAGGTGAGAGTTTCAAAGTCAATGCGAAGGTTATTCTTTACAATCTTCATCGGATAGCCATTTGGGAAGATATCAGCAATGGTAAGAACATTTGGTGCATCCACATTCATCTGAGCGTCCATGTCTAGATCTGAAATACATTTAGCCAAAAGAACCAACATATCGAAAGACATTATGTTAGTCAACAGATGGTTTTATTGTCTAATTATTGAATGAGTTATGTTGATGATTGCTACGAGTCCAAAGTCACTTGTTTGTCCAATAGTCTAATGAAGTCGTGAAAAGTTTCATGAGTTAGTTAACTTTAAGTTTTAAAGTTTATGTTATCACTTATTTTTCACAATATATTAAACGTTTAAGTTTATTAGTGACATTATTGGTTTTGTGATGTTATGATTTATTTATTTACAAGTTTGCACGCGTAACAATTCATAATGAAGGTTAACAAGGCTTAGGCGTAGAAATGGTAGCTTATACGTAAACAGGAGTGATATACGCGTAAACGCAAGCTTATGCGTAGGATCCTGACTTACGCGTAAGAAATATTACGCGTAGGAAAAAGGGCACCTTATGCGTAGAGCTTACGCGTAAGCGTATATAAACCTTACGCGTAAGGCTTACTCGTAAGAGTAGACCTTATGCGTAGAGGTCACTGTTTACGCATATCCTTCACAGGATACGCGTAGTCCCTTATGTAGAACCTTACGCGTAAACACTACGCGTAAGATTTCTCTTACGCATAACATGCTACGCGTAAGGTGATCCTTATGCGTAGATGTCTAACAACATTGATTCTGATTTTTACGTGTAGCAAACCTGAAATAAAATCATCATAGCATCAATTTTAACACATACATTCATTCTATAACAGATCAAGGCATGAATACTGTTAATACAAATATCGTCATTAAACGTTATTTATATTTTTGATCTTTGCCTAAGTTTTGTTAACGACAAAAGTAAATTTAATTTATAAAAGCTTAAAGCTTGTCAAGTTTATTAGATATTAAAACAAGCTTTCTCAAACAATATATTCATCATTCAAGCATTTACATTTATGATTAGTAACATCTTGATATGACTCTATACATACACAATTTTAACTACGATACTACTAAAATAAAGTCCAAACGATGTGCATTTTTAGTCTTAGTTACAACAATCTGTAGATGCGTATTCCTAGTGGAATGCGCATCGTACAATACGCATTCTCTTTAGAATGCGCATCACAAATGCGCATTCCAAGATGTATTCCCTGATGCGCATAGGACACTTCCTATACGCATTTGTCACTGGAGATGCGTATTCCAGATGAGAATGCTCATTCGGAATGCGCATTCCAAATATATGCGAATGCGCATTCGAGATGCGTATTCCACGGGAAAAAGGATGCGCATTATAAAGAATGCGCATTCAGTCCTAGGATGCGTATTCGAACGCAAATGCGCATATAGTGAGGACAAATGCATATTCGATGGTAAAGATGCGGATTCGGAACAATTGGAAGTAATACTTAACAATGCGCACGTTTGAACATTTATTTATTTAGTATTGTAGTGTTTTGGTTATTACAGT
>BPTQ01000002.1:115262821-115281991 GCA_019973895.1 Chrysanthemum seticuspe | reverse complement strand
GTTGACTAGTGAAGTTAAACTCTCGAGTGTGAGACTCGGGGAGTGGAGTAGGGCAAGGAAAAAGAGTCCTTGTAGGCCGAACCACTATAAACAACTTGTTGTGGTTTGATCATTTCTTTCCTTATTTACTCATTACATATTGCTTGCATATTTCATTAACATACTTAAGATCAATATCAATTGATCTTTCAATAAGTTTCAAAACAAAGTTTTAATCGGTAAACTATTCAACCCCCCTTCTAGTTTTCTACAATTGGTACCAGAGCCTCATTGCTCAAGAATTTCTAAAATAACTTGTATTTTATAAACTTGAAACGATCCATGGATTCTGAAAACTTTAAAGAAGGGCAATCTATGCAAAGACCACCACTCTTTGAAACCAATGGATTTATCTATTGGAAAAACCGTTTTGAAACATATGTAAAATCAAAAGATATAGATCTTTGGTTTATTATTGTTAAAGGAGATTTTAGTTCTACAACAAAGGATATTTCCGTTGATGAACAAAAGAAATTAGTTGCTAAAAATAATGAAGCTAAAATGATGCTTTATAATGCTTTACCTAGAAAAGAATATGAAAGAATTTTTATGTGTGAAACCGCCAAAGATATTTGGGAATCTTTAATTGTTACACATCAAGGTAATTCACAAGTCAAGGATAACAAAATTGATCTTCTTGTTCAACAATATGAACAATTTGTTATCCCTGAAGATGAAACCATTGATTGTGGCTTTTCTCGTTTTAACACTATCATTACATCACTTAAAGCACTTGATGAATCTTTTCGTAGTAAGAACTTTGTCAGGAAATTTCTTAGAGCACTCCATCCCAAATGGAGAGCTAAAGTGACCGCTATTGAAGAATCAAAAGATCTCTCAATAATGTCACTAGACGAGCTAATTGGCAACCTCAAAGTTCACGAAATGGTAATGGAGAAAGATTCGGAGATCATCAAAGGAAGAAAGGAGAAGATCAAATCCGTTGCTCTTAAAGCAAAGGCGGAATCAAGCGATGATGGTGAATCTTGTTCCGATAGTGAAGATGAGGAGTATGCTATGGCCGTTAGAGATTTCAAGAAGTTCTTTAGAAGAAGAGGAAAGTTTGTAAGACAACCTCGAGAAGAAAAGAAGCCATTCCGAAAAGATCGGGATGATAAGAAGATTAAAGGTAAAAGAAAGTGTTTTAGATGTGGTGATGCAAGTCATCTCATAGGCGAATGTCCCAAGCCACCTAAAAGCAAAACTCAACGAGCTTTTGTAAGTGGTGCTTGGAGTGATAGTGAAGACGATGAGGAATCAAGCAAGGAAGAGATCGCTCTAATGGCACATGATTCAAATGAGGTACTCTCGAGTGTGAGACTCGGGGAGTGGAGTAGGGCAAGGAAAAAGAGTCCTTGTAGGCCGAACCACTATAAACAACTTGTTGTGGTTTGATCATTTCTTTCCTTATTTACTCATTACATATTGCTTGCATATTTCATTAACATACTTAAGATCAATATCAATTGATCTTTCAATAAGTTTCAAAACAAAGTTTTAATCGGTAAACTATTCAACCCCCCTTCTAGTTTTCTACAAATACTTATCAAACAGTTTACGCGTAGAACATATGTTACGCGTAGCCTAAAACCCTAAAGTTCAAGAATTACGCATATGAAATCTAGCCATAGGATTTGCACCAAAGTTTTTCTGGTAAGTCTAAGATGCCTATGGAGTTGTGTTATCCAAGTTTTAACATCAAATATGTCAAGAATCAAAAATGCCCAAACCGGATGAACATAAACCCTAGTTTTCAATTTATGAATCATTAATGTTTCTGGGTAATTTCTTGGCATAAATATGATCAATTCAACTTGAAAACAACCTCATACAACAATATTTATCACCAAAAACGTTCACATGTGAAAATACCCAAACCTAATGTATGAACCCTAATTCACAAAATCATTCAATTCGTGTTTCTGGATATGTTTTGAGGATAAAAATGGAATCATTGATGTTTTAGAAATGTTTTGACACTATCTTCTTAACCACAAACACACGAATGAGTGATTTGTGTTCATAGCTTACGCGTAGAACACGTATCACACTCAAACACATCATTTGACCGTTGGATTTGAGTGAAAATCAAAACCATTGTTTAAAAACATGTAAAGATTATTAAACAACTTACAAATTGATGATCCAAAACACGGATTTGTTGAACGATTTTTAAGCGTAGGATATGGTTGGTGGAATATTAAATGTGATGAGTAAATGAATTAGGTGAGTAGTTTTATTAAAATAACTTTAAGATTTTGACAGTTTTAGTCCCTCCACCTTTTCCATTTTCATCCAAAGCCTTTTAACTTCCATTTTGGTTACCAAACGAAAGATTTTAAGAAAGAAACTTGACGACACTCCCCCTCGACTTAAGAAATAATGAAAGGTTATAAATTTTAGTCCGAGGAGTGTCATTGAACCAGAAATGTGACCACCATTTTAAAGAAGCAACCGGGATAAGGTAACATGCAAGTACACGGTTATTTTGAAATAGTTAAGAATTTATTTTCTCCCCCTCAACACTTGATCGGAAAAAATACTGACTTTTGAAAGATTTGAGTGTTGAAGGAAGAGATGTACTTGCCATGTATGAAGAAAGATAGATAGAAGAATATTTTTGTTGTTTTATCTGATTTTATATTTTTAAATTTTTTTTTGAAAAATATTTACAAAAGAGATTTTGGTGTTTGACTGGTTTTTAAGACTGTTGTAAGAGTTCATCCAGTTCCTCTTGAGTCAAACACCGCATACCAATCCGGTGGACCAACTCATTAAACCTAGCGGGAGGCAAGACTTTGGTGACTAGATCTGCCAATTGGTATTCTGTACCCACGAAGTATAATTCAACTGTACCCTGTTCCACATGGTCCTTGATGAAATGATAGCGAAGATCGATGTGCTTAGATTTCGAGTGCTGAACTGAGTTGCACGAGATCGCAATGGCACTCCGATTGTCGCAGTACATCAGGATTCTGTCAAATATGTAACCATAGTCTTTGAGTTGTGTTCGCATCCAGATGACTTGAGCACAACACGCCGACATGGCTACATATTCTGCTTTGGTTTATGACAGCGATGTACAATCCTGCTTCTTTGATTGTCAGGACACCAGTTTATCACCAAGAAATTGTAGTGCTCCTGAAGTACTTTTCCGTGAATCTAAACATCCTGCGTGATCAGCATCTGAAAAAGCGATTAGTTCAAAACCAGAATCCTTCGGATACCAGATCCCCAAGTTAATGGTTCCCTTGATGTATCGGAGGATTCTTTTAGCCTCAGAGAGGTGGGTTTCAGTTGGTCTTGACTGATAACGGGAGCAGAGATAAACGGCAAAGACAATATCAGGTCTGCTAGCTGTTAGATACATGAGAGACCTAATAATACTTCGGTATTTTGTTGGGTCGACTAATTTCCCATGTAAATCAGCGTCTAGCTTCTTGGTATGAGTCATTGGTGTGGCATAAGTGTCACAGGTTTTCATTCCAAATTTGTTTAACAATTCAAGGGCATATTTGGACTGACTCAAGAAAATACCACAGGGTGATTGATGAACTTGCAGTCCTAGAAAGAACGTAAGTTCACCCATCATGGACATTTCAAAAATTTTCTTCATTAGTTTTGCAAAAGCGATTGAGTACTTTTTATGTGTAGACCCAAAAATGATGTCATCCACGTAAATTTGAATAATTAAGATATGTGCCCCGTGATATTGTATGAAAAGAGTAGGGTCGACCGAACCTTTGGTGAAATTATTGGCAATGAGGAAAGATGATAGCTTATCGTACCATGCCCGAGGAGCTTGTTTGAGACCATACATAGCTTTATTCAGTTTGTAGACATGGTTCGGGAACTCGGGATCAACGAATCCTTCTGGTTGGCTGACATAAACCGTTTCCTTCAGTTGTCTATTTAGAAACGCAGTTTTGACATCCATTTGAAAGACTGTCATATTCATATGAGCCGCGAACGCGAGAAATATCCGAACAGCCTCAAGACGAGCAACCGGAGCAAATGATTCTTCAAAGTCTATACCCTCTTCCTGTCGATAACCCTTAGCCACCAGACGTGACTTGTTTCGGATTATGTTCCCTTTCAGCATCCAATTTGTTCTTCCAAATCCATTTGAGACCAATGACGTAGACCCATGTTGGTCTTTCAACCAGTTCCCATACTTCAAGACGTTTGAATTGGTTGAGTTCTTCCTGCATGGATTCAATCCAGTTGTCTTTTGTCATTGCGTCTTTAATGTTTTTAGGCTCAGATTGGCAGACAGTGAGGGCATAAATGCAATGTTCACCATCTGTGTGAAGACGTTGTCTCGTAACGACTGGTTGATTCGGGTTGCCAATAATATTTTCCAGATGATGGTCTTTTGTCCATCGATGTGTAGAGGGTTGATGTTGGTATACATTGTGCAGATTTTGAGGATTCAAATGGCTTGTTGAAGATTCCACGACATCTGGTGCAGCAGTCTCATTAGCAAATGGGTTAAAGAACGCATTTGGATCAAAATCTGCAGGTGGGGGTACTTCATTAAGAACATCATCAGCCGGTTCATCATTGTTGGAAGCGGTTTGTTCAACTGTTGTGGTGGAGTCAACTGGTGGTGCTTCTTCAACAGTGGTTGTTGTAGCAGGTGTATCAGGTATAAGAGTAGTATCGAGTTGAGCAGCGAAAACAGCGGATACACCTGGAGCACGTTCATCAATATCGTCACTGAACAGCGGAGCAAAGAGTCATTCCATTTGTTGACGAGTAAGCTGAGGGCTTTGTTCAGCTGATGATGGGGTTTGAGGGAAGTTTAAGAGGTTGTGACCGGGTTCCAAGCTGTTATACTCAGAAGCCATTTCCATAAGTTCATCAAAATGAGCATGAATCGTTTCCATAACCTCCTTTGTTCGACGATTCCAGATTCGAAAACCTTTATAATTATCACAATATCCAATAAAGACTCCAATGTCAGCTTTGGCTTTGAGCTTTCCAAATTCATCACGATCATTATTCGGATAGCAAAGAGATCCAAATACATGAAAGTGTTTGAGATTCGGTTTTCTGTTGTGGACACGCTCGAAAGGTGTTTTGTTGTGGCGTTTTGTAATCATAGATCGGTTTTGAGTGTAGCATGCAGTTGATACAGCTTCTGCCCACAAGTAATATGGGAGTTTAGCATTGATTAACATTGTTCTTGCAGCTTCCACTAACGTTCGGTTTCGTCTTTAAACAACTCCGTTTTGTTTTGGTGTACGTGCAATAGATGCCTGATGCTGAATTCCCACTTTCTCATAAAATTCACGAAGAGTTTGGTTAACAAATTCAGTTCCTTTGTCTGTTCTGATTTGTCTGACGGTGTTTCGGAGCTAAACCTGTATTTTCGTGAGAAAGGTGATGATCATCTGTGGAGCTTGGTCTTTGCTTCGAAGAAAGTAGACCCAAGTCCAGCGTGAATAGTCATCAACAATTACTAAGATGTAGCATTTGCCATTGATTGTTTGCACGCGCATCGGGCCACACAAATCCATGTGAAGAAGATGAAGCACATGCTGAGAGTTGTGTTCCACCTTTGAAGGAAAATGAAGCACAAGCTAAGCAAAGGTGATCTTTAGAATACTGGAATCGTGGGAGACCTTCAACTAGTTTGTGTCGAGCAAGATTGGTTATAGTTTGAAAGTTTAAATGTGAGAGACGACGGTGCCATAGCCAGGATTTTGTTGATGTTGCCTTTGAAAGTAAGCAGATGGGAGATGAAGCAACCATGTCTTGCATAGAGATAGTGTAAAGACTTGAGTTACGCGAGCCAGACATAAGGTTGTTTCCTTGTAGATCACGAATGAAACAAGATTTCTCCTTGAAAGCAGCCTCCAAATCTCCATCACAGAACTGACCTACTGAAAACAGATTGTGACCGAGGCCTTCCACATAATAAACCCTGCTAATTTCAATGTTCCCATTGATATAGTCTCCGTAGCCCATGATAGCTGCGAAGTGATCATTCCCGAATCTGACAGTGCCAATGAACTTTGCAATAAAGTTTGATAACAGTTTAAGATTGCTTGTCATGTGTCGGGAACATCCGCTATCAACAATCCAGAGAATGATCTGTATCACCTGCATTACACACAGACGACACAGATGGAATAGAAGTAGATGTGGAACCCGAAATGTTAGAGGGTTCCGGAGCAGTTATAGTAGACATACACACATCAATAACTTTAGGCATCCATTTAAATCCTAGTGTGTTATATATCCATTTCTGCCATCTCCAACTAGTATTTGCTTTAGTCTTAGTAAATGCACTAGGTGGTACAACATTCCTAGGAGGTGAAACTGGAGCTACAGGGACATCCATGCGGTTCTTAGAATCTAAAGAGGGCGGTCTACCAAGCACAGACTTAGAATGATTAGTGGGCCTAGAGGTATTCCGATTCTTAGGATTCCTTAAACGAGAGATAATAGTTTTAGCAACACATTTGTCATGACAATCAGAATTCATACTTTTACGACAAATAACACAAGATGCACCAGACTGAATATCAAAAGTACTTAAAGGTTTAGCATTCGTTACATCACTTGTTCTATTACATTTGTCAGACGCAATATCTAAAATGGGAGCAACGTGAGTCTTATTCATAGTCCTAGGGTGTTCTTCTACTTTATCATTCCTTATTGATCTTTTCTTAGGTCGCAACTTCCTATTCTTCGATGTAGTGCTCCTAGGCTGTGAAGTGCGGACGTTTGGAAAAGGCAATTATTCCTGTTGCAGTAGAGGGAAGCACATTAGTATCTTGTGATTTGATAGTAGGGATTCTAGGGTCACGATTACTAAGTGTTACTGGTGCTATTCTCTTAATCACGGTAGGTGGAAGTTGTTCATACTTTCCTAACATTTCTCTTAACTTAAAGATAGTGTGCACCAATTCTTGATTTTCAGAATGAAGATTTCCCAAAAAATTCATGACTTCCTTAGTGTGTGCAAGAAAATGATCAAGCTCGTTTGATGCTTCATCACGAGTCTTTTTAAGTAAATCAAATATGACACCATATTCCTGTTTAACTTTTACAAATTCTTGTTCATATTTTGAGATTTGACATTTCAAAGACACGTTTTGATCATCCAGTTGCTCAAATTTTGGATTAAATGTTTTGGATTGCAACTGGTTGATTTTGTTTTGCAAAGCAAGTTCACGATTTTGACAATCTTTTTGACACCATTGAAGACGACTTTTTGCATTTGAAAGCTCGTTAATCAATCGTTCATTTTCAGCTTTTAAGGACTCGATCTGATGCACATTATCAGAATTCTCAAAAGTTACCACAGAATCAACAGTATCAGCAGAGATATAATCAGATGCATATGACAAAGAATTTAATAACACAGCATTATGGACATCAGCACAGATAACATCTTCCAAGAGTCGATCAACATCTTTTCTCAACATTTTCTTTTTACGTTTAGTATTAGAAATAGATGTTTCTGTTTTCTCGAAAACGACCTTCATCAATCCAAGTTCCTTGTGAAAGTCCCGTTCCCAAGACAATGCACAATTTTTCAAATTTTTAACATTTGGTAAAAGATTTTTCTAAAAAATGTCTCTTTGTTCTCGCGCCAGAGGCGATTGAAAATGTTGAAGTTTGATTTCAGAATGATATTCTATCTCATGTTGTAAAAGTTTGAGGTCAGCCATGAAAAGGTCAAAATATCTAAGAATTTTGCGATTTTCAGGTTTTGAATTTACTTCACTGATGGAAGGTAAAGGACCATAAATTTATGCATAATCTGGTTGGGGATTAACATTAGAAGACTCAGACGTTTTTATGATAATCCTTGGTGTGTTAGAAGAATCCGTTGGTGTGACGAAAGTGACCGCTTTTGAATAGTTAAAAGTTTTGTTGTAAACAACAGTTTCTAATTTTGATCGACTCTCGTCTTCTGCATCTAATTCCTCTTGACGATGATATTCAACAACACTCATAACAGAATCATCAATTTTATATTCTGCACTGGAAACTTCAGGATTTGGTTTGAATGCTTTTGTTGAAAGCTTAGGTTTGTAATCAGCAAGATTCGGTCCATATCCATTTGGATTGGGTTTTAAAGTAAACTTTTGAATAGCTGTGACTGACTCACCATGTTTGTAAACAACATTTTTAAACTCTTTAAGTTTGTTTTGCAAGCCGATAATTTCTTCAAGATGATCATCTATTCGTTTCGTTGAATGCTTTTTGTATTCAGAGAATTGTTTTTGACAAGTTAACAACTCGGCCTTAGCTTTTTGATTTTCCAAGGTGAGAGCGTTAATTTGCTTTTTATGTTCATGTTTCAGTTGTTCTATTTCGGACAACAAATCATTCTTCGAAGCGGCTAGATCACGCATCTGTCGCTCTAAATATTTTTCGTTTTGATGAGATTTAGCAAAAGCGGCTTCAAAACCTTTTTCACGTTTTTCTTGAGTTTTGAAAAAGTTGAGTTGCATTTTTAAACATTCAAAATCCTTGGTTAACAGTGCATTTTTACTTTTTAAGTCCTGATTTACAGCACGACATTCTTCCACTATGGATTGTTGGTTTTTAAGCAACAGATCAACATCTAGACGAGGCAAAAGTTCGGTGTGTTCAAGGTGAGTCACAACATGATCATTGTTTAAATCCTCAAGTATAACCACGGAGTCAATTTGATTATCAAAGGAAACCATAGGGTCATCTTGATCGTCAAATGTAACTACGGGGTCTAGTTGAAAATCGTCGGAATGAGATGTGGATGACTCATTTTGAACATTCTGAGCCTTGCCGGATTCAGATGTTGGCGGAGATATTAGATCAGAGATAAATATGGTTTGTTCGGGTACCTGAGACAAGCCATCAGTGTCATACACTGGGCCTATGTCACTCATGTGTAACTCATGCATATTAGCCATCAACATAACAGCTGCATTGGCCTGCAAGTCCTCCATATCATCATCTGAGTCTGCATCTGCCATAAAACTCTGTTCTTTGTCTGTGAGAGTTCCACCAGCTTCATCCTTAAGAGCCAAAAGTAAAGCCTCCTTGTGATAAGCACTGCCCCTAGTCCTCGGCTTTGGGAATGCATTAGCCAGGTGTCCCTTCTCATTGCAGTTGTAGCATCGAAGACCATTCAACCCATTCTGAGCATTTCCATGTTCCACCACTTGAGCTCTGTTGTTATTCCTACCCATAGCATTAAACCCTTGACCACCGCCCATCTGACGACCATAACCACGATTCTGAACTTCAACTCATCCATTGTTCACAACAGCCTAATTCCTTGTGTTTGATGAGGAACGAATGCGATTGTTGGATTTGTTTGTATAACGGCCAAAAGCATTAGCAATCATAACAAATCCTTGTTGCAATGCTTCGAACGGATCGAATTCCTCATTAGCTTGACTATAAAGTGCCTGATCATTGTTGTTGCTATAAGGAACCAATTGAGTTTGTTGAGATTGCTGTGATTGATCATGTGGTGTGATTGTAGCAGTTGGTTGAGTTGCTTGTTGAGGAGGATAATTGTTTTGAGCATACAAGGCAAGTTGTTGATTTTCCGGATGTGAAGGTGAAGCAATTTGAGTATGGAGAATCCTTTCCTTATCAACTTCCTTTTGATGAGGCTTCAAGTAATCGTACAACAATCCGTATGTAGAGTGATGCATGTTCTTCGCTTGACGGAGAAAAATGACATACTTCTCCCATTCAGGACCAAGACTACTCAGGAACTTAGTATTAACTGCAATTCATGGCATGATGATGTTGTGTTTATCCAAATCATTTATGATGTCTGAGAATCGATGATGATAAGACTCTAGTGTCTCTCCAGGTTCAATCATGAAGTGTTCATAAGCCAAGTAAATTTTGGATTCCATATCCTCCTGATTGAGTGCAGATCCTTCCATAAGAAGATGAATATGTTCCCACATCGCCTTTGCAGTCTTTTGAGCATCAACACTTCGAAGAATTGGGTTTGGTAATCCTAAAAGGATATATTGCATTGCAAGCTCATCAGCTTCATAGTGTAGAAGTTCTTCTGCATTCAGGTCTGCAACAGTAGCAATGTTTGATTGTTCATCTCTTGGTGGATTAGCATTTGGATCTCCGGGTACAATGACAGTAGGCATCTGAAATGGACCTTCCAAGATAACCTTCTTTAAGAACTTTCCATGTGGCTTCTTCAGATCACAAAACCTAAAGAACCTAATCACCCATTGATCGTAGTTTCCTGGAATGAGCATTGGAGGTCTATCAAGTGATCCAGCCTCATGAATCGATTGTTGGCTGCTTAAAGCTTCACACATCTTTGCAAACCAAGTGGGTTCCTTCATAGTGTTCCTTGATGGATGTTGATTGTAGAAGTTTGTGTAAGGTTGTACTTGAAGACTTGGTGGTGGTTGAACCATTTGAGGTTGTGGAATTGCTGCAAGTTGTGGAGTATGTTGTTGATTAAATTGTTGTTGATAAATTGCTTGTTGTTGATTCCATTGTTGATGTTGTGGACTTAGTTGTTGTTGTTGTTGTTGATTATAAGTATAAGGGAAATAGTTAGAGTATGGTGGTTGTGACATGTTGAAAAACTTGTGTTATAAAATGGATCTTTGTAGTCGAAAGAACCTTTGTTGATGAAGTATCCTTAGGCGTAGAAATCACAATAAAGTCAAGTAGCACTTATGCGTAAAAACACCAAAGTTACGCGTAACAGCAAAAGTTACGCGTAGGTTTAGCTTACGCGTAAGTAAGGAGAAAAGCACTAAAGTTATGCTTAAACAGTAAGTTAGGCGTAGGATTAACTTACGCGTAAGACAAAGCTTAGGCGTAAGATAAATCTTATGCGTAAAAAATTCTACGCGTAAGCTTATGCTTATGCGTAATTTTAGGGTTTTTGCCCAAGTGATCTTTTACACTATCACAGTGCAAAAGATATCCCAAGTCAACGTATTTTCAGGCTTATCCAAGCAAGAAAACACGGAGTAAACCACGAAACTAAAGATCAAACCAAGAACCAAGTTACGAGTAGTTTTAGGGTTTTGCTACGCGTAGACTTACTCGTAAAATGACTTTTGCCCAAAGATGTTTCTAAACCAGATTTTTTGTGATGAAATAGCTTCAATATCACCAAGATAACACAAAAGTGTGAAACTTGATGATCCAAGGTGTCTAAAACAGTTACGCGTAGGAAAGCTGTCACGTAAAAAACCAAGTTCAAAAACGATGATCCACACGTAAAGGTTGAAACTTTTTGCCAAAAACAGTTATTTTAACACCTTAAAACGTTGAAAGTACAAGAATCTTGGATTAAAAAGTGTAAAAAATGTGTTTTTAAGCGAACCAAAGTATCACCCGTATGCTTTACGCGTAGGACCAAAACCCACTTCAAAAGCAATACGTTCACCCAACTATTTGGCGATTGATACCACTGTCAGGTCACTAGTTTTACAACACAAGCATCAATAGAAAGAGTAGAAAGGAAGAGAAGATCGGATGAACAACTATCTAACACACATACACGTATAAATGAAGAAAGGTTAAGCGTAGAGTATGTGAAAGAGATAAATTGAACAACCAACCCTCAAGTGAGGGTTATTACAAGGTATTTATAGGAAGGGGAGCTAGGGCAACACTCCTACTCCCTTCCTTTCCTTAATGGACATGGGCCTAAGCTTATGGGCCTTCTACATAAGCTTAAGCTAATAACAAACATAAAGGCCATAATTAGGCTAACTATTACATATGAATCACTAACACTTGATTTAGGTTTAGGAGTGATTCCAACACAACCACTCTCACACACAATGTATTTTAAGGACTAAAGTACTAACCACTCACACTCACAAGATTATGATGGTTTGGTACAACAATGATGTATGAATCAACAAAAGATCATACGGCAACAAACAAACAAGACTTCCAACTTCTTGTTGAAGCTTGAATGTGCCTTGATCTTCTTTGCTACAAAAGAGATCACTAATATGATATGAAACTGAGTTAGAAATGTTAGAGAGAAGGAATGTATGAGAATATGATAGAAAGGGATGAAAAACAACTTGGTTTGGCTTTGCTATTTATAGCCAAAATGATTAGCAGGCATCACGGACCACGGAACCCTTAAAAGGGTTCCGCCCGTGTATTATTTTGGTGCCGCCGAGGTCTGACAGCAAGATCACAAAATCTTACCAAAGTCAACCATATATATCCAAGATTGTGTAAGATATGTAGAGTCTAAATCTACACAAAGTATCTAGTGAAATCTTCTAAGGATTTCAATGATGCACTACATGATGTCATGTGTTTGTTTTTCTATTTTTAGAAATATGTTAAAATGTAAATACATATATAATGTTTTGTTTTAAGAAACCAAAATATTCTTGAACTAAAAATACCAACATACATTATGGTTTAGAGTCATATCAAAATGTGATTTAATCACAATGTAAATGCTTGAGTAATGAAGATATTATCTGAAAAGCTTGATTTAATATCTATTAAGCTTGACAAGCTTTAAGCTTTATAAAAATTAAATTTACTTTTGTACTTAACAAAACTTAGGTAAAGATCAAAAATATAAATAACGTTTAATGACGATATTTTTATTAACAATCTCCCCCTTTTTGTTGAGGACAAAATATAAATTTTATTTTTATAAAAGATGTAAAGATTGTACAAGATTTATAAAAATGTTAGTTTTAGAACTTGAAAGATAAAGATGATAATGCAAGTATGTCCAATTTAGACATGATGTTGACTTTTTCAGAAAGTCAAGGTATGCAGTTGACTTTTTTAGAAAGTCAAATATAACCAAGTTCTATATAATTCTCCCGCTTTTTGTCTCAACAAAAAGAAGATGCGAGGCGGAATGTGTAATGAGCCCGAGCCATTATCTACCCCTTGACTAATGCTCCCCCTAAATTGGGTGCCAAGAGAAAGATACATGGATTGTGAACAAGCTATATAAAAAAAATATTTAGTAATAAGCATCATCAAAAGCATTTCCAAACACCATGTAACAATCCACAACAATATAAGAAACACCATTCATTTGTTAAAAATTTTCATGATTTAAGAATCATGAAAAGGGAACACAATGAAGTGTTAGTACAATAATAAAATCCTAAAAAATAAAAATAAAAAATATCCTAGAAAATACAAGAAAAATCCTAGAAAAATAAAAATGCTTAAAGAAAATAAGCTAGGACCCTCCTATTGAGGTGGTGGATGAGCAAGAGCATTGATGCGCTCTAGGATGTGATTGAGGATGAACCTCATTTCGTCTTGAAGCTCATGGACCATCACCCGGGTCCTTTCGGTTATTTGGAGGGTTCGCTCACAATTGGAGCAACCATGCCTAGGAGGGTAGTATGGTTCATGGTTTTGTGGTGGTGGAATGGTGGAGGTGTTGGTGTTGGTGTTTGGAGTGGTGATTATGGAGGCTAGCAAGGCACTTTGCAATTGCATAGCATCACTAAGATGGGAGTCCACCATATTGGAAAATTGGTGGAGGTGATTGAGCTCGGCTTCAATCTCTTCTTTGGTGGGGTGATCCTCCCACATGCATTCCTCAATGTCCTCTATATGAGAGGGCATTGATGTTGTAGGTAGTGGTTGATCCCCATACAAAGGACCATGGATTTCCTTGTGGATGGGATGGAAAAGAAGAGGTCTTGGGCCTAACGGGGCGTTTGGGTCAAACGATGGACGTGGAAACTCATGAGCTATTCGCTCAATAGTACCAAAAGATGGTAGTGGTGGTAGATGATTGGGCCTAGGAGGCAAGTCCTCCAAGTCTTCCAAAAATGGATTTGGAGATGTAGGTGGTGTAAAGAATAACTCTAATGGGATTAGTGTTGGAGATTTTAGAGGTGATGGTGATTTTGATGTTTGGATAGGAGCCGGTGGTGGTGAACTAGGAGTCTTTGTTGGTGGTGGAGTAGTGGCAATGATAGGAGATTGTGGAGTTGGTGTAGGAGTAGCCAAAGTGAGAGTTGTTTCATCTCTTATGGGAGATGAGATGGTTAATGGAGATGACTCGGAAGAGAAGCTTATGTTGACAAAACAACAAGGTCTTACGCTCATTCTAGCGGTTCTTTTGCAAGGCTTGGTTGATGGTAAAGATTTAGTCATTTTGACTTAAGCTTTTGCTAGTAGATGATGAGAATTGAGAAGGTGTGAAGATGATCATGGTAAAAGCTCTTAATTTATAGGATTTGAAAATTATGGAGAAATGTGTTTGATTTAATGTTAAACCATAGAAGATATGAGGTTCCTAATGATTTTGAAGTGGGTTTAATGCTAGTCATATCACCCGAGTCAATCCATGCAAGAAGGATGGAGTGAAGAGATGATAAGGTTTTAAAATGTACCTTTTTGAGGGGTCATTTAAGCCCTTATTTGATCACTTTTGTATCCGTTATTACTTAATATCGTTCCTTTTCACCTTTTAGGTATTTTGAAGGCAAAATGCTGGAATGACACTTATTCGGACGAAAATGCGCGAATATGCGAAGAAAATGGCCAAAGTCAAGAATCGAGATGCTCAGGCTGCTGGAACTGAAGGGGACAGCGTCAGGTGTTATATGCGATGCCGTCGCATCACTTTTGTGACGGCTCGGTAGCCAAATTGCTTATTTACAAGTGACGGTGTCAGGTTTTAAAAGAGTAGGTCGTCGCAACTCAGACGGCCTAGATTTGATCCAGACGACATCAGAGACTAAAGGGGACGGCGTCACAAGCATAAGGTGACGCCGTCGCAAGACTAACATGGCCAAAACGAAACCCTAATGACGGCGACCCGACGGCGTCACAAATCAAAGGGTGACGCCGTCGCATATGTAATCTTATATATAGAATCCGAATTTTTTAGTTTTCAGTGTGTAGTCTTTTGGAGTAAAAACCTAAATCGAACTAAGGCTGTCTTGTACAGTATTTTAGGGTTCTAAACCCTATCTTACATCAAGATAAGTGTTTTACTTCATTAATTTAATTATGTCTTCAATTACTTGTGTGTATGCTTGCATGTTCCCCATGTCCGGCTAATTTACTTGTGTGTTTGCTTAGGGAATATGAAACTTAATTATTGAATATTGATTGGTTGTCTCTTATCTTCATTGTTAATGATCTAGTAATGCGATAGGTCGTCCGTTGTGTAGTTAATGCTTGATTAATCTTTGTGAACCTTAGTTTATAATACCTAGAGTTGTTGTAGGCTAAACCATCCGAAGAGTACCTTAGAGTTAAAGTTTATTAATCCTAGAGATTTTGTAGGCGATACCCTTTCGTAGTTTCAAAGAGTTAGGGATAAACGCATACCCTACGACCTTAGACACACAACGCGATTAAGAATAAGGACGTGACAATTCAACCATCAATAGGAGATAATTAAGGAGTAATAAAACCTAAGTAAACACATCTTTAAATCATCATACGAGCACACAATAATTAGACATAGACTACATACACCACTAGATTAGATAATTAGATAAGTATAGTAATTGGTAGAAATACTAAACCCCCAAATCCAAACCCCGAGATTCGTACCTTTCCATTTCCTAAAAAAAAACATAAAAAGATAAAAAATAATCTTCCTCAACCCCAACCTTAGCGTAGTAACTTCTCACTAGCATTCCTATTCCCCTAGAGACCGATATCAATTCCCGTGGCTTACCCTAATACTACACTACAACGATTAGGTTCACTGCCTAGGGTGTTGAAAAACTTGCTCGACGAAAAGGAAGTTCCTTTGTCCCCGAACGACACGTGTAGCATTATCAAGTTTTTGGCGCCGCTGCCGGGGAATAGAATAGCTAGTTAGGAGTCCACCTCGTTTAGGTTTCCTTGCTTGATTCCTATCAAGTAAGATTTTTTTCCATTTTTAGCTTCCTTGTAGTCTATCCCCCTTCTTTGTGTTTGTGTTCGTAAAACCCTTTTCGTTTGTCGCTATGGCAAGTGAAGTTGCATTTGAATCATTAACAAATGAGGAACAATTGAATTTCGCAGATTGGATTGCTTTTTATTGTTCTAATGAATTTGTGAGTGATCTTAGAGATATCCAAAAGAAGACGGGTGTAAGGTTGGATGGATTTGATAAATTTTGTGCTTGTGTGGATTCTATTCAACGATCATTGTTAGAATCAACTCCTTTTAGTAAGACCCTCTGGAAAATTTTTGAGAAAAGCCTCCTAAGCATAAACCATCAGTTGTCACAACTTGAGGAAATGGATAAGGAGGATTTATCCAACCTTAGGCATCATGATCAAAAAGACCTAGTATTTAAGAACATGGAACCTAAACCCGAACAAGATTGTGAGATGGTTATAGTTGAACTACCTAGTTGCATGCGTGGGATAGATTTCACCAAAACATATGACACGCATGAGGAATCCTTTAGGAAAATAGAACATAGTGATCAAATTTTTGAGAATGATTCTTATGAATCGAACCAAGAATTTGAAATGGCTAAAGAAGGATTTGAGATACTTAGGAGTGTATTTGGGTTAGATCATACTAAAGCACATGATGAACATTTAGGAGATCTAGATATAATGGAGAATGAGGTGGAAACTCCAAGCCCACAAGCCCTACCATCACTTGAGGAACACACATCGCCTATAACTTACCCGGAAGAAGTAGAAGAGACTATAGGAACCCCGATTGATATAGAACCTTTGGACCAAACGCCACTAGAGAATGTAGGTTTAGATGCTTGTTGTCATGACCTCTCTCTTAGTCCTAGGGAAGTTCCTAATTTTGATGAACCGGAGCCTCAACCAAAAACCTTACCCAATTTTCCGTCTTTAGATGTGAATCTTGGAATTGAATTAGGCCCCAATCCACCCATCAAAATAAATAGTCCGGGTAGTTGCTTGATAAAGGTGGTAGAATCTAGGCCATGTAGAGTGGAAGCTAATATAGGAGTAACCCATGACCTTACACACTTATATCACCCATTCATGGTTGATAACAAGAAACATTATGGGTTTAAACCGGGTTTATTATGTCAAGATGGATCCTTAACTAAGAATCTTTTGAAGTTGATAGAAGATGATCCATTTTTAGGAGATAGATTTGATTCACCCACTACACCCATAAAATTAGGTAAGGTTAGAATGAATGGAGCACACCCCTTTAAGCATATAAATCACCCATCACCTTCACCTCACGTGGCAAATTTCCACCCTAAGGGTGTGTATTGCTACTATCACCCGCACTTAAACTTAAGTGTAGGGAAAACCTCCCCTTTATCCGTTAAATAAGGGTAGAGTCAAGCTCGTGACTCGAACATGTACAAGCGCTTCTTGGGAGGCAACCCATGTGTATTTGTTCTTCATTTTTATTTGTGTGTCATATATCTTTTCATTATTGTATGTTCTCATGTTTGAATTTGTGAAAATGCTTTATTTTGTCTTTAACCTCGTCTTAATTACATATAAAGGTATTTTACATAAGGGATAAGTGTAGGGAGGATTACACACGTTTTCAAAAGAAACGTGAACATGAGAATTACAATTATTTAAAAGATATACATGTGTGTTTGTTCGAGTCAAATGCTTGTATCGAGTCATAATGGATGTTTTGCAGGAAATTTTTCCAGATTCTAAAGATGTAAATTTTCCAAAATTTTTTCCAGAAAATCACAGACCAGTTTTTGTCAGGATAACCTGACGGCGTCCGGATCGCAACTTGACGGCGTCAGGAAGGAGCAAAAACAACTGATTACTTTTTCTCGTTTTCTGAGCTACTTATAATTTTTTGGAATTTTCCAGGTCTTAATTTTCCAGAAATTCTGTAAACATCCATTCCACAAGCATTATATCCTAGTTTAGTAGAGTCCTATATATATTATTACCGCCGATTTTACGCGAAGGTTTCGTTTGTTTTCTTCAAGTGTGCAGGTTCAATTTATCAAGAAGGAGATACATAAGATGAGAAGGAGCTTTTCACGCAAACGTTCTTCTTGAAGAAAGATGTAACCACCACTTTACACGGATCCTACCGAGCTAATCAGGGGAGTATTAGTTTCTTTCATCTTTTATTACCTTCCATTATCATAACTTTGATACTTTCGGGGAACATTGGGGACAATGTTCAGTTTAAGTGTAGGGAGGGAAAATAAAACGGGAACTTTGAAACTATGCTTATCCTTGAATATTTGCCTTGTCCAATTGCATTTGTGTAATAAACCATGAGAAAATGTCGGTTAGGGTAATTTTGGCACCAAATTTAAAATTTTTCACGACATATAGGAGTGGGCCATTAGTCTTAATAAAGCGTCTCATGGATAGGATGTTATATGACTAGCACAAAAACCCTTTACCACTTAAATTCCACCCAAAATGTGAGGATCGCCCTTAGATTAGTAGGAATTAAAGCATTCATCTTTAATGCTTAGTGTGTGAACCGGTAGTATATTAGATTCTAGAACTTGTTTTGTGATGCATTCCGAGATCGCTAGTAAGACTACACTTGTGTAGTTAGGAATAACTAAATGATAAGAGGCATTAGGATAACCCTTGTTTGATACCGCTTTTCCTATCCGAGACTCCCCAATTGATCCCCATAGCACATGATTTCTACTCATGTTGCGTTTCCACACCCCCTTAATGAGTTGGCTACACCTTCTTCATTAATATAATGTCCATAGTTTGTTCCCAATAGGATTACGGAGAATAGTAAATCAATAAGGATTGATGTGTTCACATCAGAATGATCGCTAGAGCCTTACGTAGTGTTTTGTTCAAGATCTTAGATTATATGATGGCCAAGTGTGTGATTCGTAATTTCTACTTACGAAATTAAGGATGATTAGATTCCCGCTAGGAGTGTAAAACCCACCTTAAATTCACCATTTCCCAAAAACACGATCAGTATATTGTAGGATAGGTACTCTGCGAAATAATTCTGATTACCGGGTGAGGATATACAGCACTTTTTAAAATTTAAACCACGGTTTTAATGGGATTGGCTGTAAAAGAGTACCAAATAATGTGTTTACGTTAACCTGTTCCGTTTATAAGTTCCTATTCGTATCAAAGTTTCAAGGGCAAAATAAAAGGGAGGGATGTGAATTTGACTTGTAACAGGGGTTACAAGGGGCTTTCATAGTTTCAATACTATTACCTTCCATTATTTTCT
>BPTQ01000002.1:115178035-115262811 GCA_019973895.1 Chrysanthemum seticuspe | reverse complement strand
AAAAAAAAAAACATACGGACTACCATCCTACATCAATCTTTAATTTATGTTTGTTTGTTTCAGTTATCTAGAGTCTAGAGTGTCGAGTCTTGGCTTAGCAACGCCATTCTTCGCATGCTTGTAACATAAAGATTTTTTACTTGCCACCACTAAATAGCCTATCCCACCAAACCTTTTGTTTCCCTACCGTAAGCCTAACATTACAACCCTTTAAAAGACCTCTTTGATAGTCTTTCCTAGGTGCTTACGCCAAAGCCATGGAGGTTTGATCTAGTCTCAAGCCTATGGTAATCTATGTACTAGGACCGGTTAATGAGTGTTTATCTTCCATTTCCAACTTGTTATATTTCATATACACCCGAGAGATGTGAGTATCCAAACACCCCATGTGAGGTGCTAGTATGTAATTTCCGTGCTTGTTATGACTTTTTCGGGGCTTATATGTGTTGTGGATTGTTTTAAACCAATGCTTCATGACCCCTAACTTATAAATTAATCGGCTAAAAGCACATTTGCTTGAGGACAAGCAAATACCAAGTGTAGGGATATTTGATAAGGTTTTAAAATTTACCTTTTTGAGGGGTCATTTAAGCCCTTATTTGATCACTTTTGTATCCGTTATTACTTAATATCGTTCCTTTTCACTTTTTAGGTATCTTGAAGGCAAAATGCTGGAATGACACTTATTCGGACGAAAAGGCGCGAATATACGAAGAAAATGGCCAAAGTCAAGAATCGAGACACTCAGGCTGCTGGAACTGAAGTGGACGGCGTCAAGTGTTATATGCGACGCCGTCGATCACTTTTGTGACGGCTCAGTAGCCAAATTGCTTATTTACAAGTGACGGTGTCAGGTTTTAAAAGAGTAGGTCGTCGCAACTCAGACGGCCTAGATTTGATCCAGACGACGTCAGAGACTAAAGGGGACGGCGTCACAAGCATAAGGTGACGCCGTCGCAAGACTAACGTGGCCAAGACGAAACCCTAATGACGGCGACCCGACGGTGTCACAAATCAAAGGGTGACGCCGTCGCATATGTAATCTTATATATAGAATCAGAATTTTTTAGTTTTCAGTGTGTAGTCTTTTGGAGTAAAAACCTAAACCGAACCAAGGCTGTCTTGTACAGTATTTTAGGGTTCTAAACCCTATCTTACATCAAGATAAGTGTTTTACTTCATTAATTTAATTATGTCTTCAATTACTTGTGTATATGCTTGCATGTTCCCCATGTCCGGCTAATTTACTTGTGTGTTTGCTTAGGGAATATGAAACTTAATTATTGAATATTGATTGGTTGTCTCTTATCTTAATTGTTAATGATCTAGTAATGCGATAGGTCATCCGTTGTGTAGTTAATGCTTGATTAATCTTTGTGAACCTTAGTTTATAATACCTAGAGTTGTTGTAGGCTAAACCATCCGAAGAGTACCTTAGAGTCAAAGTTTATAAATCCTAGAGATTTTGTAGGCGATACCCTTTGGTAGTTTCAAAGAGTTAGGGATAAACGCATACCCTACGACCTTAGACACACAACGCGATTAAGAATAAGGACGTGATAATTCAACCATCAATAGGAGATAATTAAGGAGTAATAAAACCTAAGTAAACACATCTTTAAATCATCATACGAGCACACAATAATTAGACATAGACTACATACACCACTAGATTAGATAATTAGATAAGTAGAGTAATCGGTAGAAATACTAAACCCCCAAATCCAAACCCCGAGATTCGTACCTTTCCATTTCCTAAAAAAAAGATAAAAAGATAAAAAAAATAATCTTCCTCAACCCCAACCTTAGCGTAGTAACTTCTCACTAGCATTCCTATTCCCCTAGAGAACGATATCAATTCCCGTGGCTTACCCTAATACTACACTACAACGATTAGGTTCACTGCCTAGGGTGTTGAAAAACCTGCTCGACGAAAAGGAAGTTCCTTTGACCCCGAACGACGCGTGTAGCGTTATCAAGAGACAAAGATTTGCAATAAATGTGTTTTAATGATTATGGGATCTTTAAAATCAGATCACCCACGGATTGCAAGGAACCAAATTTTTGGTTCCTTCCTTTATGCAAAAGGGCTCCTTGGGTGGATTTTTGGAATTTTTGAATTTTGGTGGGAAATGGATATCCTATATGCCTAAGTGTGTTATACTAGTTCTAATATGGGTAGGAACTAGTTAAGATTGACCTAGAAGCAATGTAATGTAATTTGGAAAGTTAAACTAAGAAAAATTTAGAAAATTAACTGTAGGATCCACGGCACCAAAAGTTTATACAGGCGGAACCATTAAAATGGTGTCGCCTGGTCCGCCTGTACATGTACGGCGGTACCAAAATTCATAACAGAAGGTACCAAATTTTTGGTGCCGTCTGATCCGTGGACACCCAGAAAGTTCACAAACCCCATTTTTAGGTGTCGGGGAGTTTTTCGAAACCTGAAATTTTGCTTAAAACATGTGACATTAAACATTTCTAGTTAGGAAAAGTCAATAACACATATACAAACATAGTGGAGCATAGACTTTGACCAAGGGCTAACGATTTTCACATAAAAGTGAAAATGGGTAAAATTTGATAACACACTTGTGCTATCCCCCTGCATGAAATGGTTAGCATACAACATTGTTTTAAGTCATATTATCATCCTAAAAAATAAAAACAACCAAATTGTATCGTACATCAAAGTTATTTTATTGTTCCAAACACTCCTTCAAATGAAGCTCACTTATCCAACTTCTTGTAGATCTTATTCATCATCCTACCAAGGCACTTGAACATCCCCTTGGTTTGCTTGAACTCTGCCGATTCATTCTCAATCTTGGGGAGAGATGCATAGTACTATTGAGGTGAAAGGCGAGAATTTGGAAGACCGTCCTCGGAGCTATTTGATGATGATGATGATGATGATGATGGAGTTGGAGGTTTTGCCCTTTTGCCTTTAGTCTTAGCCACTCGCTCGTCACTCAAGGGCACAAATATGTGAGGGATGAGAGCATAGTCAAGCTTCAACCCTTTGGGCTTGGTGGAATGGGTGCAAAGGCTCTATAGAGACGGGTGAGAAGCATCCCGTAAGGAAGAGCGACCGATCCTTGAGTTGGAATGTCAATCATTCTCCTAGCAATGTAGTAGGCTAAATTGAATGGTTGACGGGTGGACAAGTTGTAGAGCATGTGACAAAGGCAAGCATTGATATGGTTCCTATTTCCAATAGTGCTAATGACAATGGCTCTAAGGAGTTCCTCCCATTTCTTAAATTACGGCTTAAGTTCATTGAGCTCCATTCCATATGGATCTCGGTTCACTTCCTTTCTCTTTCGGGTGACACGGGTTGGAGCGGCCCTTGCGTTAAAAAGGTGCTCACGGATGACATCCTTATCCGCTAAAGGAGTTTGGTAGGGAAGAGAGCGGTCATTGATTGCATCAAGGATAGTGAGTGACCACTTGTCCGAGTAAACACATGTAACTTGGTTTGGAATTCCTAGCACTTAAGCAAATTGGCTTAAGGAGATGGAGTAGTCGTTTTGATTGATCCTAAACCTAAGACCAAATTCATCATCCTCATGAATGAAGGTCGTAACACTAGCATAGAATTCTAACACGAACCTAGGGAAAATGGGTTCATCGATGTCGAGGAGACAATCGAAGTGAATGGTGGCTAGTTCTTGACGGAGATTGGTTCCGTCGACAAAGGAGGAGTGAATGGTTCTATCCTCATGGAAGTATCTTTGCTCAAGACTCTTAAAGATTTCGACTTGTTCTTTGGAAAGGCCCTTGGTTTTGTGATGTTTGGGAATGTAGCTAAGAGAATCCTTGTGATCATAGAATCTTGCGGCTACCATGGTTATTCCTATGAGCAACAATTTACATGTTAATAATGAGAACAAACATAGCGTTTTGGTTCTAGTGTGTGCCTATATGAAAACGATTTGGAGTTGCGGTTATCTCGACTCATTTTATGCATAAAATGGTTTTTAGTGGGGGTGTTTGGTAAAAGGCATGAGATAACCCAAACGCTCCTAATTCAACGTGGCTTCATTTGAATATACCCGGGAATACATATTAGTTATGCATTACCTTTAGTATTCAAGAGTATGCAAGTGATGAAAATTTTACGTTTCTATTTGTATTAACAATGAAAATTTGTTTTCCTACAAGTGAGAAGCTTTTCAAATTTTTTTGACATGGGGTGTTTGGTTATTTTGAATAAGGCCTTATAGTCATTATCCTTTTATTAGTGAGAAACATGATTTGTTTATGCAATATGACAATGTAGTACCTAATTACAATGACTAGTTATGCAATTTTCCAATTGAATCCATGTTTTGTACAAGAATATACCTAATCCACATGTAATGAATTTGTGCACAAATTGGAATCCTAGACTTAGAATTAAGATATGAAATGTAGTTAGGATACTTACAATGATGTTATCTTCAGTGATTAGTGGGTGAGAAAATGTCAACAATGAGTTAGGTCTAATGTTTACACATTTTGGTAAAGTAGGTTGTGAGGAAGAAAATGTTTTGTAGGTAGTATTTTTGCTACTGTTGTCACCACGTACCATACGGCACCAAAAAATTGGTTCAACCTTTGTTGTCATTTGGTGTCGTGGGAACAGTAGCAGGTTGAAACAAATTTGTTTTGTTTTGTTTGTTCTAAGGTTTAGATTATGTTTTACCTACATGTTTGCTTCCATTAACCCCAAACCAAGTCTAAGAAGATTAAATGGTTCTCGTTTGAGAGGCTTAGTTAGAATGTCGGCAATGTTGTCTTCGGAGGATACTTTCTCAATTGAGATGTTTTCTTTTTGAACATTGTCGCGAAGAAAGTGATGACGGATTTCAATATGCTTCGTACGAGCATGTTGGACGGGATTTTTGCTGAGATCAATAGCTCCTTTGTTGTCGCAAAATATAACGATATCGTTGAGATGAATTCCGTAATCCACGAGAGCTTGCTTCATCCAAAGAGCTTGTTGACATGCTTTTCCGGCTGAGACGTATTCGGCTTCAGTAGTTGAGATAGCTAAAGCCGTTTGCTTCTTTGCAAACCATGAGGTGAGACAATGTCCGACAAAAGTGCAAATACCACTTGTACTCTTTCTATCGACATAGTCACCGGCATGTTCCGATTCGGCATACACTATAGTTTCTACACCCGTTCCTTTGGGATACCATAATCCTAAACATGTCATTCCCTTAATGTATCTAAATATCCTTTTCAAGGCTTCTAAGTGTGATGCCTTGGGATTTTCTTGAAAGCAAGCGCATAGACAAACACTAAACATAATGCCGGGTCTACTAGCCGTGAGATAGAGTAGGCTACCAATCATGCCTCTATATTTAGTGTTATCTACCGATTCACCTTCTTCATCCTTGGTGAGTTTAGTGTCCGAAGACATGGGTGTCTTAGTTGGTTTTGAGTCTTCAAGACCAAATTTCTTAAGCATATCTTTTATATATTTAGATTGGTTAAAGAATATGCCATCTTCTAGTTGTTTAATTTGAAGTCCTAGAAAGAAGTTTAACTCACCCATCATACTCATCTCAAACTCATCGTGCATGATTTTAGAGAAATCATCACATAGCTCTTGACAAGTTGATTCGAATATGATGTCATCAACGTATATTTGAACAATGATAATGTGTGATTCCTTTTTCTTGGTAAAAAGAGTATTAACTACTAATCCCATGGTGTATTTGTTTTCAACAAGAAAAGTCTTAAGTCTATCGTACCAAGCTTTTGGTGCTTGCTGAAGACCGTATAATGCTTTCTAGACACTTAGATGTGGACACCATGTTTTTAGCCTTATGACTACTATGGGTTTGTTTACCAATTTTGCAAGCGTCGCAAAAATGTTGGTCATATTTAAGTTTTGGTAAATTCCTAACTAACTCTTTTGAAGATAGGTTTTATATAAGTCTCATATTAGCGTGACCTAAGCGTGTATGCCAAAGAGTTGAGCTATCATCTAATGTTGTTAGACAAAGTTTGTCATTAGATGTTTTATCTATTTTCATGACATATATGTTATTTTTCCTAACTCCTTTAGCTATGGTGATACCATCTTTTAGTATTTTACTACTATTTTCTTCAAATAGTACTTTATACTTTTTATCACATAATTGGCTAATACTAAGTAGATTAAATCCCAACCTATCGACATGAGCAACATTTTCAATAGTTAGGGAGTTATGAGCGATCGTACCTTTGCCAATGATTTTGCTTTTGAGATTGCTACCAAAAGTGAAATTACCTCCGTCATACTCTTGGTATGTTGAGAAGAGGCTTTTGTTGCCCGTCATGTGTCGTGAGCATCCACTATCTTTTATCCACTCATCAGGTTCCAATCCAACTTTCAAGCATACCTAAGACACAAATAACTCAAGCGTTTGGTCCCTAATATCTCATGGGTCCGTTTGGGTTAAACATACCATTTACTTGATTCATGTATGGAAATGATGGGTAAGAGTTCCATGACATGTAATCTGGAGTTTGATATGGTCTAGGGAAGTTTTGATTCCAATCGTTATGTTGATAGTTGGGTTGTATGTTGTGGTTGCTCTTAGGAAAGGGGCGTTTGGCAAAATGTGTTTTATGTCGTTGTTGAGTAGTTTTAGATCTAAATTCATTTCTAGCAAGTCCTACTCCTGATGTAACAGCAGGTTTTAGTTTAACACTATCCTTGGTTTTCTTTGTTACTTTGACAAATTCACTACGGTCCGTATCACAAACATTATGTCCTGCTGCAGTCCCCACGGCACCATTTTTTACAAAGGACGGAACCCTGTTTTTGGGTCCGTCTGGTCCGTGTTGTACTGCAGCAGATTTGACAGTTTGTTTGTCTTTTTCGGCCGTTTTGGTTTGACTCTTTGGAATTAACACCTCATTAAATCCGAGTCCATTCATGTTTCCTGGTGTTTTTTGAATTCTAACTATTTCATCGGCACAAGCAATGTTTTTGTTAAACCTTTTAAACTTAGAATTATGTTCGATTAGAACATCTTGTGTGAGCTTTAGTTTTTCTATTTCAAGGTTAAGCTCTTGACATGATTTGCAACCATCGTCATTTGTTTTTCCCTTTTCTAATCGTTTTGCCTTTTCTTTTAACTCATAGACTTCATTTTCTAAAATTTCCTTTTTAGTCTTTAAAAACTTATTTTTAGTTATGATTTTTAGACTAAGCTCACACAATTGATTATATTGTTTTTGCAAAGTGTCATCATCAATAAAGGAATAAGATGAGTCGGAATGTACCTCGTTTGATCATGTGCCATTAGAGCGATCTCATCCTTGCTCGACTCTTTATCATCCTCACTATCACTCCAAGCACCACTTACAAAAGCTCGTTGAGTTTTGCTTTTAGGTGGCTTGGGACAATCTCCTATTAGATGACTTGAATCACCGCATCTAAAACACTTTCTTTCACCTTTGCCCTTTTTGTCATCCCGATCTTTTCGGAATAGCTTCTTTTCTTCTCGAGGTTGTCTTACAAACTTTCCTCTTCTTCTAAAGAACTTTTTGAAATCTCTAACGGCCATGGCATACTCCTCATCTTCACTACCGGAGCAAAATTCGTCATCATCACTTGATTCCGTTCTTGCTTTTAGAGCAACGGATTTGAGTTTCTCTCTTTTTCCTTTGATGATTTCCGAATCTTTCTCCATCACCATTTCGTGTACTTTGAGGTTTCCGATTAGCTCGTCTAGTAGCATTTTTTAGAGATCTTTTGATTCCTCAATAGCCGTCACTTTAGCTCTCCACTTCAGATGGAGTGCTCTAAGAAATTTCCTGACAAAGTTCTTACTACGAAAAGATTCATCAAGTGCTTTAAGTGATGTAATAATAGTATTAAAGCGAGCAAAGCCACAATCAATGGTTTCATCTTCAGGGATAACAAATTGTTCATATTGTTGAACAAGAAGATCAATTTTGTTATCTTTGAATTGTGAATTTCCTTGATGTGCAATAATCAAAGATTCCCAAATGTCTTTAGCGGTTTCACACATAAAAATTCTTTCATATTATTTTCTAGGCAAAGCATTATAAAGCATCATTTTAGCTTCATTATTTTTAGCTATTAATTTCTTTTGATCATCAACAAAAATATCTTTTATTGTAGAACTAAAATCCCTTTTAACAATAACAAACCAAAGATCTATATCTTTTATTTTACATATGTTTCAAAACGATTTTTCCAATAGATAAATCCATTGGTTTCAAAAAGTGGTGGTCTTTGCATAGATTGCCCTTCTTTAAAGTTTTCAGAATCCATTGATCGTTTCAAGTTTATAAAATACAGTATATTTTAGAAATTCTTGAGCAACGAGGCTCTGATACCAACGGTAGAAAACTAGAGGGGGGTTGAATAGTTTACCGCTTAAAAACTTTGTTTTGAAACTTATTGAAAGATCAATTGATATTGATCTTAGATATGTTAGTGAATAGTAATCAACAATATATAAAGAGTAGATAAAGAAAGAAACAATCAAACCACAACAAGTTGTTTATAGTGGTTCGGTCTACAAGGACTCTTTTTCCTTGCCCTACTCCACTCCCCAAGTCTCAGACTCGAGAGTTTAACTTCACTAGTCAACAAGCTCCTTTTACCGGCGGAGAAACCTTTACACTTCGCTTACACACTATTTCCGACACTAAGCTAGATGTCGAGTTCTTTTCAAGGGTACAACCACTCCCACACACAATGTATTTTAAGAACTAAAATACTAACCACTCACACTCACAAGATTATGATGGTTTGGTACAACAATGATGTATGAATCAACAAAAGATCATACAACAACAAACAAACAAGACTTCCAACTTCTTGTTGAAGCTTGAATATGCCTTGATCTTCTTTGCTACAAAAGAGATCACTAATATGATATGAAACTGAGTTAGAAATGTTAGAGAGAATGAATGAATGAGAATATGATAGAAATGGATGAAAAACAACTTGGTTTGGCTTTGCTATTTATAGCCAAAATGATCAGCAGGCATCACGGACCACGGAACCCTTAAAAGGGTTCCGCCCGTGTATTATTTTGGTGCCGCCGAGGTCTGACAGCAAGATCACAAAATCTTACCAAAGTCAACCATATATATCCAAGATTGTGTAAGATATGTATAGTCAAAATCTGTTGGGGTCTTATTGTGAGGTAAACATATTACGTTGCTTAGTATGCTAGACTGTTTATGTTTTTCTTTATATATACGGTGATATCGACTCGACTGTAGTTTTAGTGTGTCACTAACCCACGAGGTTTTTTGCAATTAAGCGCATAAAACATACAAATTTCCTTCATTAGATTTCAGAAGATGTTCAAGTTATTCAAGATTTAGTTATAATATTCCTTCTTCTTTTTTTTTTCCCTTCTAACAACAGCATCATGTGATACATAATGATAGCAACAAAGATGCAGTATTCTTTCTAGAGCAGTAGACATTCTTGTTTAGAAGAAATGAAAGGAATTTCAGTGGATGGCTAAAAATTGGGAGCTATCAATAAAGATGAGTTTCATTAATAGCCTAAAAAGAAATTAGGCGAATTATACAAGTTTAGAGACTTGAGGTCTAGGTTCAATAACCCCTTCAATCCAATTGAATGAGCACGTGCATTTTTAGTCTACAATTGATCCAAGTAAAAGCCGATTGTTTTACATCATTAAATAACAGAAATTTCCTTGGCTTTGTAGAGGAGAAAATCATCTCATTCCTAACTTCCATAGAGACTAGAGTGTAACTTGAATGGTAACGTCAAATAGAACCTGATAGTTTGAGAGTAGACGCAAGCTGAAAGTAGTAGACAGAAAATCTAGTGGTGATGGGGTTAAACATCACCAATCAAAGACCTTAATCCAAAGATTTGAAGCAACTTTGCACTCTCTGATATAAGCCAATTTGGATTCTACTGATGGATTCCACTGAAAGCCATTTCTCCTTCCTCCCAAATGTGGATTCTACTGAAGGCCAAAAGTTAGTTATAACTTTTGGCGGGAAAATCTGTTACTTCTTCTTTTTCTTTGTATAAATACTCATTTCCCTTTCACTTGTAATTCATTCATGAAAAGATTTGTAATATCTCTCTCTCTCAATTCCATTACAATCCTAGTGAATCATTTGAATACAAATACGGATTCATTTCTTCTTATGTGATTCCCTGTTTGCTTTCATAACAACTACATTTCTTAACTGATTTCTGGTTGTTACTATCTGGTACATATCAAGTGGTATCAGAGCCCTTTTCTGGCACCATATTCTTTCAAGAGTGTTACACTGACATTCTTGATTTTCCGGTTATCTTCTCCGTTTCAATTCCGGCAAGAAACGGTTATTTTCCGGCGAAGTTAGGCACCACTAACTTCACCTGTTCTTTTCACAATCCGATTAGTGTCAGACAATTGTACGGTCACAAGATTAGCCCATTAGTGGTTAAATTCTCTAATCTTGAACAAGCTGATCAGAAGCAATTGGTTTGAGTAATCAAGAACAGGTTAATTGGTAGTTATCACCCATAGTTGATGAGTTGTGATAATATCATATCAAGAATGGTGCAAACAAGATCAAATGGTAATGGTGAGAACCCACATACAGAATCAGTGGGGAATCAGTCTTTAGAAAGTAAATTGGATCAGATGATGCTTGCAATCACATCACTACAGAATACTGTAACTGCTTTGCAAAACAAGGTTGATCATGGTGAAGGTACTAGCCAAAGGAGAGAAAATCTTGGTGGTCTTGGTAATAATGGCAGAAATGGTGGTCAACTGGTAACACAGTATGGAAGAATGTCTAAAATTGATTTTCCAAGATTCACTGGAGATGATGTCAAGGGATGGCTATTCAGATGTAGACAATTCTTTAGGATTGATAACATTGAAGAAGAGATGAAGGTTGAATTGGCATCCATGCATGTGTATGACAAGGCTTTAGTTTGGCATCAACAGTTTGTCAAGAAGTATGGTGTTGGATGTCCATGGGAGTTGTATGAAGGAGAGGCTTTGAAAAGATTTGGAAATGTGTTTGAAGATGCCATGGTTGAACTCAAGAATTTGAAACAAACTAGCACAGTTCAAGCCTATCAAGATAAGTTTGAAGAGTTGCTGAATAGGTTGGAATTAACTGAGTCTCTTGCAATAAGTTTGTTCATTGGAGGGTTGAAGGATGAAATTAGCATGCCTGTGAGAATGTTTAAGCTTCATACCCTGGTTGATGTGTTTACAATGGCAAAAATGCAAGAAGCTACACTCATTGCTACAAAACCAAGGTATAACTCCTATCAACCTAATGTGAGATCTGTTAATACTGGTTATGTTAGTAAAGAGGGAGGCATTTTACCAAAACCAGTTAATAGACCTATGGCTTTGCCTGCACCCACAAGAACACCATATGGTGAGAATAGACCCTTTAAGAGATTGACTCAAAAAGAATTGGAGGATAAGAGGGCTAAGAATCTTTGTTTTTACTGTGACCAAAAATATGTGCCTGGACACAAATGTAGTGGTCAATTGCATTCATTAGAAGTGGTGTTGGATGAGGAAATTGAGTCTGTGGAAGAAGAATTGGTTAATGATGAAATGGGTCATTTGGGGAATTATGATCAGACTTTTGAAATTGATCATAATAATGAAATGGTGGCTCAAATCTCATTGAATGCACTTACTGGTGTATACAATTATCAGACAATGAGGGTTAAGGGTATGGTAGGAAAACAAGGGGTGCATGTGCTTGTGGATTGTGGAAGTACACATAACTTCATTGATTTGCAGACTGTTAAAAAGTTGGGTTGTAAGACTAAAAACTATGTGTCCTTTGCAAGTGTCTGTGGCTAATGGTCAAGCTATGACTAGTACTTTGATGTGTTGTGGTTTATCTGTGATCATGGGAGAAGAAACTTACATTATTGATGCTATGGTACTACCTTTAGGAGGTTGTGAAGTGGTGTTGGGAATACAGTGGTTGTCTACTTTAGGAGAAATTATGTGCAATTTTGAGAAATTAACCATGAGGTTCTATGTGGGAAATAAGAAAGTACTGCTACGAGGTTCTCAACAGGCCACACTTCAGTGGATGAAACCTAGAGAGCAGAACAGTGCTATGTTGAATTCTATGACCTTGTGTGTATGTCCTGTATCATTTTGTAGTATGGTAGGGACAAGTATGATTGAGTCACAGAAGATTGATGAAATTTTGGGTGACTTTAAAGGTGTTTTTGAAGTTCCTACTGGTTTACCACCAAAAAGATCACATGATCATCACATTCCTCTTATGCCTAACACTCCTCCAGTTAACATCAGACCCTATAGGCATCCTCCTAAAAGGATGCCATTGAACAGATGGTACAAGAGTTATTGGATGCTGGTGTCATCAGATCTAGTCAAAGTTCTTTCTCCTCTCCTATAGTCATGGTTAAAAAGAAGGATGGCAGTTGGAGAATGTGTGTTGACTATAGACAATTGAATAAAAACACTGTCAAAGACAAATTTCCCATTCCTATGATAGAAGAGTTGATAGATGAATTACATGGGTCAGTGGTGTTTTCAAAGCTTGATCTAAGGTCTGGGTATCACCAAATCAGAATGAAGGAGGAAGACATTCATAAGACTGCATTCAGAACTCATGATGGCCACTATGAGTTTTTAGTGATGCCTTTTGGACTCACAAATGCTCCTTCCACATTTCAGTCACTAATGAATGAGATCTTTAAACCCTATTTGAGGAAGTTCACATTGGTTTTCTTTGATGACATCTTGGTTTATAGCAAGTCAATTGAAGAACACATTGTACACCTTCAAATGATTTTGCAAACTATGCAGGCTCACACCTTGTTTGCAAAACGAAGCAAGTGTACTTTTGCAGTGTCTCAGGTGGAGTATTTGGGTCATATCATCACTGATAAAGGGGTTGCAACAGATTCTTCTAAGATTGAGGCTATGAAAGATTGGCCTACACCCAAGAATGTGAAGCAACTGAGAGGATTTTTGGGACTCACAGGCTATTATAGGAGGTTCATTAAGGGGTATGGAATAATCAGCAAGCCATTAACTGCCTTATTGAAGAAGAACTCTTTTGAATGGTCTGACATAGCTCAAGAAGCTTTTGAGCAGTTGAAGTTAGCCATGATACAAGCACCAGTGTTGGGGTTGCCAAATTTTGAGAAAGAATTCACTGTGGAAACTGATGCATGTGGAACTGGTATTGGTGCTGTATTGTTGCAAGATGGTCATCTATTGGCATACTCAGTAAGGCTTTATCTCTCAGACATCAAGCTTTGTCCACTTATGAAAAAGAATTTTTAGCTGTTATGGCATTGGAGAAGTGGAAAGGTTACTTAATGGGTAGACATTTTAAGATAAAGACTGACCACTTCAGCCTCAAATACTTGTTGGATCAAAGGCTTACTACTCCTTTCCAAGTTAAATGGTTGCCTAAATTGCTTGGGTATGATTATGAAATTGTCTATAAGAAGGGTAGTGAAAATGTGGTAGCTGATGCTTTGTCTAGGAAAGAAATGCAAGGTCAATTATTGGCAATGATAGCTACTAATGTGACTACTGAACTTCTCAAAGAAATTGAAGAAAGTTGGGTGACTGATGAGAAGTTGGCCAAATTAATAAAGCAGTTTGAAGATCCTAATTTTCAGTCATCAAAGTACACTTGGACTAATGGCCAGTTAAGAAGGAAAGGTAGATTGGTGGTGGGAAGTAATGATGTACTGAGAAATAAAATCTTCTCACAAGTTCACAATGACTCAGTGGGTGGGCATTCTGGTGTTCAAGTGACTGTGCAGAAGATGAGTTCTATTTGTTATTGGAAGGGAATGAGAAAAGTGGTTAAGCAATGGATCAGGGAATGTGATGTGTGTCAGAGGCAAAAGCCTGATCTCAGTGCCTATCCAGGACTTTTGCAGCCTTTGCCCATACCAGTTAGAGTATGGAGTGATATATCAATGGACTTTGTGGAAGGACTGCCAAAGTCTCATGGGAAGACTGTTATATTGGTGGTGGTGGACAGGCTCAGTAAGTATGCTCATTTTGTTTCCCTTCAGCACCCTTTCACAGCTGCACAAGTAGCACAAGTGTTCTTAGATAACATCTACAAGTTACATGGTTTGCCAAATACCATTGTAAGTGACAGAGACAAAGTGTTCCTCAGTGCTTTTTGGCAATCATTGTTCAAGGCTTTGAAAGTTAAACTACAAATGTCAACAGCTTACCACCCACAATCAGATGGACAAACTGAAGTGGTGAATAGGTGTCTGGAGTGTTACCTCAGATGTATGTCTGGTGAAAAACCAAAAGAGTGGACACAGTGGCTTTCAATGGCAGAGTTTTGGTATAACACAAATTTCCACACTGCTATCCAGACTACTCCATTTGAAGTGTTATATGGTCAAACACCACCCATCCACATGCCTTATTTGCCTGGTGAAAGTACAGTTGAGACTGTGGATAGAACAATGCAAGCAAGAGAACAGGTGGTTAACATGCTTAAATTTCATCTGAAGAGAGCACAAGACAGGATGAAAAGTTTGGCAGATAAACACAGAACTGATAGGAATTTTGAAGAAGGTGTTTGGGTCTATTTGAAACTGCAGCCATACAGGCAAGTGACAGCTAGACAAAGTCCCTATAACAAACTCTCAGCTAAGTACTATGGTCCTTTCAAGATTATAGAGAAAATTGGCAATGTGGCTTATAAATTGCAGCTTCCAAGTGGCACTCAAATTCATCCAGTATTCCATGTATCCCAACTTAAGCTTTGTAAAGGGATGGTTGATAAGCCTGGAACTCTTCCTATGTGTGATAATGAAGGACTCCTATCAGTGTTTCCAGTGAAAATCCTTGACAGGAGATTGGGGAAGGTTGGTAATAGAGCTGCTGTTTATGTGTTGGTACAGTGGTCAAATGGCAGTGAAGAAGATGCAACTTGGGAACTATATACTGAACTACTGAAGAAGTACCCTGGTTTTGATCAAGAGGAAGCAACTGAAGATGCTATTTGACTGTGGAAAGTCAAATGTTAAGGGGAAGGGTTTGATATAAGCCAATTTGGATTCTACTGATGGATTCCACTGAAAGCCATTTCTCCTTCCTCCCAAATGTGGATTCTACTGAAGGCCAAAAGTTAGTTATAACTTTTGGCGGGAAAATCTGTTACTTCTTCTTTTTCTTTGTATAAATACTCATTTCCCTTTCACTTGTAATTCATTCATGAAAAGATTTGTAATATCTCTCTCTCTCAATTCCATTACAATCCTAGTGAATCATTTGAATACAAATACGGATTCATTTCTTCTTATGCGATTCCCTGTTTGCTTTCATAACAACTACAGGTTTCTGGTTGTTACTATCTGGTACATATCACTCTCCATAAAGATGTATTCAAGTTTCCAGTTTGTCGGTGCAACATGGACAAATTGAGAGAATCAAGATCGATTTCTTTTAATCGAGCTTGAAGCGAGTTGGGATACGATTAAGACCGATTCTCCAAGAGAGAATGTTTGCTTTAATTGGAACGAATCTGTTCCAAGTTGCAACAGGAGCAGATCCATGGCCTTGGGTTTTGTAGATGAGGGTAACTCCAGAAGTCATCAGATAAGCGAAGTTTAGTTCTTGAATATCGATCAGCTGTGGATTCTTCTGCATGACTAGTTAAATGAAAGGCACAAGGAAGATTCGAACTGAGGGCGGCGGCTACTGACAAGCATTGAGAGAAGTCTTTCATACGCATATCTCAAAGGAGAGTGTCCAATCCATCTGTCATTCCAAAAGGAGGTTTGATCACCTTTCCGAATGGACTTTTTTCCACAATGACTCCAAATTGATGTTGAAGTTAAGATGATCCTCTATCAGTCTTGCAAATTTTAATTCTTGAAATCTTATTGCTATCAATATTGAAAATAGTAAAATTATTTCTATAAATACTTTGCACAAATTTAAGGTTAGTACTAAATCTTTGTTGTTCCAAAAATACAAAGAGAGGAAACATCAAACTTTGAAAGTATATAAATAGAAAGCACCATATTAGGAATAAGCTCAGGTAATGTCCACCGTGAATAGGTCATGAATTTAGGAAAAAATATTATGGGTCCTGGAATCTTAGAACGAGCGAATTAAGGAAACAACACAGAAAGAATTAATGGAGAAAAATATGAAGAGCCAAACAACAAAAACGGTATTTATACGTATAAAAATGGAACCAATGTTCATACCAAAATGACAATCCCAGGCAGCACCTGGAAGAAGTGAATCTCTTCTTCTTCCTGGTAGTTTAATAATAAATAAAAATTTCTATTTTCTTCTGTCCATCTTGTTTATAAATAAAGCTAAAAAATATACTCGAATATATATCACATATATTCTCTGGGTGTCTCCGGGATTGTGCGCAATGGATTCCCCAAATTTTGGTTTTCTTGCTGTGTTGCTATGCGTCACAATGACGCTAGTGACCGCGGAAGATCCGTATCACTTTTTTGAATGGAAGGTCACCTATGGCACATTGTCGCCTTTGGGTGTCCCACAACAAGCTATTTTAATCAATGGCAAGTTCCCAGGTCCTGTCATTAATTGCACGAGTAATAACAATATTCTCGTGAATGTGTTTAACCAGCTTGATGAACCGTTGATGTTTACCTGGAACGGTGTCCAACACAGGAAAAATTCATGGGTGGATGGAACACCTGGTACTATGTGTCCCATACAGCCCGGAACCAACTTTACGTATAAGTTCCAGGTGAAGGATCAAATTGGTACTTATTTTTATTTCCCCACTACTGCCTTGCATAGGGCTGCTGGTGGTATAGGTATTCTTCAGGTGCATAGTCGACCATTGATTCCAGTCCCGTTTGATAACCCGGCTGATGAGTTTGCGGTTGTTATTGGAGACTGGTTCAACAAGGGTCACAAATCTATGAAGAGCTTACTTGATGGTGGAAAGTCAATTGGTCGGCCGGATGGTATCCATATCAATGGAAAATCCGCTCAGGTTGGTGCACAGATTGAACCATCATGGACATTTGAGGCTGGAAAGACATACAGATTTAGGGTTTGCAATGCTGGAATGAGGACTTCAGTGAATTTTAGGTTTCAGGGACACGACATGAAACTGGTAGAGCTCGAAGGGTCTCATCTCATGCAGAACGATTACATGTCAATGGACCTTCACGTTGGTCAATGCTTGTCAGTTTTGGTAACAGCTGATCAACCACCTAAAGACTATTACTTAGTTGTGTCAAGCAGGTTCACCAAGACACCACATTCTGCGGTTGCCACCGTCCGTTACACAGGTGGCAACGGCCCACCATCACCAGATCTCCCACCACATCCACCAGGCAACACAGCCGGAATCGCGTGGTCCATAAATCAGTTCAGGTCATTCAGATGGAACTTAACCGCAAGTGCAGCCCGCCCAAACCCACAAGGGTCTTACCACTATGGCAAGATCAACATCACCCGCACCATCAAGCTGGTTAACAGTAGAAACTACATCGACGGTAAGCTTAGGTTCGCTCTTAATGGTGTCTCCCACATCGACACCAAGACACCACTTAAACTTGCAGAGTATTTCGGTGTTGCTGACAAAGAGTTTAAATACGACCTCATCCCTGATGACCCACCAGCTGAAGGCGAAAAGAATGTCAAGATCGCCCCAAACGTCTTAAATGGGACATACCGCAACTTTATAGAGATCATATTTGAAAATCGCGAGAATACCATTCAGACATACCACTTAGACGGGTACTCATTCTTTGCAGTGGCAATAGAGCCAGGGAGGTGGGCCCCAGAAAAGAGGAAGAACTATAATCTAGAAGATGCGCTCAGCAGACACAACGTGGCTGTGTTCCCAGGTTGTTGGGCAGCGATCATGACCACACTCGATAATGCAGGAATGTGGAACTTGAGATCCGAAATGTGGGAGAGATTCTATTTGGGACAACAGATGTACTTCAGTGTTCTCTCGCCAGAACGTTCACTTAGAGACGAGTACAGCCTACCCGATACCACACAGCTTTGCGGCATTGTTACAGGTTTGCCCAAGCCAGCGGGCTATGTTTAGAGTCAGTTTTTCTGTAAGTAATTTAATTAAGTTTTTCCCCCCATTTTGTGTGGCCAAACATAGGGATTAAGAAATTGAAAGGGAAATCGTAAATGATTGTGTTGTAATCATCATCCCTTGATCAAATGAAATCGGCCTAATCATTGTTCAAATACAGACGAGGACTATACATCCTCTTGTAAATTTGTAATTATTCATCGATCAAATGAAATGTGTTCACATTTTGTTGTAGATAGAAGTAAACGGCACGAGCTCACTAAAGAATTGATTTTCATGCTCGAGTTGGGTTGATTAACCAATAGTTATAAGCTCAACTCGATTATCAGTACTCAACAACTTGTAATTCCATTAATCAAGAGCAACTAAACTAGATTCTTTACAATAAACATATTAATTCTGAATTTAAGTAATAACAAACCTTAAAGGATTGTTAAGTCTCAATTAAGAGGAAAGTCCTTAGTTTGAGCCTCATTCTGCTTCTTTTTGTATTATTTTTCTTAAGCATGTGTATCTTTTGTGAATTCAGCTCTATTAAATTTTTATATTAACGGCCAAAAATTAACCCACATCAGCCTGTAGAAACACACGACTTAGGGTCCAATCATCGCTAAATCATTCTACAGTAAGTTTCCACTCCTTCAATCATATCATGTTTTAGCTCTACTAAGGTTTTGATCTGAGGCGACTAATAGAAAACTTGAACTTCTTTGATGATGTTGTAATACTAAAAAGAAAATTACAGTGAATCTAACAACTGACTGGTATTATAGACGCATGATTTGCAGAGGTAGAATCAAGATTTTTATTGCACCAGTGTACGGTGTGGGGGTTTGTTACCCGCCGTTTGTCAACAAAAACAACCAATAACACACCAAGTGTTATTGGTGCACCGTCCCTTGGTGCCATTCGTTCCTCCGTTGTTCCACCAAATGTTCGGATTTCTTTTTCTTTTTTTTCTTTTTTTTTTTTTTCTTTTTTTTTTTTTTTTGTTTTGTGAATGGTATTTTTAGTGAGGTGTTTTGTAGACATACGTACATTAATGATAGTTATTGGTTTTAATTGTTATGTCCATAAAAGATTCACACACAAACTTCAACACAAGGATGTGGCAAAATAATTTGTCCAATCAAATAGATTCTTGCTTTTTTATAATTGTTTTGATTGGACTAACTATGTTATCACATCATTGTGTTGAAGCTTTTCTGTAAATCATTTACGGACATAGCATTTCTCTTTAGTTACTGGTGTTATTAGGAAGTTGATGAGGTATCGCTGAGGTAGCACACCAAAAAGTGTTATTGGTATCTCCTGCGCTTAGCACTCTAATCGCAGAGGTATAATAACACAGTTTCTTTGCTAAAAGATGTCAAACATACGTGGCTTAAAATCATTGCAAGGAAAGTGTAATTGGATCTTTTATCTTTATATATAATTTATTAGGCTTTGAGTTAATACAGGTGAAACTACGAAGATTTTTTGCGCACTCTTATGAAACATTTGCTGCACCACTTTATGTTGTTTTGATGATGGAAACATATTTTTGTTGTGGTAACTACAGCCACTTTAACACAATGCCTATGCTCAATGGTTGTATACTACCAGCTTCTTATCAAGTATGCATTGTCCTGATAATATGCAATTTTAGATGCTCATACATGTTAACATGCTAGCTTACAAGTTTCATTGTTACTTTATCACTTTACTCATCAGAAAGTGCATGTTTTAAGACCCGCAACAACCTGCGGACTCTTTAATTCTCCCTAAAATTACAAATAAGAAGTCAACCAGGTACACCTCATCTAATGCACTTTATGCTATTCATCAAATTAACCATATTACATGTTAATCAATCCACCAAACACACCTGTTTTTCCAAGTCCGCTGTATGTAAACTAGGTTGCAAGACAGTCGAGCTAAATACAAGCTCAAATTAATCGATAGAAATTTGTCTCCTTTAAGACCCTATAGAGCATGTAAGGAGAGAAAATGGGTGCAAGCAATCAAATAGTAAACTTTTTATATTAACAAAAGGCAAATATATGGCCATAACACAATATAAATCAAATTCCATTTAGGCCAACAAACACTACATAATCCTTCACAGTATAGGAGGAAAAAAAAATTAAAAAAAGAAATAGCTAGCTTGCTTGCTTATTCTGTTCTTGGTTATTTCCTTGTCGGATATCCGGAATCAAGCTTAGCATCGCCAGGATTATTCAAATTTCAATGGCAGATAAAGAAAGGATAAGAAATTTACCCTTCGCACGCAGCTGGTCTATTCACAGGTTCACAAAATGAAAGCATATTATTGTTTGGCAATTTGGATTAGCCATAACCAGGACTATCTTTGAGGGGGGTCCACATTCCGTACACTTGCTCCAGTTATCCCTTCAATACGATCCTTGGTTATCTCCACAAAGTGGCCAACCATTTCATGAAACTGCTTCAGACCTGATAAAGGGAGAATGATGGAGGATCGATCAGAACCTGCAACCTGCATATCCCATATCCAGGTTATCATTATCGTGTCATTCATACAGCATTTATCATCCAGTTAATAAAGCCTCCATTCAAAAGATGGTTTATTGTGAGTGATGAACTTTAATCATTGTACCTAGCAATTCGCTTCAAACAAAACAACTGTGCTTACATAAATGCGAGGAAAACACCATGCTTCGTTAGAATAAAAAAAAATTAGTGGCAAGTTTAAATAGATTTTTTTTTCTTTAAACTCATGCAGTGCCCATTCTTGTGAACCGTAGTTTTTTCATTTATTTTTGAGATTTTCCTTGAGAAGATGGTTAGTTGCAAGTCAAAAATTTGATGAATTAATATATGTATTTACACCAGCTTCCTCCACAACTAATGAGCTATTTGGCTCAATTATATGTCCTTAGACTTGATAAGACCTTATGGTTTTTTTACCTATTCAAATTTCTTCTCATTCAAATTTCTACTCTTTCACATTTTATTTTCTTTCAGTTAAAGACTTAGGGTGTGTTTGTTACGAGGTATTTGGATACAGGATTAGACATCAAAGTCAAAAGTTACTAGTTTGGTAAGAAGGGAATAGCCTTTGGATTCAGTACTCAACCCCATTTATGACACTTTGTCAAAAACCCACCTCATATGTTTCTTTAGACCATCTTTTTCTGAATTTTTTGTTTCTTTTTCTTCATTTTGTGGGTCCAAACTCCAAAGTTAACAACCACAACACTGTATTATTTTATTACTTTCAAAAATAAGAATAAATCAAATTCCAAACCTTAAACCAATCATAAAACTAAGTTTTTAACTAATCATATATTTTATCTACTCCACTTTTCTTTCAACCCTACACCAAATCCTAATCCTAACCCAAAACTATAACAAAACAAACACACCCTTAGTTGTTTAAGGAAAGGGAGTGCAAGTTCCATAAAAATCGTTAGTCAATAATCAAACACCTGAATGTTGGCTGAAAGGTGTATCCAACCCGTCCTCTTGCGAAATCTAGTTGCCAAGTTCCCAATAATATTTGGCACTTAATCTGAAGACTTAATACATGTACTGGTGCTAAATGATAACAATGTGACTATCAACTTTTTCACAAGTTGATACTAAATGTAAATGAACAGCAAACATGATATAAAGAAACAAACATTACAACTTAAAACACACTGAAGGACAGATAAATTTAGTATCACCTTGAATTGTACATACTAACATTGAGTAAAAAGTCTAAAAAACTGAATAGCAAAGAACAGCTTCTAATATTATATGTATGTATTTTCTCGCAGGTGCACCGACAAAAACACCTATGATTTCTCAAAGTATCCGAAACGAGGATCAGGTACTTCTAGTTATACAATCAACCTTAGAGGTGGCAATTTGTGCCCAAAATCAAAAAAACGGGCTAATTTGGGCAAATTTATAAAAGATTTGGGCACATTTAGCCCCCTCCTTTTTTAAAAATGGGCATATATTTGCCCATTAAAAGTTAAATGGGCACAAACGGGCACATATTTTCTCTCAATCGGAGAACATTACAATTGTTTTTAAAGAAAAACTTATAGATTAATACATTTAAATTTTTATATATAAATGAGGTATTACGTTTGAGGAATTTATTTCGTCGTTTTGGGTTTTTTCTAAAGCAATTCGTATAACATGCGGCCGTTTAGCCCGTGCCCGTTTGGCCCGTGCCCATTTAGCCCATGCCCGTTTAGCCCGTAGCCCGTTTGAACCGTTGCCCGTGCCCGCCCGGCCAGCCCATTTTGCCACCTCAACCTTGCCGATATATCATAATCTTCCTAACGGGTAAACATGTAAAATCCGCGTCTATTCTTTTTTTGAAAACAAAAAATTGAGGGTCCAACAACCCAGAGTAAAAAAAGAAGTTGTTTCTTTTCAGACAATGTTGGGACTATGTTTCACTCAGATTACAGGATTCTTCTGTAGCTCTAGTAAAACAACCACTAATTCATGTCAAGCCATCAGTGTTGGCCTTCCTATAAAAACTTGCTTTTCTTCATACAGTCTCTGGTTCCTCTCATTTCATTAATAATAATTCTTAGTTTTATCTTCCACATATGAACCCATATCCCCCAAATTTAAACCTCTTAAAGACAATAATCAATACATGGAATTAAAAGAAAACTAAAAGTCACTTATGTGAGGCAGGGTAAAGGAGAAGTCACACCTCAGATATTCTCAAGTAATGGCCACGGTTGTTGTTTCCAAGATCAAAGAAGAACCTCTTTTGATCGGCCCTGATCACTTTAGAGACCCCAAAATTACCACTCTCATCAGAAGATGGAGGCGGCAAATCAAATGTGGACGTCCTGTCTCCTAAGTTCAAGTCAGATGATGCAGTAGGAGCAGACTGAGAACTATTCCCAGCAATAAAGCCAGCCCCTACATCATCAGACAAACCAACTAGTCGCTCTTGAGTGATACTTTCAGAATTTGGCTGTTATCAAATCATGCATAAACAAAAAAAAAATGATTAAAAAGGGGGAAAGGATTCTCAAACAGGAAATTAAGAAGAAGAATGGTTGCAAGCGAACCTGATTGGGAAGCACAAAAAGCTTAGATGCTTCATTTATCTCTTCCAAGATGTTCCTGAATGCACTCCACCCTTCATCTCTGGTGCTTCCTGCAGGTACAATAATTGTGCTGCGGTTTCTACTAACTGAAGCTTCAGATACCTGCAGATATACTCTATTAAAGCACCACTAGAAAAGTTTAATGCATTATATCACAAGAACATAACTAAAAAAGTATAGCTGCATGCACTGTCATCATATATGTGTACTTCCATAGGCATTTTCACAAAATATCCTACAGATCAAGTATCATACTTCATAGTTCCCATAACATATTTTTTTTCTCTTATCAACAAACTATCTCCTCACATGATCTTTTACATTGTAGTTGTTGCTCAGTGGTCGTGGGGGTAAAATAAATCAGTTCACCAGTTCAGAAAATGATCTTGACATACTTTCAGTTCAGGTCACACGCAAAGCTAGACCTCAAAAATTCTATCATGTTGAAAATGATCTTCACATACTTTAGTTTTAGCAAATAATGACTGTATTATGGGAGGAATTTGAATGCTTCTTGAATTCCACATAATTAAAAATTGGCTTCTACCTGGAAATCTGGAATTATTTGTAAGCACTAGTGAAGATACCCAGCCCACTAGCACCAAAAACGGACAAATTATACGACATTCATAGCGTCAAATAATGCATGTGGTTGGAAAAAGTAACAGGGCCTAGCACAAAGATCAAACTGCCCCAGCATGAAGTACATAAGCTAGCTAACATACAGTAGAAAACATGCTAAAACCTCTTAGTTAGAGTGCATTATAATCATGGAGGTATGACATCTCAAAAATTGTGAATCGAGTATGAAATAACAAGCATTCGGCAGATCAATAGGATACAAATAAAAGGAGATCTCGATACATGTGAGGTATGAGCAGGAAACTTATAAGCCTAGCTGACATTTACTGGGGTTAACTGCCAAATTTAAACTAAGCTGCTACTATTTCTTAATAGGATTAAGAGCAAGTGTAGTGGCAGCAAACATGTGGAGGAAATTCCTTTTTTACCCCAAAATTGAGCTACATTATTATAAAAGACATTCATAAGTAATATAATTCATCACAATTTCTATCTCAGTTAGAAGATATTAATGTGATTGTTACATCATACTACGTTCGACGCTACAACCTCAAAAAGCTCCCAAATTTACCCGGATTATGTAAAGAAAGCTTAAAATAAACATTTCAAAAAAAACATCCGATAATTTCACATGTGTAAGAACAACTAAGCAAAGTACTCTCTCTCTGTGCCACAATTTACATATCGCCGGTACAGCAATACGATCTGTAAGGCCAGGTACTAAAACAGATGCTTCCAAATTTGTACAAATTATTACAATCTTAATTCTACAAAAAGCTGAGACATTAGTCCTGAGAGTCGTTGATGATTGTGATAACTTTGTGGCAAGGCTACATGCCTTAAAATGTTTTCGCACATCAACGTTCGATTTGTATCCTTCATACACACAATGCTTTTAGGATATTATCATTTTTAGCTCTGACTCTCACTGAACAACCAGATAGACGTCTAAAGTTGCAATATCCTTGTGCGTAAGCAGGAAAAATATACTACGCACTAAACATATATGAACCTCTAATAAATGTAAAATCTAGCACTCCCTCCATCCCACAATAAATATGCCAATATCTTTCCTAATATGACTCAATTAGTCTAGAAACGATATAATCCACATGTTCAACTATTAGTCAGGCACCTTACTAAGTTATCACCCCCAACTCAAAGATCTAATAGTAACTTGCAACAAAAGGATCATGTTTCATCATTCAGCATAATGGACTCATCACAATATCACATTTCACGTGTCAATAATTCTTACGTGACAACTCACCAAAATGCGCATCTGGAACACTTTTTGAAAGTCTGTTACATTTAACGGGACATTTGTAGTTCACGTACCAAAAAAAGACTTTGGAAAAAGCTTCGTTGCTATTTAAAAACCTCTTCTTTAAACTAAAAGTTCAAACATCGGCCACCTCATCAACATCATCACATTTAACATTCTCTCACGTCCGTCTACAAAGCTTTAGTTCACTACAATTAATTCCCTAAACTACACACACACAAACACAAAACAAGGCGAATTTCACATTTTAAGCAAACTGAGCTAAAAAAACATAATACACACCTTCAAAAAGCGCCCCCTCCTATTCTCCCCAATATCAAAGTAAAACACCTGATCACAACAAAAACATTTCCATAAATAGAAAGAATTAAAATTAAGAAAGAAAGAAAGAAAGAAGCATAATAATCACCACCTTGCTATCAAGCTGAAGCTCCTTACTAGAAACATCTTGATCATCAGAAGAAGCAGTAACATAATAATTAAAAATATCGAAAAACCACGATATCCCGTTAAACGGAACAATAATGGTGGAACGCGTAGCCGACGTCTTCTCCGATATCTTCAAATACCTGCCACGTGGATTCTCCTTCAAATCAAAGTAAAATAACTTATGTTCCACCTGTAAAGTCTTTGATAAAAGCTCCACGTCGTTCCCCCCGCCGCCTGAGGTGAAGTCCATCTTTTCTATTAATTTTGGAATTGAATTGGAGAAATGAGTCGTGTGATTGTTACATGAAGTGAATTTATGTGTTTGGGTTGTGGATTGAAGTGGAATTGGGATTTTAGGGTTCTGGATTTGACTTTGTCACTCGGTACATTTAATAAGTCAGTGTTCGTTGTGGATCACTTTTATCTATTTTTAAATTTGCTTCATTATTTATAGACATAGACATTTAATGTATCAGAAAAACAACACCTTATTAAATTAAAGGGTTTATCCTCCCGAAAATACAAAATTGCATATATATCCAAAGCATGCATAAAAATCATTGTACTATGTGCATAAAAAACTTGTACAAAAGATATATATGCAATTATTCACTTTGAGAGGGATATATATGTGTTTTTGCCATTAAAGGACTATGCGATTACTCCTGCATAGTAATTTAGGGCCCGTTTGATTTGCGGAAAGGTTTGGATTCGGATTTGTATTTGGTATGTATTTAAAGAAAAGGATGAGAGATAAAATAAATAATAACATAAAATATTACTTTATTTTAATACAAAATAAGTGTTATATTTAATATTTTATTTAATTTTAATTCATGAAAATAATAAAATACTATAAAATAAAGAATAAATCTAAAAATGTGTGCATATTTAGAGAGAATGTACGAATCTGACATATCATTAATGTGGGTCATGTATTTTATTTCAAAAGACACCAATATTACAAGGAATTACTATATGGGTGTGGTTTGATTCAAAATAGTAAACATGGCATACCAAACAACAAATTCAAATAATCTTTTATTCTATACTGGGTCATACCAGTGTACCAAACAGGCCCTCAATTACGTCGATATGGTGTGATATATGTGTTTTTCTTTTATCATTTATCTGTGTAGCATCGAATAATTTTAGTTGTGAATTTGTGGTTCATTGTTTATTTTTTAACTTGAATATTACTTAACACTGTTATATTCCTACACTTTTTATTCTAAAGCATTTGATCCGAAAATCTTATATTCTTACACCTATTATCCCAAAAATATTTTTACTATAATCAAACTTATATTGTCATAACATCAGTAAAAGAATATGTTGTAAGTTAAATTTAAATATTACAAAAATAAAGGAATAAAGAAATATGTTGTAAGTTAAATTTAAATATTACAAAAATAAAAGAACAGTTAAAGACTATAATAAGTTACATAATGATTGAAATGTGAAGAGTTAATAGTATCAACTAATTAATGAATCATTGTATCAATGAATTCATTAGAAAATCTAAAATTTAATTAATTATATTAGGTATTAATTTGAAAGTAGATTTGGAAGTAAATGACAATGACATTCATATAGTTAAATAATTAGTTAAAATAAGTGATTATGGTAGATTAGAACATATACATTTATCATTTTGAAAGTAATTACGTAAAAATATTTTCTCTTTATATATAGTATAATTGTTTATCTTAAAAGTTAACTTTTAAGGGTGTGTTTGGCAAAGCATTATGTAATGGTTGTAGGCAGTATTTGTGAAAAGTAACTATTTTTTTCTATAAAAACATTTGCTAATGTAGTTGTAGATTAATTATAATTTGTAAAAAGACGTAAAATAACATATACGTATTTGATAGAGTATAGGACCTTCAGCCCAATAGACTAAGGTCCACACACTCGAATTAAGCCTAGCGGTGGCTACAACTTGTCATATTACACCTGGGAAGTGGACTCCCAGGCCAGGCTCTTGCGCCTACCAAACATTTCCAGGTGACGACAGTCCTGGGAACCTTTCCCAGGACCGTTGCAACCATCAGATACATGCCACTACCTCATTCACTATGAGGTGGAGGTGCAATCGTGCATGGATCTTTCCATGCATCTAGTGAAACCAAATAAGGCGCGTCATGTGTCATCCCTTGTCTCCCCCATTGGATGTCCATCACGTGGACCATCCTAGAAATTTGAATGGACTCTCAAGCAGGGTGCGAAACCCTATGGTCATCCTTATAAATAGAAGGTTCATTCTCTCGAATGAACAAACTTAGCTTCACCTCGGTCACACTGGCTCGTGACTTCGGTCACACCTCGGGGTTCTTACCAAACGTGAAAAACCAAATCGGATAGCCGCCTTATGTAACACCCCCAAATCTCGGTACAGCGGAAGACTTAATCAAGTTTTCGGGGCGTTACGACTGGATTGGTATCTCACAAAAGTATAGCAAACAAGATAGTCATTTTCATTCAAAACCAATCTCAAATTTAAATATTCAAAACATTAATCCAAAAGTATAAGTATTAGGCCCAAAACATGATTTAATAAAATAGGTCCCCATAATTTATCAGAGTCAAATATGATCCTTGAACCATGCCTCCTTGCCAAGCTTCCACCGAACACGTATTCCAAACATCATTTAAATACCTGAGAAAACATACTAAAAGGTCAACTTACGCTGGTGAGTTCATAGGTTTAAGTTCAATAAAACATAGTGGACCTGTAGGAGTTGATTTGCTATGCGAGACTTAAGATAGATATACATCATTCACAAAACATTCCATATCCAAAATCACAATCCATATCACGCATATAGTGATCACCCGGGCCCAGCGACTCTAGTCCAGCATTGTCGTAGCAAAGTATAGAACAATTGCTAACCCCGGACTAGGTCGAGGTAGAAGTCTACTCTTAGCTAGGCAACAGTTATAGCAATTAGGATTGCTACCCTAGTCTAAGGCAACGATTACCACACATCTATCTAAACAGTCAAGCACATAAGCAAATCCAAATAGTTTTAAAGGTCCAAAAACAGTAGCATGATTCTCACCCCAATGTAGTTAAAAACGTAGATAAAAATGGGGCTATGAAACTCACCTCAAGCAAGCAACGCACAAATAGACACTAGCAGAAGATAACAGCTAATCACAACACAGCAACTATCGACTCGGCACAACCTATTAATGTAAACCAATTTTAATATATATTTCCCAAAATCAACGTTATCTACCCCAATGTATTCCATTTCGTTATTTCCAAAAATGTCTTGTTTCACCGTTTAGTCCTAGTGTTTGGTATCCTCATGTTGGTGTATCGACTCAATATGATGCCATGAATGCACTCAAACAACCAATATGTAACTCAATGCAACACAATGAGACATCTAACCGATAAGCTCCATAGTCCAATAAGTTTCGGAATAAATAGTAGACCTTATCGAATTCGTCAACTCGATAAACTCAATTATTCATTCGTGTCGCTTATTATCCCATAAACCGGTCGCATCCTAAAGAGTCATAAGGGTAATTCACCCATTAATAAGGTTACCCAACGTACCTAGCGGGCTCTTATTAGATTCGTCAACCTAATAAGTCCGCTACCCACGTGGATCAACACTATTAATGTTAGGTTATCCGTAATTCATGCACACAACGTAAGTAAATAAATACTTAAAACTAGTATTAAATGCCCATAATTGGCATATTTCGATAAACGTGCACTCGAAACATTAATTTCTTATTTATTATAAAACATTTCCATTTTTAGTCGCTAGTTTCTATTTAAAATAGTGAATAACAAGATAAGTCTTGTTATCGATATTTTTGCTTGTTATCGATATTTTTGGTATAAAAACCTTTTTATTATTAACGTTTCATAGTTTATTAGCATTTTCATATATACTTTTCGTCAAATTCCAATATTAGTTTCATATCGTTATTCGTTTCGAGTCCACAAGCACGAGTCATGACTTCTCGACTTTTAATCAATCAATAGTCCAAACTATACTAAAGTCCATGTTACAGCGTTGTCGGGGTCAACTATTGACTAAAAATTCAAAGTAACACCGACGTTGCTCAAAGTTGACAATATATATCAAGTCCAAATCAAAATCATAATAGCACAATTCAATCCCAAATCAACTCAAATCAATCTCGCCAACCAATCAACCAACCAAGTATACCCGAAACCAATGTTATGACCCTAATAGTCATGACACGGTCACGGTTAAGGCCACGTGAACCAAACAAGCTCTAGAAGCTTTTCGGCTGCACGCGTCTCATCCAATCATCAACAACATCAACCTACAAGTTACCACGACAACTCAACCCGGACCCTTGGTCCATGTGAGTCACGTACACCATCACCCACGACCCCATCGTGGGTCTTGGTGGTCGTACGCCCCAAACACACATCCAAACACTTCCCAAATCAATACCACAACATCCAAACACAATCAATCAACCTCCAATCATTAACCAAACATCAAACCCATCATCTATTCCTAATCAAAAACATAAAACATGACCTAAAATGCAAAAACCCAACAATATGATACACCACATGATACCAAATCACCAGCTACATGTTTTAAATCAATTATAAACTTGTTTTAGACCCATGTCCATGAAACCCACCACATGTCGCCACACATACGAGCATAATACGTGGCTGCTCATGCCTCAAACATGTCGAAACCAAGTTCCTTTTACCTTTTCTAAACCCGATCTACAAAGATACGAGCAAACCCTATAATCACGTGTTGTTTTTGGACGATTTGGAAGGCTATATGGGGGCTTAGAGGCGTGTGCCCTATATGGTTGGAAAGAGGAGGATGAGATCTTCAAGATGGTAGTGGTGGTGAGTGGTCACTCGCCGGCGTGTGGCCGGAAATGGCCGAAACAGTGGCCGGAAAACTTAAGGTGGCGGCTAGGGTTTTAAAATTAGGGTTAGGGTTTGTAGAGAGAGAGTGTAGAGAGAGAAGGAGAGTGGTGTGTGTGTTTTAGAGAGAGAAGTAAAAGAGGGGAATGAGATAGGTGTGGGGTATATATAGTTGGGTACTAGGGACTTTAAAATAAACAAAAAGGGGAGGAGGGGGCGCCGGATTTCAATAAGTGGAGGGTGGAAGTCGTGATTTTTCGTAAACTATCCCGTTTACCCATTCCCGAGCTCATATATTTTCCTACGAGTGTCCCACGACGTTCATTCGACTTTCTATTATCGTTATTTATGTTTTTCCACGAGTTTTGACTATTTATTTGCCAATTTTCGAGTTACGGTCTAAAAGTTACGTTATTTCTCGTTTTAGGCTTTTATAGTGCCGAATCGAATAGTGCCTACCAAAAAGAGTTAAAACTCACATGATAACTCATCCAATAATGAAATAAACCATAAAAACCGATAGACGATATAAAATCAAGTCATGGTTGATAAAAATAGCGTTAAAGGCAAAACTCGGTTTAGTTTAACGTAATGTGGTTACCTAAAATAGACTCCCTAAATTGCCAGTTGTCACAGCCTCCCAGCCTCAGAAGAAACCCGTCTCGGGTTTCACTCCGAGTTGCTTGATGTTACAAAGAGTTTAGGATACTTCCTACGAAAAAACGTCCTCACGTTTCCAAGTGAACTCCGGTCCATGTCGGGAGTTCCAACGAACTTTAACAATCAGAATACGGCTATGCTTCAGCCGTTTAATCTCACGATCCATGATCTCAATCGGTTCCTCAATGAAATTCAATTTCTCATCAATACGGATATCTCTTAAAGGCACAACTATGTTTTCCTCCGAAAGACATTTCTTAAGATTACTAACATGAAAGACATTGTGTACATTGCTCAATTCCGATGGTAGCTCAAGGAGGTAAGCTACTGGTCCAATTCTTTCCAGGATTGGAAAGGGACCAATATACCGGGGTTTGAGTTTTACACGCTTTCCAAATCGAATCACTCCTTTCCAAGGAGAAACCTTTAACATAACACGATCTCCAACCTGAAATTCTAAAGGTTTACGTCTCCTATCGGCATAACTCTTTTGTCTATCTCGAGCGGTTTGCAACCGGTTACGAATCTGAACTATCTTCTCAGTGGTTTCTAGGACAAGTTTGGGACTGGTAAGTTGACTCTCGCCAACTTCAGCCCAACAAACAGGAGAATGACATTTTCGGCCATACAGTGCTTCAAATGGAGCGGCCTTAATGCTAGAATGATAACTATTGTTGTAAGAGAATTCGGCCAAAGGGAGATGTCTCTTGATGAGTGTGTAAATACTCATCATTTTTAGTCAAATCTGAACTGCAAAACGTTTAAAAATGCTCACAAATGCATCAAAATACTGAAAATATTCCAAAAGTGCATTTTATATGTTTCAGATGCAAAATGTTCAAAATCAGATGAAAAATGAGCTAAGTTTGCAGAATTGGCAGTTTCAGTCCCCCATGTTTCAAAAGTTGTCAAAAACAGTCCCTGAGCACATAATTTCAAAAGAAAAATCACCAAAGGTCCTTTTAAAATCATAAGTTGTCAAATTTAGTCCTTTGGTGAAAAATATCAAAAGTTTGAGAAAATTACAAGTTTGGTCCTCCAACTTTGAAAATTGGCAAAAATGGCCCCTGGAAAATTGAAAAATGTCAAGATTGGTCCTTGTATTATGGAAGCTTGTCACTTTTAACCCTTGAAGCAACTTTTCAGAATTGGCAGCTTTGGTCCCTCAGTTTTCAGAATTTACACAAAGGTCCCTTGTCATTTAAACCCTTTAACACCCATTTGGCCCTGCCAATCTAATTTTGAACCCCCTGTCACTATCCAATTTGACCCCCTTCTAATATTTAACCACTGGTCAAACCAGTCAAACAAACACACCCCGCCATCACCCTTTCCCCCATTTCCCTCCCCCTTGTCTGCCCACCATTCCAGCCACCAACTCAACCAATCTCCTCACCTTGTTCCCCCCACCTCCACCAAACTCCAAATGCATTTAATGCCTCTCCCCCATTTCACTCAATCTCTCCAACTGTCAAATAACCATTTTGGCGCCAAAATCCGTTTCAAGGGCCAAGATCAGTTTTAAGCCATCCAATGGCTGAGGATTGATGGGAACTATTCAGAAGAGAGAGATAAAGAGTTTGGATTATAAAAGAAGCAAAAGAGGAGCAGGAAAAGGAGTCTACTAGTTTTTAAATTTTCCTTAATGTCGTTTTTAATAAAAAGTTTTAGTTAAGATAAGAAACCTGTAATCTTTTGTTGTGATGTACTCTTTGTAAGTTATTGGATCAATATAACTCATTTTCAAGTGATTAATTCAAGGTTTATCTCAAATTCATATTTTGTGTCCACTGTTGAAATTTTCCATCTCAAAATCTTGTATACAAGCTCTCATTAGCTTGTTTTTAAGCTTAAACAGGTTCATATTAGCTTATTGTACCTTGATATAAGCTTGTGCTCAAGTCTTAAGCTACATTGGATATTGGTCAACAAAAGTCAAAACGGGGCAAAAATGGCAATGGAAATGGAAATGGATGATGCAGAGGTAGAATTGGGGTGATTTAGCACTCATTGGGTTGGTTTAGAATAAGTAGTGGCTCTGGTTACTTGAATTCAAGCCATTGTGGCTAGGACCATTTGTGAGTAATTTTCTATAATTTTTAGCATAATCTGTACTCATGGTTTATTTTGGCTTTTTATCTGTTGCTTAAGTATTATCAAGCTCATTAGAATCAGTTTCAGTATCTACTTAAGTTGGGTCAGTAGTTTAGCTTAATCAAAACTGCAAAACAGTGGATAAAGGGGTGTTTGGTTTATAGCTTAAATCTGTACTATAGGTGTATTCATGAGTTGAAACCTGTTAGCTCATGTTTGTTTAGTCCATATATACTCATTTGAGTCATTAAATTAACCCTGCAAACCATAAAAGTCAAGATTAGCTTAAATCTGTCTTAATGATTCACTGTTGTGAATTTGAATAAGCATAATCTCATTTTGTGTTCAAAAATCATTAAGCTTGCTTACAGTGTGCTTGTTCCATCATATTACATCAACATCAAACCAAAAATTGGTTTCAAATTTCATTTTGGTCAAAGTTTCTTAACCACTTTCAAAAGTCAAAAATTGTAAAAAACCATTTTGAGCTCAGTTAGGAGGATTTTTCTTGAGCTCATCTTTGGGTCTTTTCAAGTGAAATTTGTGGCTTCATAAAGTCCAACTGGTCTACTTGCTTATTGCTATTTTTGTAGAATTTTGCAAATTTTCTAAAAGCTCCAAAACAGCTTCTGTTTTAGGTCTGATCTCCCCTGTTCACAAAGCACAGCTTAAGCTGAGTTTTCTCAGTAATTTGCAGCCCTTCCACAGAGCTCTCAAGAGCTTGTTTAGGTCTGGGATTTGGTTTATAAGGTCTCACCCAGGTCTTTTCCAAGTTCCAATTGCTAGTTTTCAGTTTTAGCTTAATTTGTAGCTTGTGCTTGTGCCCAAAGTAGGCACCTAGAAACTGTTTTTAGCTTATTCTCATATCAACCAAATCTGTACATCTTGCAATTCAGAGGCTATGGCTTATTGTTTTTAGTTGCATTTTGGCTTTTATAGCATAGTAGAACTGCTGGTAACATTTGGTAGCTTATTGTGGTTGTTGGCTTATTGAAAGTGCTTATTTCTAAGCACATTCCATAGCAGTTGCATTTTCCTCCACACTACCTACTGTTTTCCCATTTTTCTTAGTTTCCTAATATAATTTTAGAGTTTTCCTGAAATTTTCAGATTTTTCCAAGTCAGTTTGCTATTTTTCTTGATTTTAATTAGTTTTTAAGCATTTTTAAATAGCATTTAATACAAATAATTAAGAAAAGCTTCAAAAAAAATAAGTTTTCATTTTTCTTAAGTTTAGATAAATATAAAAAGGCAAAAAAATATTTTTCTAGATTTTTCTTAGTTAAATTTGTATTTTTAAGCCATTTAATTAGTTTTTAATAGTTTTTAATTCCTAGAAAATACAAAAATAATCAGAAAAATATAAAAATAGTTTTGAAAATTCTATTTTGATATTTTAGATTTTTCTAAGTTTTAATTTTATTTTTCTAGCTTAATTTCCTATTTTCTTGTATTTTAGGTAATTATTTAATAGTTAAAAATAGTTTTTAATTAATAATAATTAGATAATTAGTTATAAAAATACTTTTCTTTTTCTAAAAAATTTCTTTTATCATTAGGTTTGTAAAAATACCATTTTCATAGTTTTAGGATTTATATTGTGTAAGTTTTACTTTTTATTTTGTACGCTACGTAGTTTTTAATTTCAGTGTTATAAAAACATAAAAACAAAAACATCATTTTAATTATAGTGATAGCGTTTATTTAATAGATTTTATCTTTTTAATTTCCTTTAATTTGCATTTAAGCCGTTGTAATTTGTTGGCTTTTCCTTAGTTATAATCATAATTCAAATCCCTTTTTCGTTCAAATTTCTCGATCACTTTACGTTTGATAATCCATTGCATAGCTCGCTGGGACATAACGACCCGGGGAAACACTATTCTCCCCAGATCTTCATTGCATTCGTGCTTGAGCAGTTTTAAGCTGATTACGGTCTGCCATTCACAAGTGGCAGGCTTGAGTGATTTAGCTTGACTGTTTGGCACGCATCAAATTTTTGGCGCCGTTGCCGGGGAGCTGTGCTGATCTATCTTCCGTTTGGCAGATTAGTAGTTTGGATACTCACTCTTTGTTTATATCATCCATTTATATCTATATATATATCCATATTTTCTTATAAAAAATCCAAAAACCCAAAAACAGCTAAAAACGTATAAAACACAAAAATATCTTTTCTTTTGTTTCTATATATGTATCAAATATAAAAAAATACAAAAAGATTCGTCGTTTTTTTTTAATAAATAACAACTTAAAAGATTACCACCGCAAACCAAGGCAGTGCACTACCTAACTGGGGGTGCGACCATAATAAGTTCCCGAACTAAAGATTTAAAACTTGCCTTTGTGTCCTTGTGATTGGTGTACCTTTTTCAAAGAAGCCATTCATATTGTGATTATTGGTTGAGTTCACTGTTGTTTTGCCTCGATTTTGTGTTAATTGATTTTGTTGTGATATCTACGTTTCAGAACCAGAAAACCCATAAAGATTCTTCTCACCCCAATTTTTATAAAACGTCTTCATAATTCTCATTCTCATCTGAAAGATTTTCATAATTCCCATTTCTCTCCTTAACTCTGAGATTCCTTAGAGTTAACTCTAGTGTATGCGCACTCGCTCTTCTAGATCTGTGAGCCCATTTCGTGAGCTTGTCAAGATTCCAAGAAGGCGTGTTCGTAGACTTTCTGCTCCTTCAGTCGGATCTGAGATCCGGACTGCTCACACTACTTCCGTTATCATGGCAGAAGAACGCCCTATGTGTGAGCTTCTCCAGGCACCCATCGACGGGTATGGAGATGCTATCGTTGTACCAGCCATCGTGGCTGAAAATTTTGAACTCAAGACCGGGTTACTGAATCTTGTAACCTCAAATCAATTCTATGGTTTTGAGCGGGATGATCCTCATGCTCATATTCGATGGTTTAACAAGATTGCATCTACCATCAAGTATAAGAATGTCCCTACTGATGCTGTTAAGCTCCTTCTGTTCCCATTTTCTCTTGAGGGACAAGCCCGGATTTGGCTTGAAAAACAACCCCCTCAGTCTATTGAGACATGGGAAGATCTGGTGAAGAAATTTGTGAATGAATTCTATCCACCTTCCAAAACCACGAGTCTTAAAAATGAGATCATCAAGTTCACTCAAAAGTTTGATGAACCCTTCAGTGAATCGTGGGATCGTTTTAAGGAATTGCTTCGCAAATGTCCTCACCACGGTTTCTCCGAGTTGATGCAACTCGATACTTTCTACAATGGAGTGAGTCAATCTGATCAAGATTCTCTCAATTCCTCCGCGGGAGGAAATTTCTTGAGCAAAACTGTCAAAGAAGCTTTAGCGATCATTGAAAACAAGTCTAAAGTCCGCACTGCACGAAGCAAGCCTGTTGTTTCCCAAGTCAGTGTTGGACCTTCTTCTTCATCGCCCATGAGTCAATCTAGCACCGATGCTAAGATTGACAAACTCACGGAAGCCATTCAAGCTTTGGTTCTCTCCAACCAAAAGAAAAACTCTTTTCCACAAACTTCACCTCCTGCTGAAGTCAAGAAAGTGGAAGTCTGTGTTACCTGTGGTGGCCCCCATGCTTATTACAACTGTATGGCCACCGATGGTAACCCTTTTGAAGCTAATGCTGTGGGCGGGATTTCTAATCAGGGAGGCAATCAATATCGTGCTCATGTAGACCCGAACCACCGTCCTAACCACTACCCTGGACCTCCCGGTTTCAATCAAAACCAAAACCGTAATCAAAATCAAAATAGACCAAACCAAGGTAATTTCAATCCAAACAACGGTTTTCAAAATCAGAATCAAAATTTCCAACATCAAGGAAATTTCAATAGAAACCCAGGTCAGGGGAATTTCAACCCAGGGTATTTTCAGGGAAATAATCAAGGAAATTTTCAAGGCCCTAATCCTAACAATAGAGGCCAGAATTTTCCTGTGCAAACTCAAGCCATTGTTCCAACTGGACCATCATCTGATGAGTTGTTGAAACAATTCATGAAATCCCAAGAGGAAATGAATCGGTTGTTGGTCAGCCAGATTTCTGACATTAAGAAGTCTTTAAATGATCGACCCTCGGGCTCAGGTACTTTACCTAGCAACACGATCGCTAATCCGAGGGGCGATGCAAAGGCGATCACAACCAGAAGTGGTGCTTCTTATGATGGACCCGCTATTCCTACTACCTCTTCTTCTTCTCCCCCGAAGGTAGTGGAAAGCGAACCTGAGGCGACAAAGGACAAGGAACTTCCTACTAATAACGGAGGTGCCAGCAATGTCCATCCTCAGGTTGTCCCGAAACCCAAGACCAATCCTGGAGTTGTTTTTGAACCTCCAGTTGGTAACCCTAAATCCAAAGCTTCTATTCCTTACCCCTCACGATTACATGAGCAAAAGCTCCGCGAGAAAGCCAGTCATCAGATGGAAAAATTCTTTCAAATTTTCCAAGAACTTCACTTTGACATAAGCTTTGCGGATGCTATCATGTTGATGCACAAGTTTGCATCGACTCTGAAACACATGTTGAGCAACAAGGAAAAGCTGTTTGAAATGGCTAAAACTCCTTTGAACGAGAATTGCTCGGCAGTCTTGTTAAAGAAGCTTCCCGAGAAGCTAGGAGATCCCGGAAAATTTCTTCTTCCTTGCGTTTTTCCTGGGATGATTGAATGCTTTGCTCTTGCCGATCTTGGTGCAAGCATCAATCTGATGCCTTATTCAGTGTGGAAGAAACTTTCTCTTCCGGAACTTATTCCTACCTGCATGACTCTTGAGCTTGCAGATCGTTTTATATCGCGTCCTCTTGGCATCGCCGAGGATGTATTCGTGAAAGTAGGAAAGTTCCATTTTCCAGCTGACTTTGTGGTTGTTGATTTCGATGCCGATCCTCGGGTTCCTCTCATTGTTGGACGAGGATTCCTGAGAACGGGCCGTGCTCTTATAGATGTATTTGAGCAAGAAATCACTCTACGTGTGGGTAATGAAGCTGTTACCTTTAACCTCGATCAGACTTCGAGGTACTCCTCAAATTACGATACTGAATCAATTAATCGAGTCGATTTAATTGACATTGCTTCAGAGGAGTACTCTCAAGAGTTTCTTGGTTATCTTCATAATTCTGTGAGTGGAGGTTCCACCACATCTTCTCAACCTATCATTGCCGACTCTTCCCCCCCTCTCACTCCGTTTGAGGGAGGTGACTTCCTTCTGGAAGAGATCGATGCATTTCTTGCTACTGATGAATCAATTCCGCCTGGAATTGATGGTGTTTATGATTCGAAGGGGGATATTCTTTATCTTGAGCAATTGCTTAATGAAGATCCATTACCTTCACTCCCTCTGAAAGAAATCACAATTGAGGAAATCAAATCAGTGCAAACATCTACTGATGAATTTCCCGAGGTTGAACTTAAGGACCTACCTCCTCATCTCGAGTATGCATTTTTGGAGGGTGATGATAAATTACCCGTCATAATTGCTAAAGACTTGACTGAGGAGGAGAAAACTGCTCTCATAAAGGTCTTGAAGTCACACAAGCAAGCAATTGCTTGGAAACTCTCCGATATTAAGGGTATCAACCCTGAGTTTTGTACTCACAAAATCTTAATGGAGGATGACTTCAAGCCAGCAGTCCAACATCAGAGAAGGGTGAATCCCAAGATTCATGAGGTTATCAAACAAGAGGTTCTCAAACTTCTTGATGCCGGTCTGATTTACCCGATCTCTGATAGTCCTTGGGTCAGCCCAATTCATTGTGTTCCAAAAAAGGGTGGCATTACTGTTGTCACGAATGAAGAAAACGAGTTAATTCCAACTCGATTGGTTACGGGATGGCGTGTGTGTATTGACTATCGTAAGTTAAACGAAGCCACCCGTAAAGACCATTTTCCTCTACCCTTCATGGACCAGATGCTTGAGAGATTAGCAGGGAACGAGTACTATTGTTTCCTTGATGGTTTCTCGGGTTACTTTCAGATCCCCATTGATCCGCTGGATCAAGAAAAGACCACATTCACCTGCCCATACGGGACGTTTGCCTATAGACGTATGCCTTTTGGCTTATGTAATGCTCCTGGCACGTTCCAAAGATGTATGATGGCAATCTTCCACGACATGATCGGGGAAACTATGGAGGTGTTTATGGATGACTTCTCGGTCATTGGGGACTCGTTTCATACATGTCTCTCCCATTTAGACAAAATGTTAAAAAGGTGTGAAGACACCAATCTATGTCTAAATTGGGAGAAGAGCCACTTTATGGTCAAAGAAGGCATAGTCCTAGGCCATAAGATTTCCAAGAATGGGATTGAGGTTGATAGAGCAAAAGTTGATGTCATTTCTAAATTACCTCATCCTACTACCGTCAAAGGTATTAGGAGTTTTCTAGGTCATGCCGGGTTTTATCGTAGATTCATTCAAGATTTCTCTAAAATCGCTCGGCCTATGACCCATCTTCTCGAAAAAGATGCTCCTTTTATCTTTTCTTTTGAGTGCATCGAAGCTTTTGAAACACTTAAGAAAAAGCTTACGGAAGCACCCATTCTAGTTGCCCCCGACTGGGATTTACCCTTCGAGCTCATGTGCGATGCAAGCGACTTTGCTATCGGTGCAGTCTTGGGGCAACGCAAAACCAAGCATTTTCAGCCGATCCACTACGCAAGCAAAACTATGACTGAAGCTCAGACCCATTACACCACTACAGAAAAAGAACTATTAGCTGTGGTGTATGCGTTTGAGAAGTTTCGGCCATATCTTATATTGACCAAATGCGTGGTGTATACGGATCACTCGGCACTCAAATATCTCTTTGCAAAACAAGATGCAAAGCCGAGATTGCTCCGTTGGGTTCTCCTCCTACAAGAATTTGATATCACTATACGTGATAAAAAAGGAGCTGAGAACCTAGCTGCTGATCATCTGTCCCGTCTAGAAAACCCTCACCAAGATGTGTTCGAGAAAAAGGAAATTAATGAAACATTTCCTCTCGAAACAATCAATGTGGTTTCTTTTCGTGGAGACTCTTCTACCCCATGGTTTGCTGACTTTGCAAATTACCATGCGGGTAACTTTGTGGTGAAAGGGATGTCGTCCCAACAGAAAAATAAATTCTTTAAAGATGTGAAACATTACTTCTGGGACGACCCCTACTTGTTTAAAATTTGTGCGGATCAAGTCATCCGGCGATGTGTGTATGGTCAGGAATCTATTGACATTCTCAAAGCTTGCCATTCTGGACCTACTGGGGGACATCATAGCCCCAACTACACCGCCAAGAAGGTGTTTGATTCCGGATTCTATTGGCCCACAATCTACAAGGATGCCCATGAATTCGTCAAAACCTGTGACGCTTGTCAACGTCACGGGAATATCTCACAAAGAAATGAAATGCCGCAAAACGCCATTCAAGTGTGTGAGATTTTTGACATCTGGGGCATTGACTTTATGGGGCCATTTCCTTCTTCTCGCGGTAACAAATACATACTCTTGGCCGTTGACTACTTGTCAAAATGGGTTGAAGCTAAGGCTTTGCCTACCAACGATGCCCGAGTTGTTGTGAAATTCTTGAAATCTCTATTTGCTAGGTTTGGAACTCCACGAGCCATAATCAGTGATCGTGGTACGCATTTCTGCAATGACCAATTTGATAGAGTCATGCAAAAGTATGGTGTAACTCACCGTCTATCTACAGCGTACCACCCACAAACAAGTGAGCAAGTGGAAGTTTCTAACCGGGGGATAAAAAGAATTCTTGAGAGGACGGTTGGTGAAAACCGTGCCTCTTGGTCGGATAAGCTAGATGACGCACTCTGGGCCTTCCGTACAGCTTACAAAACACCCATCGGGTGCACTCCATACAAGCTTGTATACGGGAAGGCGTGTCATCTACCGGTTGAGCTCGAGCACAAGGCATACTGGGCCTTGAAACATGCCAACTTTGATATTCAGACAGCTGGTGATCATCGAAAAGTTCAAATGAATGAATTAAGTGAACTCCGTGATCAAGCTTACGAGAACTCTTTGATCTACAAACAAAAGACAAAGAAGATTCATGACTCAAAAATCAAGAACCGCGTTTTCAACGTCGGGGATCGAGTCCTTCTTTTCAATTCAAGATTGAAGATTTTCTCGGGAAAGCTTAAGTCCCGTTGGTCTGGACCATTTACTATCGCTAAGGTTTATCCTTATGGTACCATTGAGTTATCTCAACCCGATGGTCCTAATTTTAAAGTGAATGGTCATCGGTTAAAGCATTACTTTGGAGAGGACATTCCATCTGTGGTTGTCCCGGATCTTCAAACTTTCCCCATGAACCAATGAATGCGGGGATTGAGTCAAGCTAGCGACTCGGGAATCAAAAACAGTAGCATGCCATATGGGTTGTCACCCATATTTCTGAGCTGTCTGAAGTTTGTTACGGTTAGCCATTCACAAGTGGCTAGCTTGTGTGACAAAACTTGACAGTTTAGCTTCTTCTTTCTACTTTCTACCACCCTAGTGTGGGGGGGGGGGGGTTGCCCCACATGTTTTGTATATAAGTCTTCTAAAAAAAAAAAAAAAAAAAAAAAAAAAAAAAAATCATCTTTCTAAATAATGGCCGTAGTATTTCCCTTTTACGTTCTTTGTTTCGGCATAACCGCCGGTACTTTGAATATTGAAGGCAATATTCATTTCTAGTGTGGGGGGGAATTCTCACGAATTTTATCATGTAAATATACCACCCAATCCCCCCGTTTTTGGCCAAAATTTTTTTTGGAGTAAGTGTTCTACACTTACTCAATTGGTTATCAGTCCGCCTTGTCTAATAAACAAAAGGATTGGCTAATCCAGGAGCAAACGGCTCTTGGTAAAGATATATCAAATCCGTTGACGGCTTGCAATTTGCCCAAAATTGTATGGTATTCAGCTCACCATATCCTAAAAAGTGAAGAGTTGGCTAGCCCGCAAGTTTATGGCTTGTGGTAAAGGCAGTGGAAAAACCATAATTGGTAATCAGCTCACCAAAGATAATATTGATAATTTATCTAAGAGTTGGCTAGTCCAGAGCAAACGGCTTCTGGTAAAGACAAAATCAAATCCGTTGGAAGCTGGTGGTTTGCTCAAAATCACATGGTTATCGGTGTACCATGGTTCTTACTTGAACTGAAACATTTGGCTACTCCAGAAGTAATGGCTTTTGGTAAAGAGATTCAAAACCATTAAGTTTTTCTCAAAAGATTGCTAGGGACTAGCAATAGTTTAGTGTGGGGGATTGATGAGTGTGTAAATACTCATCATTTTTAGTCAAATCTGAACTGCAAAACGTTTAAAAATGCTCACAAATGCATCAAAATACTGAAAATATTCCAAAAGTGCATTTTATATGTTTCAGATGCAAAATGTTCAAAATCAGATGAAAAATGAGCTAAGTTTGCAGAATTGGCAGTTTCAGTCCCCCATGTTTCAAAAGTTGTCAAAAACAGTCCCTGAGCACATAATTTCAAAAGAAAAATCACCAAAGGTCCTTTTAAAATCATAAGTTGTCAAATTTAGTCCTTTGGTGAAAAATATCAAAAGTTTGAGAAAATTACAAGTTTGGTCCTCCAACTTTGAAAATTGGCAAAAATGGCCCCTGGAAAATTGAAAAATGTCAAGATTGGTCCTTGTATTATGGAAGCTTGTCACTTTTAACCCTTGAAGCAACTTTTCAGAATTGGCAGCTTTGGTCCCTCAGTTTTCAGAATTTACACAAAGGTCCCTTGTCATTTAAACCCTTTAACACCCATTTGGCCCTGCCAATCTAATTTTGAACCCCCTGTCACTATCCAATTTGACCCCCTTCTAATATTTAACCACTGGTCAAACCAGTCAAACAAACACACCCCGCCATCACCCTTTCCCCCATTTCCCTCCCCCTTGTCTGCCCACCATTCCAGCCACCAGCTCAACCAATCTCCTCACCTTGTTCCCCCCACCTCCACCAAACTACAAATACATTTAATGCCTCTCCCCCATTTCACTCAATCTCTCCAACTGTCAAATAACCATTTTGGCGCCAAAATCCGTTTCAAGGGCCAAGATCAGTTTTAAGCCATCCAATGGCTGAGGATTGATGGGAACTATTCAGAAGAGAGAGATAAAGAGTTTGGATTATAAAAGAAGCAAAAGAGGAGCAGGAAAAGGAGTCTACTAGTTTTTAAATTTTCCTTAATGTCGTTTTTAATAAAAAGTTTTAGTTAAGATAAGAAACCTGTAATCTTTTGTTGTGATGTACTCTTTGTAAGTTATTGGATCAATATAACTCATTTTCAAGTGATTAATTCAAGGTTTATCTCAAATTCATATTTTGTGTCCACTGTTGAAATTTTCCATCTCAAAATCTTGTATACAAGCTCTCATTAGCTTGTTTTTAAGCTTAAACAGGTTCATATTAGCTTATTGTACCTTGATATAAGCTTGTGCTCAAGTCTTAAGCTACATTGGATATTGGTCAACAAAAGTCAAAACGGGGCAAAAATGGCAATGGAAATGGAAATGGGTGATGCAGAGGTAGAATTGGGGTGATTTAGCACTCATTGGGTTGGTTTAGAATAGGTAGTGGCTCTGGTTACTTGAATTCAAGCCATTGTGGCTAGGACCATTTGTGAGTAATTTTCTATAATTTTTAGCATAATCTGTACTCATGGTTTATTTTGGCTTTTTATCTGTTGCTTAAGTATTATCAAGCTCATTAGAATCAGTGTCAGTATCTACTTAAGTTGGGTCAGTAGTTTAGCTTAATCAAAACTGCAAAACAGTGGATAAAGGGGTGTTTGGTTTATAGCTTAAATCTGTACTATAGGTGTATTCATGAGTTGAAACCTGTTAGCTCATGTTTGTTTAGTCCATATATACTCATTTGAGTCATTAAATTGACCCTGCAAACCATAAAAGTCAAGCTTAGCTTAAATCTGTCTTAATGATTCACTGTTGTGAATTTGAATAAGCATAATCTCATTTTGTGTTCAAAAATCATTAAGCTTGCTTACAGTGTGCTTGTTCCATCATATTACATCAACATCAAACCAAAAATTGGTTTCAAATTTCATTTTGGTCAAAGTTTCTTAACCACTTTCAAAAGTCAAAAATTGTAAAAAACCATTTTGAGCTCAGTTAGGAGGATTTTTCTTGAGCTCATCTTTGGGTCTTTTCAAGTGAAATTTGTGGCTTCATAAAGTCCAACTGGTCTACTTGCTTATTGCTATTTTTGTAGAATTTTGCAAATTTTCTAAAAGCTCCAAAACAGCTTCTGTTTTAGGTCTGATCTCCCCTGTTCACAAAGCTCAACTTAAGCTGAGTTTTCTCAGTAATTTGCAGCCCTTCCACAGAGCTCTCAAGAGCTTGTTTAGGTCTAGGATTTGGTTTATAAGGTCTCACCCAGGTCTTTTCCAAGTTCCAATTGCTAGTTTTCAGTTTTAGCTTAATTTGTAGCTTGTGCTTGTGCCCAAAGTAGGCACCTAGAAACTGTTTTTAGCTTATTCTCATATCAACCAAATCTGTACATCTTGCAATTCAGAGGCTATGGCTTATTTTTTTTAGTTGCATTTTGGCTTTTATAGCATAGTAGAACTGCTGGTAACATTTGGTAGCTTATTGTGGTTGTTGGCTTATTGTGGTTGTTGGCTTATTGAAAGTGCTTATTTCTAAGCACATTCCATAGCAGTTGCATTTTCCTCCACACTACCTACTGTTTTCCCATTTTTCTTAGTTTCCTAATATAATTTTAGAGTTTTTCTGAAATTTTCAGATTTTTCCAAGTCAGTTTGCTATTTTTCTTGATTTTAATTAGTTTTTAAGCATTTTTAAATAGCATTTAATACAAATAATTAAAAAAAGCTTCAAAAAAAATAAGTTTTCATTTTTCTTAAGTTTAGATAAATATAAAAAGGCAAAAAAATATTTTTCTAGATTTTTCTTAGTTAAATTTGTATTTTTAAGCCATTTAATTAGTTTTTAATAGTTTTTAATTCCTAGAAAATACAAAAATAATCAGAAAAATATAAAAATAGTTTTGAAAATTCTATTTTGATATTTTAGATTTTTCTAAGTTTTAATTTTATTTTTCTAGCTTAATTTCCTATTTTCTTGTATTTTAGGTAATTATTTAATAGTTAAAAATAGTTTTTAATTAATAATAATTAGATAATTAGTTATAAAAATACTTTTCTTTTTCTAAAAATTTTCTTTTATCATTAGGTTTGTAAAAATACCATTTTCATATTTTTAGGATTTATATTGTGTAAGTTTTACTTTTTATTTTGTACGCTACGTAGTTTTTAATTTCAGTTTTATAAAAACATAAAAACAAAAACATCATTTTTATTATAGTGATAGCGTTTATTTAATAGATTTTATCTTTTTAATTTCCTTTAATTTGCATTTAAGCCGTTGTAATTTGTTGGCTTTTCCTTAGTTATAATCATAATTCAAATCCCTTTTTCGTTCAAATTTCTCGATCACTTTACGTTTGATAATCCATTGCATAGCTCGCTGGGACATAACGACCCGGGGAAACACTATTCTCCCCAGATCTTCATTGCATTCGTGCTTGAGCAGTTTTAAGCTGATTACGGTCTGCCATTCACAAGTGGCAGGCTTGAGTGATTTAGCTTGACTGTTTGGCACGCATCATCTCTCCCAGCCTTTGCCGAAATCAATAACACAGGCTCTAAGCATATCCTCTAAGGTCTGAATGGTTTCTTTCGCTTTGACCATCGGTTTGAGGATGATAAGCAGTGCTCATATCCAGGTTTGTTCCTAACGCTGACTGTAAGGATCTCTAAAAGTGGGATGTAAAACGGCTATTTCGGTCGGAAATAATAGATATCGGTACTCCATGACGCGATACTATCTCCTTAAGGTACAGTCGAGCGAGCTTGTCGAGACTATCGACCTCGCTAATGGCTAAGAAGTGAGCAGACTTAGTTAAACGATCAACGATTACCCAGATAGCGTCATTGCCGCTAGCTGTTCTTGGTAATTTGGTGATAAAGTCCATGGCGATTCGCTCCCATTTCCATTCTGGGAGTTCGGGTTGAACTAAGAGTCCTGAGGGTTTCTGGTGTTAGGCCTTTACCTTAGAACAAGTCAAGCACCAACTGACATACTGAGCTATGTCGGCTTTCATGTTAGGCCACCAGTAGAGTTTTTTAAGGTCCTGATACATCTTATCGGCTCCGGGATGAATAGAGTATTTGTTGGATCGATATACTTTAATCAAACTAACTTAACTAGCTTGAGATTTAGAATTGGGTTGACCACTCATCTCATGTTCATAAACCTTCAATTGATGATAGAGATCATCAAAGTCCATAACATCCAGTCCTTGTTGTCCTCTGATCATAGTAGCAATCACATGCCATGAAGATGGCAAACTCCTTAGAAACTTTAAATTAGCATCCTCAACAGATACTTGAGCCTTGTATAATTCCAACATGTTGAGGAGATTCTGAAACCTATCATATGCAGCATCAAGACTCTCTCTTTCTCCTACTGTGAATGTTTCAAACTGTTGTTTCAGCAAGTTTCTGTGCATCTTCTTAGAGGCTTCATTCCCTCCAAATCTGGTCTTGAGAGCAGCCCAGAGCTGCTTAGCATCTTTAGCATCATGAAATTTGAGAAGATGACCATCTGGAATGGCAGACAAGAGAATATTTAGAGCCTTCTCTTGATTCCTTATAGTTGCTTGTGGTAAAACTGCCTTTGGTGCTAAAGGTTGTCCATCAACTTGAATGGGTTCTTGAGGAACTTCATTCCCATTCACAATTACATTCCATAGAGCATGGTCTGTAATGGCAATATACTGCCTCATCTTCATGCACCAGAGATCATATTCTCCCTTCTTGATAATTGGAATTCTGAGTGAGGTGATTGAGGGTTGTGGAACAGCTTCAGTCGACATCTTGAAAATTGTAGGGTTTCTTCCTAGTCAGAGTTTCCACACAAGCTCTGATACCACTTGTTGGATCGATATACTTTAATCAAACTAACTTAACTAGCTTGTTAAGGTTTAATAACCTCGGATAAATCCTAAGTTATTAACAAAGAAACACTGAGCAATCTTTATTAAGTACGCGGAATTTACTTAACAAAGCTAAGAAGAAAACTTTATTAACAAACTCTAAATCTGCTTATTATGCAGATACTCTAATACAACTCTAAGATATTCGAACTTTTCTCTAAACTCTTAATTCGTAAACTCTAAAACTCTTTTTCTGAAATCGTACCTCTAATGCCAATCTAGGAGTCCTTTTATAGGCTCAAGGATATCCTAGTCGGTTTACAATTGATAACCTTGTACGACAAGTAATCTAAACATGGAATACAATACTTTCCATAAACGAATAAAACAGTTTGTTTGTTCTAGCAGTACTTTGACTTCACCTTGCAGTACTTTGACTTTGTCTTTAGCAGTACTTTGACTCTTTGACTTCTTTCAGTACTTTGCAGCTTACAGTACTTTCATACCTTCAGTACTTTGATATCTTCAGCACTTTCATATCCCAACAATCCTCCCCTAACTTGAATTCTACTTGCTTGACTTCAAGTTCCTTTGTGAATATATCTTTAACAGCTTCATCTTTAAAAATGGATTGTTCTTTAATCTTTAGATTATATCTTTGTAGAATCTGTGCTTTGTCAAAGTATCTCTTAGAATTGTTTTCTTCACAGCAGCATCCAGCAATCTCCATCTTTTCAGCAACACAGCAACATATGACAATGTGTACAATAATTCAATTTTAAGTTACATACTATTCTCATCACATCTAAGTGAATCATTGAAAATTTAATGGATTTAGAACTCTTTACCAAAGCCATTATCTCTGGAGTAGCCAAATGTTTTGGTGTGTAAGACCATGGTACATTGATAACCATATGATTTTTAGCAAACCACCAGCTATCAACAGATTTGTTTTGTCTTTACCAAAAGCTGTACCCTTCTGGACTAGTTAATTCTTTTATCTAATGGTGAACTAATTACCAATAATGGTTTTTCCACAGCCTTTACCACAAGCCATTTCTTGTGGGCTAGCCAACTCTTCACATTACTGATATGGTGAGTTGATGACCATCCAACTTATTAGCAAGTTGTCAACTAAAAACGGATTTGATATATCTTTACCAGAGCCGTTTGCTCATGGATTAGTCAATCCTTTTGTAACCATGGTGGATTGATAACCTATTGATGTTATCATCACAAAAACCATTTATTCAACCTTTATTTCAAAAATATTTATTGCTTAGCAAAAAGGTTTCATCTAAAAATTTACTTAACTGGTTTAGTTCAGCAAACAGTACTTTTATGAAAGTACTGTTTGATCAGCAGTACTTTGAATAAAAGTACTGATATATCAAAAAGTATTTATTCAAATAAAATTCATACCAGTTATAGATCATTCTCAGCAATGGTAGTCCAGTCTATAAACAGATTGATCATCATGCAAGCAGTTTCATCAGCCTCTTCTACTTCCAATCCATGCTCTAGCATTCTTCTCATTAGATCAACTGAAAGAGGATATCTTCTTTCTGCAAACATGTGAATCATTGTTCCATTTTCTAGCTCCAAGACATGAACTCCAGATTCTTCAAAGAATCTCCAGCAAACTATTTCCCAACTTTCTTGATCCTTCCAAATATCATCAGTGCTTTCTTCATCCGTTTCCCACATGGTTATAAGATCCCCATGTAAAATCAATCCAATCCCTTCTAATGGATTATCTTCAAAATAAGCCTTCACAACATCATATAAGTAGAATAGATCTACTCTATCTATAATATGTAACAAATCCCATAGCCTTTTGAAAACTTTGAAACTTTCATCTTCTTTGTGAAAAACCATGTAATCTCCATTCTTAGATTTCTCAACTTTGAAAACACTAATCCTTGATCTGTTCATCTTCATGTCATTATCTTCCTTGGTATAATCAAAATCTACCACTCTGAGATAATTCTTCAATTCATCACTAGTCTCAGATCTTAATTCAACCTTTTCTTTCTTTGAAAACTGACCATCTGTAGCATCAGTTCTTCTTTTTCTCTTTAAGCTTTTCTTCCTTTCAGCTTTAGTCCAAAAAGCTTCTTCTCTAAAGTCTTTAATGCCTGCAACATCTTTCTTATAAGCTTCTCTCTCAGCATCATATAATCTCTTCATATCCACATAATTTAGCTTCTGCAATCCTTTAAATCCTCTGCTTTTTAGATATGCCATCATTGCATTCCTTTCTTTAGCTAAATTAGGTCTTCTTTGCATATAACGAACAGGTGTTGGAGACTGTAAAGGTTCAACAGTTTCAGCATCCAATTCATCTTGCACCTTTTGAGCTGCTTCTCTATTTAGAGCTTCTTGAGCTTCTTGTTCTTCTCTATCTTTAGCATCTAACTCTTCTTGAACTTTTCTAGCTGCAGCTTCATTCCTTGCAACTTCAAATGCTCTAAGTTCTGCCAAAGTGAGTTTCTTCTTCTTAGTTTCAACCAGAATACCTTTTCCCTTATCTTTTGGATCAATTGCAGGTTGATCAGTTCTTGGTTGTTCTTCTTCTTGTACATCTCTAATGGTAACTCCTCCTCTTGATTGTGACAAATCTAACATTGTAGCAATGACTTCATCATCACTTGCTGAATGAATTGGTTTAAATGTAGCTTCCTCCTCTTCTTCTATAACAGTTGTAGAAGGACCAGCTTCTTCTTCAAAATTCAAAACCCTTGGAGTTATTGGTGTTATAACTTCTGGCCTAGATGTATCATGAAACTCAGTACTTTGATGTTCAGTACTTTGATCATCAGTACCTTGAACATCAGTACCTTGATTATCAGTACCTTGAACTTGTACTTCTTCTTCTTGTTCCTCTGAAATAATCTTTTCTGCAGAGCTTATAGAGTCTTTCTTCTTTGTAATGTCTTCTTCAGATGCTTTCTTCTTCATAACATCTTCTTTCAAATTTTCTTTTTCTAAATTCCTCCCCAAGTTGACAGAAGATGATTTAGGAACCTTCTTTCTTTTCAATTCCTTACGAAGAGCTTTGCGACGTTTATTCTCCTCCTTAACCCATAAGTTGAAACCTTGAATATATGGTTTAACAAAATTTCTCAACCAGAAATAGTTACGCTTCAACTTCCTAATAGTTTTAGCTTGACGCTCAACAGTCTTGTTCAACCTAGCTAGCGCCTTTGTCAAAGCATAGGTATCCATAGTTAAACCTTCACGAGGAATAGTAAAATCAGCACCTTGAAGTGGTGAATGAGTTTCTGAAACAGAACGCTGTGGAGATGGAGTAGGTGTTCTCTCAATCTCTACTTGAACTTCAGGACCTGAAGAATCATCACCTTGTAATGATGCAGTACCTTCATGAGAAGCAGTACTTGCAGATGCAGTACTATGTGAAGCAGTACCTTGATCAATATCAGTACCTTCAGTTTCTTCATCCTCTCCAGCTGCATCACGGACAGCTTGTACAACTTCCATCATGGATGTTGTTAATGGAATATCGCCACCTCTGAACAAGTTACTTCTCTTAGCCATGAAAGTATAGATTTTAGCTTGTTGCACAATAACAGGTAGTAAAGTAGCAGGTTTTGGAACATCAGCCAATTGCTTATTCAAGAAAACCTGTATAAACCTTGGATACATCAACCAAGTAGCCCCAGATGATATATGCGATAGCATCCCATCCAAAATAAGCCGTGAAAAGTTAAATATCCTATCAGTAGCTAAGCCAACCACTGCAGAAGCAATATTCGACCCAAACTGCTCCCAAGAAGTGCTTTTAGAACTTATGCAGTGAAGCAAAACATGAATCAAAAACTTCCATTGAGGACAGAATAAGGCCTTCTTAAAAGTTTGTTCAGTCAAAGAACCTTCATAACCCAGATTGCGAAAAGTATCCCAAATCAGTTGCTTGTCAAATCTAATAGCCCCATCTTCATCACCAAATAATAAATCATCACGAATGGAGGCCTCTATAATTTTGATAGTCTTTCCAGCAACTGAGGATCTAATATAATATTCATCTTCCTCCATATTCTCTCTAGCATTAGCCCAAAATTCTTGAATCCATAGTTCAATTATATCTGGCTCAACTAAAAGAGCATAACTAATAGGCGACCCAATTAGATAATCAATGATATCATAAAAAGCCACGTTCGCCTCAGTCTTGTCCAAATTAGCCACCATATTGTGCTTCGAAACAGTTAAACGATTCACCATTGTTGTAAGAGTGAGCACAATAGAAAGATTGGATTTGAATAATAAAGAGATGGTAATTGGAAGATAAGTATGGAAAAGATGTGAAGTAATAATATGAGAGGGAAAATCGGAAAGAAGTTATTTATAGGTGAGATTTGAAAAATCACAGCCTAAATAACAAAGTTACCGTTACTACCAATTACCCTTCAATATTACCGTTGGAACAGTACTTTAATACGACAAACAGTACTTTCCACATAAGCAGTACTTTCAGGAAATACAGTACTTTGCCAAAAACCTTCATATAATCTAAGTATAAACTAATATCCTCCCTTCAAACAATACACAGGACTATACCTAACAACTTATAGTCCTCCCCTTAAACATAGCTTAGTAGTTAATCATTCCAATGCTCACGACCAAGTGATTGAATCGTGAAACATCAAAACCTTTTGTGAGTAAATCAGCTACATTGTCATCCGTGTGAACTTTAACCACATTAATGAGCCTATGCTCATAACAGTCTCTGATAAAGTGATGCCTAATCTGAATATGCTTTGTCTTGGAATGATACACAGGATTCTTCACAATACAAATAGTACTCTCATTATCAATATTGATAGGAGTATTCTTAAAGTTGAACCCATAATCCAAGAGTTGATTCTGCATCCACAAAACTTGACCACAACAACTTGTAGCAGCTACATATTCAGCTTCAGTAGATGATGTTGCTGCAATTGTGTGTTTCTTGCATTGCCAGGAGACTAACCTTCTTCCAAGATATTGGCATCCACCAGTTGTGGATCTTCTATCATAATTATCACCTGCATAGTCACTGTCTGAAAAAGCTTCTAAGTGAAAAGGTGACTCTTTAGGATACCACAACCCCAACTTAGGTTGTTGTTTTAAATAACAGAATATTCTCTTCACAGCATTCAGGTGAGAGATCTTTGGTGAGACTTGATATCTTGCACATAGACAAACTGCAAACATGATATCAGGCCTTGATGCAGTGAGATACATAAGAGAGCCAATCATAGATCTGTATAACTTGACTTCAACAGGCTGTCCATCTTCATCTTTTCCCAATGAATTGATAGATTTAATAGGTGTAGTAACAGCCTTCATATCACCAAAATTAAACTTCTTAAGTATGTCTGTAACATACTTGTCTTGGCTAATAAAAATCCCTTCCTTGGACTGCTTAACCTGAAGTCCTAAAAAGAATGTTAACTCTCCCATTGAACTCATTTGAAATTCCTTCTGGATCAGCTGCTCAAACTCCTTAACCATAGACTGTTTGGTAGCCCCAAAGATAATATCATCAACATACACTTGAACTAACATGATATCCTTCTTGCCTCTTTTGATAAACAAAGTCTTGTCAATAGCTCCCCTTCTGTAACCATGTTTTAATAAGAATGTAGAGAGCCTCTCATACCAAGCTCGAGGTGCCTGATGAAGACCATATAGAGCCTTAACCACCTTATAGACTTTGTTTGGATGCTTAGGATCTTCAAAACCTGGAGGTTGTTTCACATACACCTCTTCTGTAATAGTGTCATAAAGAAATGCACTCTTGACATCCATCTGATATACTTGAAAACCCATATAAGAAGCAAAAGCAAGAAAGATTCTAATAGCTTCAATCCTTGCCACAGGAGCAAATACTTCATCATAATCTACCCCTTCCTCCTGTCTATAACCCTGAGCAACTAACCTTGCCTTGTTCTTGATAACATTGCCTCTTTCATCTCTTTTAACTCTAAAGACCCATCTTGTTCCAATAACTCTCTTCCCATCTGGAAGATCACATAAAACCCAAACCTCTTGAAGTTTAAATTGAAGAAGTTCTTCCTGCATAGCTTCAACCCAACTTTCTTTAGTCAAAGCTTGAGCAATATTCTTGGGTTCCTCTTGAGAGATGAAACAAGTAAATAAGCAGGTTTGATGGTCCTTATGATTTAGCCTGTTTTGTTTATACACAAAGCTAAGTAAAGCATTATGAGGTTTTGTGAAACCCTTAGCTTTGTATCTTGTCATAACTCCAGATGTAGAAGGACCAATGATTTGATCAGTTGGATGATTCTTATGAATTCATAAGATTGGAGACTGTGGAACTTCATATGTATCATCTAAGTTAGTATAATCAGCACCTTCATTGGAATTTGTGAAAATACCTTCATCTTCAAGCTCATCATCAGTTTCTTCTAACTCAGGCATGGTTGGATCATCCAAATCATCTAAAGTACTGTCAACAGGTGCAGCAGTACTTTGGTTGAAAGTACTGTCCAAAGTACTGTAAGAGTACTCTGCAGACTTGTTCTTATTTCTTTGCCTCTTCATAAGCTCTCCTTTGTTCATCAGTGTAAGAATGTGCTAATACATCTTGAAGAAGCATCTGATTAAGTTCCTCTTGAATAGATTGATCCTCAGCAGATAATGAGGATTGTGGAGCAACAGTACTTTGTTTTGGAGAATCAGTACTTTGCTTAGGAACATCAGTACTTTGTTTTGGACTCATAGGATCTTTATCAGGAACACTATCAGATCGAATATGAACATCATGAACAACATATTGAATATCTTCTTCAGTGTGCAAAGGTTGATTTTCTTCTCTAACAGGTACATAATTCATTGAAGGAGATAAAATCTCAAGATCAAACATCCAATCAGGACCTTTACCTTTTTCATTGTCTTGATCTTCTAAGAACTCAACATGAAGACAGTCTTGAATCTTCTTAGTAACTCTGTTGTAGACTCTAAATCCTTTACTGTTAGTGCAATATCCCAATAAGTAACCTTCTTCAGACTTACCATCAAACTTCCCCAGATTATCAATGGTGTTCAAAATAGTAAGAGGGCATCCAAAAGGCTTCATAAAACGAATGTTGGGTTTATTGCCCATCAGTAATTCATAGGGTGTCTTCATCTGTGGTTTTGTGACAGAAACCCTGTTGAGTACATAGCATGCAGTACTTACAGCTTCTGCCCAAAATTGAATAGGGAGATGAGAATCTGCTAACATGGTCCTTGCTGCTTCAATCAAGGTCCTATTCTTCCTCTCTGCAACACCATTTTGCTGTGGTGTTCTAGCAATACTAAACTCCCTTTTTATGCCTTTATTTGCACAAAAGTCATCCATAGGCTTGTTCTTGAATTCAGTTCCATTATCACATCTAATACCTCTAACCTTGAGTCTTAATTGGTTTTCAAGTGCTATTATAAGAGTCTGAATAGCATCAAAGGTATCATCCTTAAAGCCCAAAAAGAAAACCCAACTGAATCTACTACAATCATCAGTAACAACCAAACAGTACTTCTTCTTATTTAAACTTGCCACAGAGACAGGTCCAAATAAATCCATGTGTAATAGCTCCAATGGTTCTCTAATATTTCTTTCATCAAGCTTCTTGCAGGAAGCTTTGTGTTGTTTACCCTTCTTGCATGCCAAACATGATTGATCATTCCTGTAAGTCTTTGAACGTAAACCTCTAACTAAATTTCCTTTGACCAATTTGTTGATGTTCTTGAAATTCACATGGCCCAATCTTCTATGCCATTGATGTGCCTCTTCAGATGTTGCTTTAGCCACCAAACATGTGGCTCTTCCATAAGAATGTAGACTCTTCATGTCTAGACTATACACATCATTTGTCCTTGGTACTCTAAGTACTACCAAGTTATCATCAACAGGTTTGAAGTCAGAAGAAAGGATAAGACATTCTGTGTCAGTGAATAACACATGATGCTTTTTATCACAAATTTGAGAGACTGACAACAAGTTGAACTTTAGCTCCTTCACATATCTGACATTCTCAAAATCAATTCTCCTAGCTTTAATTGTTCCTTTCCCTGTAATCCTTCCTCCATTAGGATCATTCCCAAATGCAACTTTTCCTCCACTAATATTTCTAAAATCAGACAGGATCTCTTTATCGCCTGCCATACTTCCAGAGCAACCACTATCAACAATAAGATGATCTTTAAGCTCCTCTTCTGGGTTGCCCTGCACACAAAGAAAAGAGTTAGAAACTTTTAGGAACCCAAGCCATTACTGACTTGTGTTCCCCTTGAGAAGTTACAAACTCAAATTCTTTGAGTATGTAATTCTCACTATCTCTCAACTGATGATCCAAAATTATCTTTTGATTTTTAGCATGTGGATTTTCAAAACTCTCTGGTTTTTCAACATAAATTTCTTTCACCAGATTATTAGCCTTTTCTTTTGACACAAAAACATCTGATTCACTTTTTGTTGAACGTACTGTATGTCTCTCATCAGTACTTTCCCTTTTAACCCATTCAGTTTTAACAGGTGGTTCCTGTGATCTAGAGCCCCTATATGAACTGTGATACATTCTAGGTTGATAGTGAGATCTCCTAGAATATCTATCCCAAGTATGATTTTCAGTACCTTGTCTCTGAGCAGTACTTTGGAAAGTACTGTGAGATACTGAAGTTCTTCTCTGATGTGAGTATCTATGATCTGGTGTGAAGTTTCTGTGATTAACCCTATTAGAATTAGTCCAAACTGGTTTGTGCTCTCTAGGTCTCTGATTGTTAGACTTATTCCTTGGAAACTTGCTTAGATATTCTGAGTGTTTGTCACAATCTTTGATTAAGTGAGTAGGACTATAACACACAAAACACAGTTTTTGACCCATATGTCCAAAGTGATTTCTTCTATGTCTATGCCCAAAATTGTTTTGCCTTCTTGAGGACTGATAAAATTTGTTTTGTCCAAAATTATCCCAAAAAGGTTTAGCAGTACTGTTTTGAAAAGGTTTTGCAGAAGGTACTGCTTGTTGAGCAGTACTTTGATTTAAAGGTACTGCTGGATTTTGAACATTGTTTTCAACAGTTTCTTTGGGTTTCTCAGATCTAGATTTAGCAATAAGCTTCTTCCTAAACTCTAGACTATCTACTCCATAACGAGAAACATCAGGCCTAGAGGGGTGATGACTAATGGGATGAGGAACAGCATGATAACCATTGTCTTTCTTATATTCAGGAGGTGGTTCACTTACTGAGCCATCATTACTAGATGAATCTACATAGTTAATGAGCTCATCATCACTAGTAGTTATGTCCTCAAAAACACCATCATCCTGATTACTAGGTTGGTTTTCATCTACACTACTAAAGTCCATTCCAAATCCTAAGCCTGTTCTAATGTAAGCCCTTCTCTGTTTTTCAACATAAGCAACATGGGATAAGCCAGACTCTCCCCAAGCAGCAAACTTAGCTAACAAATCATCTCTTTCCTTAGTTAATTTCTCAATTTCAGCAATTTTACAGTTTAGTTTCCATTCACTGAGTTTTAACTGGTAATCCTGTTGTTCATACTTTTCAGCCCAAGCCATTTCATTATTTTCATGTGTTATGATTTTAGCTTCTATAGACTCTAAAGTGATTTGGTAACCTGCTACCTCAGACCTAGCCCTAATACAATTATCTCTTTCAATCACATAACTGTTAATTAATTTTTGATAAAACTCATAACAGTTTGAGCATACCTCAGAGATAGGAGACTGAGTTGGTGAAGTAGCCACCATAGCAAGAAGAACAGGATCATCTTCACTTTCTTTGCTCCAATCAAATCCTCCAAAGCCATCATCAGATTCCAAAGCAGCATGTTCAGATTCTTCATCAAAAGCAGTGCTCCAGTCCAATGCTTCCACTGTGTCTTCAACTGCATCTTCCACTGCTACCATACAGTAAGTCACCGGTTCATCATCAAACTCTTCACTCCAGTCAACCTCTGATAAATTCTCTTGAGCAACCAAAGCCTTTGTTTCAGTTACTGGAATTTCCTTGAGCTCAAGTTTAGGCTTCTCAGATGCTCTATTTGCTTGATACTTAGCAAACCTGCACTCCCTTGCAAAGTGACCAGTCTTTTGACAATTGAAGCATTCAATTTTAGATTTGTCAAAAGTTATTCCTTGTTTTGGTTTGAAATCAATATTTTTGCCTGTCTTCTTCATGTACTTTTTGATTCTTGCAGTGATCAAAGCAACTTGCCACCTGATATCAATTTCCTCAAGTGCATCTTCTTCAATCTGTGCTAGATCCTCTTCATAAGTGACAGGTAAGCTTGCTTGTTGTGCAAAGAAGGAGCACACAACTTCATCTGAGTTCAAAGTGGTTGATGGTGGGGCCTGCTGAGTATATGATGGGGGATTGTAAACAGCAGTACTTTGGGAAACAGTACTTTGAGGCGAAGCAGTACTTTTTAAAGTACTGCTCTTCTTTTCAGATGATAGAAAAGCAATACTGTGAGATTTAGAATTGGGTTGACCACTCATCTCATGTTCATAAACCTTCAATTGATGATAGAGATCATCAAAGTCCATAACATCCAGTCCTTGTTGTCCTCTGATCATAGTAGCAATCACATGCCATGAAGATGGCAAACTCCTTAGAAACTTTAAATTAGCATCCTCAACAGATACTTGAGCCTTGTATAATTCCAACATGTTGAGGAGATTCTGAAACCTATCATATGCAGCATCAAGACTCTCTCTTTCTCCTACTGTGAATGTTTCAAACTGTTGTTTCAGCAAGTTTCTGTGCATCTTCTTAGAGGCTTCATTCCCTCCAAATCTGGTCTTGAGAGCAGCCCAGAGCTGCTTAGCATCTTTAGCATCATGAAATTTGAGAAGATGACCATCTGGAATGGCAGACAAGAGAATATTTAGAGCCTTCTCTTGATTCCTTATAGTTGCTTGTGGTAAAACTGCCTTTGGTGCTAAAGGTTGTCCATCAACTTGAATGGGTTCTTGAGGAACTTCATTCCCATTCACAATTACATTCCATAGAGCATGGTCTGTAATGGCAATATACTGCCTCATCTTCATGCACCAGAGATCATATTCTCCCTTCTTGATAATTGGAATTCTGAGTGAGGTGATTGAGGGTTGTGGAACAGCTTCAGTCGACATCTTGAAAATTGTAGGGTTTCTTCCTAGTCAGAGTTTCCACACAAGCTCTGATACCACTTGTTGGATCGATATACTTTAATCAAACTAACTTAACTAGCTTGTTAAGGTTTAATAACCTCGGATAAATCCTAAGTTATTAACAAAGAAACACTGAGCAATCTTTATTAAGTACGCGGAATTTACTTAACAAAGCTAAGAAGAAAACTTTATTAACAAACTCTAAATCTGCTTATTATGCAGATACTCTAATACAACTCTAAGATATTCGAACTTTTCTCTAAACTCTTAATTCGTAAACTCTAAAACTCTTTTTCTGAAATCGTACCTCTAATGCCAATCTAGGAGTCCTTTTATAGGCTCAAGGATATCCTAGTCGGTTTACAATTGATAACCTTGTACGACAAGTAATCTAAACATGGAATACAATACTTTCCATAAACGAATAAAACAGTTTGTTTGTTCTAGCAGTACTTTGACTTCACCTTGCAGTACTTTGACTTTGTCTTTAGCAGTACTTTGACTCTTTGACTTCTTTCAGTACTTTGCAGCTTACAGTACTTTCATATCTTCAGTACTTTGATATCTTCAGCACTTTCATATCCCAACAGTATTTTTATTTATGCGACTCGTGCATAATCAACTCACGGATTCCACCATGAAATGGTATCCAACTTCTGTCTTTGAAGCATAAGGTTCCATCGGAACGCTTCAAGAAGCCATTTTCACTTTCTACCATTCCATGAAGATTCTCGTAAGGACGGTTCTCTTCCGTCAATGCCGCAGCCTGGGCGGCTAAGATTTGAGATGGTAGAGGCGAAACAATGGTCATTCCTAAGGATCGAATGAGTAATGGTGGAACGTTCTCCTTATGACTAAGTGCATCAGCCACAACATTAGCCTTACCAGGATGATAACGAATCTCACAATCATAATCACTAAGCAGTTCTAACCAATTACGCTGTCTCATATTCAGTTCCTTCTGATCTAAGATATGCTTCAAATGGTCGGTAAACACTATACACTTGGTTCCATACAGATAATGTCTCCAGATCCTAAGGGTAAACACTACAGCACCTAACTCAAGGTCATGGGTGGTGTAGTTCTTCTCATGCTTCTTAAGTTGTCGGGATGCATAAGCAATCACCTTCTCCCGTTGCATCAAAGCAGCACCTAAGCCTTTATGCGAAGCGTCGCAGTACACGACAAAGTCTTCGCTTCTTTCAGGAAAAGCTAGGATGGGCGCACTACACAACTTCTCCTTCAGAAGTTGGAATGCTTCTTCTTCCTTTTCTCCCCATTCATACTTAACGTCCTTCTGTGTCAGTTTGGTCAGCGACTTAGCTATTTTGGAAAATCCCTCAATGAACCTCCAGTAATAGCCTGCTAAACCTAGAAACTGGCGGACTTCTGATGGGTTCTTAGGGGCTGCCCATTCCTTAATGGCCTCAATCTTAGCTGGGTCAACATGAACACCTCGACTATCTATCACGTGACCTAAGAATTGTACGGACGGTATCCAAAATTCACACTTAGAGAACTTGGCATACATCTTCTCCTCTCTCAACAATTCTAAAATGATCCTCAAATGCTCTTCGTGCTCCTCACTACTCTTGGAGTATATCAAGATGCCGTCTATAAATACTATCACAAACTTATCCAGATATGGCTTACATACTCGGTTCATGAGATCCATGAAAACCGCTGGCACATTGGTCAAACCAAACGACATCACTTGGAATTCATGGTGCCCATAACGAGTCCTAAACGCCGTCTTAGGGATATCCTCCTCTCGAACTCTAAGCTGGTGATAACCAGATCGTAAGTCGATCTTGGAAAAGACACTAGCTCCTTGGAGTTGGTCAAACAGGTCATCTATCCTAGGTAGCGGATATCGATTCTTCACCGTTAACTTATTCAATTCCCTATAATCAATACACATCCGAAACGATCCATCCTTCTTCTTCACAAACAACACCGGTGCTCCCCACGGTGACGAACTTCGTCAAATGAATCCCTTCTCTGACAATTCTGCCAACTGTTTAGACAGTTCCTCCAATTCTCTTTGAGCAAGTCGATAGAGTGCCCGGGCTACGGGTGCAACACCGGGTATCAACTCTATTTGGAATTCCACTTGTCGGACAGGTGGAATCCCTGGCAGATCGTCGGGAAACACATCCGGAAATTCTCTAACGACGGGTACATCATTAAGGTGTCTTTCACTCTTCAGAAATTCGAGGCAAGAAAAAAAATAGCCTCCTCTATCGATGTACTTCTGGGCCTTAATACAAGAGATGATGCTCAACCGGGAAGGACTTCCACAGTCGCTCCGATCTCCTTGTATGCTCAGAACTTTTCCGCCATACGGTACACGCGCGATCTTCTCATCGCAGATGATGTGTGCAATGTTCTTCGACAACCAATCCATTCCGATAATGACGTCAAAACTTCCCAAGGCAATTGGCAATAGGTCTATGCTAAATGGGTGGTCTAAGAAACTTAAGGTACAACCTCGGACTACGATGTCTATCTTCTCCTTATTCCCATTAGCTAATTCCACATCGTAACTAAACCCTAGAGGTGTTTGGGAGATTCCTAGTAATGGCATAAAGTCGGTGGATACAAAACTCATATCTGCACCAGTATCAAACAGTATGGAAGCATAGCGATTATTGAGAAGGAAGGTACCCGTAACTACGTTAGGGTCCTCACCAGCTTCCTTCCCAATAGCATACACACGCGCTGTTCCTATGTCTCTTTGCTGATTCCTAGCACTCGGGTTTCCCTGGTTCTCCACAACCTCACGCTTCACAGGGTTTAAGCCATTACTTCCCACACCTCGGTTAACAAATCCTCCTACATTACTGGGATTTCCTCTCATCCACGGCTCTCGGCACTCATTCTTGAAGTGCCCCTTCTTTCCACATCCAAAACAGGTGACAGTGGCCTTCCAGTCCGCTCCTTGTGTAGTTTGAGCTGCCGCAAGTGGTCGGGACCTACAGTCTTTGGCCAAGTGTCCTGCCTTAGAGCACTTCCTACACACATTTGGGCACAGTCCATGGTGGTGTCAGTTTCAAGGACCACACATAGGTCTACTACCTTCATAACCCTTACTTTCTCCATTTCCTATGGCGAACACCCTGGCTGTCTCATGCATTTTGTTGCCATTCCCTTTAACAACTTCCTTCCTCTTCCTCTTATCACTCCTATCACTCTTACCTTGTCTCCTACTTCTAATATATAAGAGTCCATCAAACGCTGAGCCACAGTAATTGCCTCATGCAAATTAACTGGCTTCGCAGCGATGACATCATTTCGAGTAGCTAAAGGCAATCCATCAGTATACCTCTCAATCTTAAGGTCTTCAGTGCGAACCATATCAGGGCAAAGCAACGACAACTCTTGGAAACGACGATTGTAAGTCGTCATGTCAATACCCTTAACCTTATGGTTCCAGAACTCAATCTCTAACTTCTTAACTTCATTCCTAGGACAGTAAGTCTTGATCAAGAGAGTCTTAAACTGAGTCCAAGTCATGCTATAAGCTACATCACTTCCTACTGATCTGTGATAGTTGTTCCACCAGGTCAACGCTTCGTCCTTCAAGGTAAATGTTGCATACTTAACCTTACAATCCTCCTCACAATTGCTAACGGTAAACACATATTCAGTTTTCTCCAACCACCTAGTTAAGTAAACTACTCCCTCAGTTCCTCCGAACTCGATGGGACCACAAAATCGGAACTCTTTGTGTAACACCCCAACCCGACAAGGGTAGAAGTGTCACATTCTGGTGTCATATCAGAACATACAAATAAAATCTTACAAGCGAAAGCCTTAAAGAATAAAGTACCAAGTCATATAGACGAATGACTTACAAGGAAAATACAAAATCCAATATGTCTAAAATAAAATGAAATCTCCAAACAATAGCCCAACAAAATAAATCCAAATAATAAGGTATCTAGGGTTGGTCCACTCAAATAATCCAACTCTCAGCCCATCAAAGCCCATCTTCAAACCTAACACCTGCCGCAGGAAAAGAAATGCGGCTGAGCTTAAAAAGCCCAGTGAACAGATATAACAAAACGATAGCTAAATAGAATCTGAAATGCAAAATGAAACAAGGGAAACGGATAAACAAAGTCGCAGCGGAATGAGAATAATGAGTCAAAGAGAATCCTGTAGATCACAATTATACAGATATCCAAAACGAACAGATAACAAGGAGAAATGAAGCAAAGCAAAGCATCGATGACATATGAACAAGCACATACCAACCAGACATACAAAGACTGAAACATAAGCAAACATAGCAGGCGTCACATCTATACAACATATGTGTTATACAATCAATTCAGGAATTCGGAAGACATACAAGCCAAACAGATGTCTACAGGAAAGCGGAAGCAAGTAATTAAATAGTGAGCATGCAATTCACACAGGTCAAAACCCGAAGTTGAAGACATAATCAGTATCCTAACGGTAGTCAAAACATGGCAGTCACACGTAACAAGTAGGAATACAGTATGAGCATTATAATTAAATGAATTAAATACATAGCAGGGCAATTAAACAAGTTAACAAGCTAGATCTCATAAGTTGAACCATTTACCCAATCAAACCGTAGCATAAACCGAAATGTAAACATGGCAGGTCAACAACAAGCAGATAAGGATACTATCAGGTAATCATAGTCCACAAGATTAATTGAACGAGGTACAAAAGGTAAACAGATCAACAATCGATTTCACACAAGCAAGGTTACCAGACAAATCAAAGGATCACATAACAGTAAGATGGCCTATCATCAGATGACAACAAGTAAAACTTATATCGCATACATACATATCATACAGAGTAATCAGTAGTCATATAAACATGAATATCATAATCAAATCCAATAACATATAATAACCCGGTACGTGAATGGAACGATAATCGGAATTAACGGAAAGAGAGTGTGACAGATCAAAGCAATGGAATGTATATATTTTGGTAGTAGAGTGAGTCATATAAGGGTACACAGAATATGGTGCATTGGGGAATGTAGAAGGTACAATATAGGTATATCAAAAGTGTAAGGGTTGTCAGAAATCTATCCCGAGCCAACAAAACAAACCATATCAATAGTGGCAATATCAGCCAAGTAACCAATAGTAACCATTGTATTCGGAGGGGTGACCTCAGAATACCAAACCAATATGAGGGGAGACCTCAGTAACCAGTGGAGTAGCTAGCTCCTAAAATGTGAGGGGGTGTATTGCACACACGCACCACATCACCAAAACAAATATATCAATATCAATACAATACAAATCTAGGATGCATCCATACGCCCCCTGCAAAACAATAGTGGCCATACAATCTATCTGAAGCACGCATAATCAATACAAAATGGGGACGGTGTGGAACATCACTCATCCACACTGGAGTCATGCCATTGGTGCATCAATGACACGGACATGGAACCCTCATGCCTAGTTAATGGCTCGGGTATCAATCTGAAGGGTCAAACAAAGGTTCAAAGTGTAGCAATATATAGGTCTTCACAATCAAAGGTTCAATATCAATGGTTCACAATTAGCAATTCACAAATCAAATCAATAATCCAAATATCAATAGTTCAATTATCAAAGGTCTAATAGCAAAGGATCAATAGCAAAATTCGATATCAATAGTTCAATAGCAGAGCAAAGGTTCAATATCAAATTGGCAAGAGGTCAAAGATGTAAAGAGATCATGAGAAACCTTATGAGAAAGGTCAGAATATCTGTACCTTATTCGAAGCAATCAACAATGAAAGTAAAGTCAAGAAAGGAGATCAATCGCGTCGCCCGGAACCTATATGAATTAGATAACGTTCTATAAGAATCCGAAACACTTGTTTAAGACGGCTTTCCATTTTTAGCAAGTCTCCCATTTTAGTAATCTTTCCATTTTAAGTACTTTCTATTTTAGGAAACTTTTTATTTTAGGCAGGTTTCTATTTTTAGTAACTTTCCATAATTAGCATATTTCCATAATTAGTATCTTTCTAAAAATAGTAGGTTTCCATATTTAGCAGGTTTCCATAATTAGTAAGTTTAGTTACTTACCTCAAGTTAATTAATGAAAATGAGTATTATTATGATTTAAGGATCATTTATGACAAGTTACAAAAGTTTAGGGTTTAAAATGTCAATATTGCAAAGTATAGGGTTAAAAGTGTAAATATAGTAAGTTTACTCATTTTACTCATTTAATCCATTTAGTTAGTATATTAACAAGTTATTCCATCAAGTTTCATAATTTACAAAACAACCCCTTCATTTTAATAAATCGACATAAACATTATAAACCCTAGTTTTTATGTTATGATTAACGAATCCGTTCTAAACCATTTTAGCTCGATTATTACAAGATTACATGACTCCTAATGTGATATCATATTAAATTCGAGACATCCCTCATCAACACCATATTATACGCCCCATAAAGAAATCAAAATACACTCGTAATTCATTTGTTATTAATTCCATTTATCATATACGTATAATAATGTTTTCATAAGTTCATTAAACCCTTTAACAATACATATATGTGTCGACTTATATGAAAGACTCAAAATCAATTTCGTATTCATATTCATATCACATGTTATTCGAATTACATAGAATTAGAATCAAGGTTTTATGTATACTTGTTTTATCATTTCATGTGACAATTATACTTATGATTTTATGTGATATCTTTTACATATTACAAGCCCTAGAAAACATATAAGCCACGAATTGGATTAAGAAACAAAGAGGAAGAGATTCAAGATGACGATACGTTACCCTAGTAGCGTGTACGAGACAAGAGAACAAGAATCAAACCACCAAAATCAAACCAAGCCTCCTTTGGCTAATTCAAACCCCACGTACACAATATAATACCCACGTCCAAGCTTTAATTCGACCCAAACACAATCACCACATCCACCAATCGATTACCCACGATCACGAGCCTCCTAGGAACACCTTTGTTTGAATGATTTTCGTATGGAATGGGAGAAAAATAAATGTGCCGCCACTATGGTTTAGAGAAGGAGAGCTAGGGTTTGCAATGTGTATTTTTGAAATTAAATGTGAATGATAAATGTGATTGATTATAATTGATGTGGTGATTAAATGGGGAGGGTTTAGGGGCCGGCCATCAAGGGATACCAAAGACCAAATCAAAACTTTCCATCTTATCATTTTACAATGTATATAGTCTTGTTTCAAGTCCAAGTGAATTGTGTACTCATTGAAGTGTTTATGTGATACTTATAGTTTATTTATTTATGTTCCCTTTAATTTATATCATAAGTTACTTATTTCCATAATGTAGGAATATTATTAATGATATAACTTGTTAAATGATGTTGACGTTTTTCCCGAGTTGGTAAAGTTTTAAGTTGGAGGGCAAAATTGTCATTTCACGCGATTTGAGATTTTAGGGTTTTACAATTCTTCCCCTCTAAAAAGAAAATTTTCGTCCCCGAAAATTGAAATCGCAGGGGTACACAGAGACGAACGAGTTTAAAGCAGACGTAGCAATTCATAGTCCCACATAGATCATACCGATTTCGATTTACAAAACGTACCAGACTTATACATAACAGATGTCGATGCGAATTCTCTCAAAGCGGTAAAACGATCATGAAGAGTGCCAAATAACGGATATAAGCCTTATTCCATTCACGTACCAACCCCAGGCATTTCCCAACACGTCGTATGACTTCAATAAGTTCAAATTATATGATCTCGGTATTATCACGGTGATCAGGCGTCATAATACTTGCATCACATAACAAGTCCTTATTGTCATCATATTCTGTCCCGGGCCATGACAAACCACATAATCAATATCACAACAAAACATATCACATACAGATATCAAGTAACATACCAAAGCAGACCAAATCCTCATACATACATCACATAACACATTAGACCAACCTACCATATCACCAAAGAAGAAGGCCACCAACTTGCTCGAAACGGTTCCTCATGACTCATTACTGACGATCCAAAAGAAAAGCTGAGATATTAACAAAATGCCAAACGATAAAACTTCACGATTCAAACCGAGTTCTGAACAAATCAAGGAAAAGTGATGCCGATTAAAATCACATAACAAGATATCAAACCGCCTAAAAACGCATGACAAACGAATCGGAGTAACACAAGTCGCGCCCAAATCATGTGAAGTAGATGAACCTTCACAGCCACCGGTTGAATCTTGTCTCCGTCTTTTGCATCTTTGGTTGATCCGTCCAGCTTCCTCCGACAGCATCCTGATGTCTCCAGCGGCACGGCAGTCGGGTGTGGCTTCTGCTTCACGAACCTCTCCAGCTCAGGGACTGTTGCAGCAATGCAGGTTCGGCACCATCATCTTCGGCTCCACGGGTAGTCTCCGTCTAACGATCGACAAACAGATGTGCGAAGACAAAATAATAAAATCAAATGTGAAGAGAAGAAGACCAAAACAGTGAAGATAAAAGATTATCGAAGTCAAAACTGAACGACAATCAAAAGGAATCGGAATAGATCATAACATACGGAAGCCTAGTGTCTACCCAAGTCCTCACAGGTCAATCCTAAGGTCAACAAGACGAAACCTTAGTCTCTGATACCATAATTGTAACACCCCAACCCGACAAGGGTAGAAGTGTCACATTCTGGTGTCATATCAGAACATACAAATAAAATCTTACAAGCGAAAGCCTTAAAGAATAAAGTACCAAGTCATATAGACGAATGACTTACAAGGAAAATACAAAATCCAATATGTCTAAAATAAAATGAAATCTCCAAACAATAGCCCAACAAAATAAATCCAAATAATAAGGTATCTAGGGTTGGTCCACTCAAATAATCCAACTCTCAGCCCATCAAAGCCCATCTTCAAACCTAACACCTGCCGCAGGAAAAGAAATGCGGCTGAGCTTAAAAAGCCCAGTGAACAGATATAACAAAACGATAGCTAAATAGAATCTGAAATGCAAAATGAAACAAGGGAAACGGATAAACAAAGTCGCAGCGGAATGAGAATAATGAGTCAAAGAGAATCCTGTAGATCACAATTATACAGATATCCAAAATGAACAGATAACAAGGAGAAATGAAGCAAAGCAAAGCATCGATGACATATAAACAAGCACATACCAACCAGACATACAAAGACTGAAACATAAGCAAACATAGCAGGCGTCACATCTATACAACATATGTGTTATACAATCAATTCAGGAATTCGGAAAACATACAAGCCAAACAGATGTCTACAGGAAAGCGGAAGCAAGTAATTAAATAGTGAGCATGCAATTCACACAGGTCAAAACCCGAAGTTGAAGACATAATCAGTATCCTAACGGTAGTCAAAACATGGCAGTCACACGTAACAAGTAGGAATACAGTATGAGCATTATAATTAAATGAATTAAATACATAGCAGGGCAATTAAACAAGTTAACAAGCTAGATCTCATAAGTTGAACCATTTACCCAATCAAACCGTAGCATAAACCGAAATATAAACATGGCAGGTCAACAACAAGCAGATAAGGATACTATCAGGTAATCATAGTCCACAAGATTAATTGAACGAGGTACAAAAGGTAAACAGATCAACAATCGATTTCACACAAGCAAGGTTACCAGACAAATCAAAGGATCACATAACAGTAAGATGGCATATCATCAGATGACAACAAGTAAAACTTATATCGCATACATACATATCATACAGAGTAATCAGTAGTCATATAAACATGAATATCATAATCAAATCCAATAACATATAATAACCCGGTACGTGAATGGAACGATAATCGGAATTAACGGAAAGAGAGTGTGACAGATCAAAGCAATGGAATGTATATATTTTGGTAGTAGAGTGAGTCATATAAGGGTACACAGAATATGGTGCGTTGGGGAATGTAGAAGGTACAATATAGGTATATCAAAAGTGTAAGGGTTGTCAGAAATCTATCCCGAGCCAACAAAACAAACCATATCAATAGTGGCAATAGCAGCCAAGTAACCAATAGTAACCATTGTATTCGGAGGGGTGACCTCGGAATACCAAACCAATATGAGGGGAGACCTCAGTAACCAGTGGAGTAGCTAGCTCCCAAAATGTGAGGGGGTGTATTGCACACACGTACCACATCACCAAAACAAATATATCAATATCAATACAATACAAATCTAGGATGCATCCATACGCCCCCTGCAAAACAATAGTGGCCATACAATATATCTGAAGCGCGCATAATCAATACAAAATGGGGACGGTGTGGAACATCACCCATCCACACTAGAGTCATGTCATTGGTTCATCAATGACACGGACATGGAACCCCCATGCCTAGTTAATGGCTCGGGTATCAATCTGAAGGGTCAAACAAAGGTTCAAAGTGTAGCAATATATAGGTCTTCACAATCAAAGGTTCAATATCAATGGTTCATAATTAGCAATTCACAAATCAAATCAATAATCCAAATATCAATAGTTCAATTATCAAAGGTCCAATAGCAAAGGATCAATAGCAAAATTCGATATCAATAGTTCAATAGCAGAGCAAAGGTTCAATATCAAATTGGCAAGAGGTCAAAGATGTAAAGAGATCATGAGAAACCTTATGAGAAAGGTCAGAATATCTGTACCTTATTCGAAGCAATCAACAATGAAAGTAAAGTCAAGAAAGGAGATCAATCGCGTCGCCCGGAACCTATATGAATTAGATAACGTTCTATAAGAATCCGAAACACTTGTTTAAGACGGCTTTCCATTTTTAGCAAGTCTCCCATTTTAGTAATCTTTCCATTTTAAGTACTTTCTATTTTAGGCAGGTTTCTATTTTTAGTAACTTTCCATAATTAGCAGATTTCCATAATTAGTATCTTTCTAAAAATAGTAGGTTTCCATATTTAGCAGGTTTCCATAATTAGTAAGTTTAGTTACTTACCTCAAGTTAATTAATGAAAATGAGTATTATTATGATTTAAGGATCATTTATGACAAGTTACAAAAGTTTAGAGTTTAAAATGTCAATATTGCAAAGTATAGGGTTAAAAGTGTAAATGTAATAAGTTTACTCATTTTACTCATTTAATCCATTTAGTTAGTATATTAACAAGTTATTCCATCAAGTTTCATAATTTACAAAACAACCCCTTCATTTTAATAAATCGACATAAACATTATAAACCCTAGTTTTTAGGTTATGATTAACGAATCCGTTCTAAACCATTTTAGCTCGATTATTACAAGATTACATGACTCCTAATGTGATATCATATTAAATTCGAGACATCCCTCATCAACACCATATTATACGCCCCATAAAGAAATCAAAATACACTCGTAATTCATTTGTTATTAATTCCATTTATCATATACGTATAATCATGTTTTCATAAGTTCATTAAACCCTTTAACAATACATATATGTGTCGACTTATATGAAAGACTCAAAATCAATTTCGTATTCATATTCATATCACATGTTATTCGAATTACATAGAATTAGAATCAAGGTTTTATGTATACTTGTTTTATCATTTCATGTGACAATTATACTTATGATTTTATGTGATATCTTTTACATATTACAAGCCCTAGAAAACATATAAGCCACGAATTGGATTAAGAAACAAAGAGGAAGAGATTTAAGATGACGATACGTTACCCTAGTAGCGTATACGAGACAAGAGAACAAGAATCGAACCACCAAAATCAAACCAAGCCTCCTTTGGCTAATTCAAACCCACGTACACAATATAATACCCACGTCCAAGCTTTAATTCGGCCCAAACACAATCACCACGTCCACCAATCGATTACCCACGATCACGAGCCTCCTAGGAACACCTGTGTTTGAATGATTTTCGTATGGAATGGGAGAAAAATAAATGTGCCGCCACTATGGTTTAGAGAAGGAGAGCTAGGGTTTGCAATGTGTATTTTTGAAATGAAATGTGAATGATAAATGTGATTGATTATAATTGATGTGGTGATTAAATGGGGAGGGTTTAGGGGCCGGCCATCAAGGGATACCAAAGACCAAATCAAAACTTTCCATCTTATCATTTTACAATGTATATAGTCTTGTTTCAAGTCCAAGTGAATTGTGTACTCATTGAAGTGTTTATGTGATACTTATAGTTTATTTATTTATGTTCCCTTTAATTTATATCATAAGTTACTTATTTCCATAATGTAGGAATATTATTAATCATATAACTTGTTAAATAATGTTGACGTTTTTCCCGAGTTGGTAAAGTTTTAAGTTGGAGGGCAAAATTGTCATTTCACGCGATTTGAGATTTTAGGGTTTTACACTTTGTAGGTACAACCTCGAATTTGATTCAGCATTGGGGTTCCACCAGAGGTGTTAGAGAGATTTGACTCAGCTAGTAGTTCAGCGACACGCTGCGTCACAAGCTGGTCAATGTGGGCTGGGTTCACAGGTGGAGGGTTTTGAGGAATAGGACCATTCTCAGCACGGTCGTTCGCAATCGGGTTCCCTACAGCTGGGTTATCAGTGTTCAGGTTCTCAACAGGTGGAGTGGTCGGGGTCGAACGACGACCTCGACGGACAGGGGCAACCTCAACAGCAGGAGCTGCTCGGTTGTTCCTAGGCGGGTTTCGTCTTGTTTCCATCATTTTGAAGGCAAGAATAACAGTTTCATATGTTCACAATTCACGCTCTAAAAGATAGGGTTGGGTTCCAAGGATCACCAAATAACGCTCGAATACATAATCGAGGTCAACAAGGATAACGCTATACCAAAACAAAACAATCAGAGACCGAATCATAACTAAAGGATGCACGTTCCAATAACCATAACTTATAGGTTTCAAAGTGGAATACATGAAAGGATACAGAGAAATCAAAAACGATCCTAACAACGATACTAATAAGATAACTAGGATAAACCTACATCTCGAACCAAGTACTACTTAGTTTCAAAATAGTACAAAGCCATGAATCTAACACTATCTAGCCACGATCACGAATACCACTAACTGATCTCCTAACATCGTCAACCTCTCTCCACAAAGATGCCAACTCAACACGTCGAGCGTCGCGATCACTCTTAAGATCTACGACCTCTCTCTCCAACTCACCAATCCTACGCCATATCGCTCTATCTTCATCTCGAGCTGTCGCAAACCCTCTCAGCAGGTCCCCAACCTGCTCCTGGAGCTCTGACATGCCCTCACGCAGAATCTTAGTCCTCCTGACTACAGTACCCATATCAGCTCTCAGATCCTCTATACTAGCCCTCGATACTCCAACCAACCGATCTGTCAACATACTAAGCCTATTACCCTGTGATGTAATACTCTCCCACATCAGACCCGTCTCATCATACTCCTCGGGCTCTGAAGCAATCTCCGATGGTATCTCAGATCCTAACAGATTACCTATCTTAGGTGAATGTGGAGGTGAATCAAAACCAAAAGGCTGTCCAGGAGAATCAGGCTCAGGCAAAGGAGAGCCTGGTCCTGGAGAATGTGCAGGACTCTGCAATGGAGAAGTACCCCCTTCTGGGATATCCTCATCCTCCTCCTCCTGAGGATCCTCATCCTCATCTACATACTGCTCCTCAATCTCATGCTCCTCCTCGACCTTATGCTCCTCCTCGCCCTCATCCTCAGAGGGAGAGTCCATGAGTTGGAGTCTCTGTGCGGGTGAATCCTGAAGTGGTACAGTAGGGGATCTAGGTCTTCTAATACATGGTGATGCTGGTGGTGATGACAGAAGAGAGTGGGCTGCTAAGCGGATAGGTGATGATGGTGGTCGCACGGACATGCGGGCAGTACTATAAGCAAGTCTAGGAGTCTGGGCTCGTGCTAAGACCTGATGTAAAGTGAGCTGCCTAGATGAGCTAGGGTGATCTGATGATGATGATGAACTAGAGTAACGAGTAATCTCATAGGGATCACCCTACGCAACCGTCATGAGAGTCAATGCTGGGGAACTAGCAGCAGCAAGGACATCCACAGACACATCAAAAGCTAGTGAAGGCATAGTCTATGACAATGGCATAAGGTAGGTATAAGTGTTCGAAAACAACTAGTTTTAATAAGCGCATCAACTCAACCAAAACATGTTTCACATAATGAAAGTTTTAAAAATAGAGGTACCGCATTACTCAAAATATGCCTTTAAATAAAACACGTAATTTCTGTTTTATCACATAATCCCATATCAAATCAATCGAGCTCAAAATCCTAAAATCATAACATATCGATAATCCAACTCAAATCCGTAATATCTCGATAATCGCATCACATTTACCCAAAATCAATAATCATATCCCAAAACGTAACGTCTCATAAGTCAAATCGCAGTTCATACCATAATCAAATAAGAAGCTTCGGCTTAGCAAGCGGGCGTGCGTCGGTCGAGGATCAATTTTCTTAAAAAGTGGTTATAGTTTAGGGTTTATTAAATACCTAGTTCTCTATAACCTTGGGCTCTGATACCAATCTGTAACACCCCCAAATCTCGGTACAGTGGAAGACTTAATCAAGTTTTTGGGGCGTTACGACTAGATTGTTATCTCACACAAGTATAGCAAACAAGATAGTCATTTTCATTCAAAACCAATCCCAAATTTAAATATTCAAAACATTAATCCAAAAGTATAAGTATTAGGCCCAAAACATGATTTAATAAAATAGGTCCCCATAATTTATCAGAGTCAAATATGATCCTTGAACCATGCCTCCTTGCCAAGCTTCCATCGAACACTGTAAGACCTTAAATATATCAACTTTACGGGGTATACCACACTTACCAAACAAGTAGAACACGTATAACAAGCTACGCGTATATCACGTGAAACCCAAACACAAACGTTAAGCGTAAAGATGAAGAAGAAAAGATAAGAAAGTTTGGTGACTTGATGTTATGCGTATGAAGATGAAAAGAAAACTTGTTTATTCTTGAAAGAAAAACACACACACACACACTTTCAAGCACACCCCTCAAATGAGACTTTGAGGGGTATTTATAGTACATGATAAAACGCCCCATGGGCTTGGGCTTGGGCTTGGATTGGACTTGGATTGGATGACAACTTATACAAGGCTAGCTCAACATAGCTTTTAGCCATTTAGCTTAGCCCAATCCACGAGCCCGTTGACTATTCTAGCACGATATCTAACACACGTTACAAAGTTCCTAAACGTGAATGACCAACACTTCTAATAAAAATGTTACGGCTAACAATCTCCCCCTAAGGGGTGGTCATTCAAAGGATGCTCCACTTGATTAGGTCTTTACTTTCCTTGAGCTTGAACTTTGCGTGTAGATATAGAATAGTCTTGATTCTTTGTTCCTTCATGCTTTGTGATCAATTAATGTGGTTGTCTGCCGTTGTCAACTTCGTTGATTAGGTGTCTCCACGTCTTTCTCCACCATGCTCACACTTCTATTTGACTTTTGGTTACCAATGATGCAGTTCTCGAGTCTTTAAACTTTGTAGATTCTTTGACATTGACGAAGAATCATTTTTAACTTTGTGTTGCCTTTGATTTTGATGAGAACTTTCATGTGTTGTTGGTATGAGCATGTGGAGAATCTGCACGATCTCTTCCTCCAGCAAGCATCCATAAAAAGAAAAATATAAAACATGGGTTAGAAGTAATCCAGCGCTTACAAGTTTGAACTTCGAGTGTGTTAACAGCATAGTGTGAAAACACGTCTCTAATTCTCACAAAGGCCGTTCCTGAACTGGAGTCCCACAAGTGAGATAACGCGATATACCGAAGTACATCTACAATTCAGATGAGTCGTTGAAGTACACCGAAGCATCACTCCATGACTATAGACAGTTTGAGACACACTAAGCGTAATACACGGGGAGTTACCGAAGTGACCTGCTGTCAGGGCTGCTTGATGTTGACCCTGGCAGGAGTTTCCATTCAATCATTGAAGATCACAGATGTGAAACTTCTCATAAATGTTCTGGCAGATTGCTTAAGATCTGCGTAGGACTCTAGAATATATCACTTGTGTCCTTATTGATGAACAACAAGAGATGTCATGTCAAGTGTTCCTATGAGATCTTTTGATGAATCTCGTGGCTCTAGACTCGATTAGTGCATTTTGGTTTTCCTAAGCGGAGACTAGGGAGAGGGTCTCCTTCTTCAATACCAATGATGTCACACCCCCAAATTACCTGTTTTACAGCGGAATGGAATACCTTGGGGAGGACTGTCATAGCATCAAAGTTACAGTTATATCGAACGACCTAAAGTGTCGTTTTGAAAATATCGTTTGATTCATTAAAATAATCAGAGTTTACAAACATTAGGTCCCAAACGATTTCCAATATATCAAAATGAGTTTATTACAATCAAACGATAGTTAAGTGCATAAAATATAGGTGAGACGCGTCGACACCGCGACTCTATAATAAGTCCACATGCATGCCATGAAGTGAATGCCTTAGATACCTGAGATAAAATATGTTAAAAGTGTCAACACAATGGTTGAGTGAGTTCATAGAGTTTGGTTAACAAGTAAAGCTTTTAAAGAGCGTTCATGCAACAAAGGCAAAGTTTTTGGTCATAAAGAATAGTCCACAAAGCAAAGGCATTGCAAATCCACTCAGTTCCAAGTTCCGCCCATACAAAACTTGCAACCTGTGTGTTCACAACCCACTGCCAAAAGTAGTATGTCTAGAATTCAAGTGCACGTTATCATAATAGTTCACAAAGCAAAGGCATTGTAAATCCACTCAGTTCCAAGTTCCGCCCATACAAAACTTGCAACCTGTGTGTTCACAACCCATTGCACAAAATATAGTGTGTCTAGTAGTCAAGTATACATTATCAGAACAGTTCACAATATAGCACCACGTATATAATAATGTATGCCAGGCAAAGCCCCTAGAATAAATAATATGCGTCCCGTAACATAGTAGACGAGAGGTTGGCCGACCTCTAATAGCGCTATCCATACTACCTACTAATAGGAGACTAACAATGCGAATGTACGAACAGTACGTCATACAACTATTATATATAATTAAGAACACTCCAAACATGGGAGAATTTGCACTGCTCCGAACAGGGGAGACTTAGATTGAAAATGCTCCGTTCCCATAGGGAGACATTCTGCTCCGGACCGGGGAGGCTTTAATTTGAGAACGCTCCGTAACATAGTGAGACGCTCTGCTCCGGACCTGGGAGGCTTTGGGTTGCTCCGAACAAGGGAGACTTTATAGTGATGCTCCGAACATGGGAGACTTTATAGTGATGCTCCGATCATGGGAGACTTTATAGTGATGCTCCAATCATGGGAGACTTTATAGTTGTAAGATATTAGTTTTCACTTACACATCAAACCATAACACCAAGTTGGCGTATAAGTGGAATTCTAAAGAGAGAAAGTTAGAGGTTTAGGGAACTTAGTGAGAGAAGTGAAAGATATTATTTTGAGCTCCAACTCTCTACCTTGGGAGGTAGAGAGTATTTATAGTCTTACATAAAACGCCACACAACGGGCTGTGGATCAGGCATACAGTGGGTAAAGACCCGTCCGTCCTCCACGGTGTTACTTAACTAAATACTACTTAACTTAAAATGACTACGACTACGAGCTTTCTAACGATTACATATACTTGAGGTGACCGACTCTTTAATACTTGGAATTTCTAATTCCTAACAATCTCCCCCTAAGGGAGGTCACCTCAAACATATACTAAAATTACATTGAATACAAACAGATATTTCATTAACATTTGTTCTTGCATTCTTGATGTAGTACTTTGCTCTGAAACTCGTAGTCATTGATTCTTCTCATTGCATGTTTGGTTACACCTGGTGGAGGTCTTTTACTGATCCACGTGATAATAATTTTGAGCCAGTTTTTGAGATCATCAGCTATCAAGAATCTCTGAGACATCCATTGTGGTGTTGGTATTATGTGATGTTGTGACTTTCGGACCGACATGCTCACATTCTGGATCATGATATCTTCTCATCAGAGTAGCGGAAGCTTTCGTTGATTCATGATATTGGCAGCAGCGTAGCAGAAGCCTGGAGTGAAAATATCAGAGTCATTGATGCACTTATCATGATTTCTTGAGAGATGAATGTATTGTGTGAGCATGCGGCTATGGATTGACCGCTTCATTCTGATCAGCTGCAAACATCGGGCGTACCTGCATACAACAGTTAGCAATAAAGCGTACAAAAGTGTCTTTGACCACTTTAGTTGAATTGAGGTACACGGCCCACGGTTCCCCGTTGATCAGTACATGTACTGCCTGTGATCAGGTATAATTCCGAAGAATTTCCTTGACAGGGTTTCGCAGCTGCTCTAGCTGTTCTCAAACCGGAACGTCTCAAAGAAGACAACACGGAGTGAGTGAACCAAAGAATTTAAGTCCACTGATTGATGAAAAGAGATTTGAAAAGCAATCATATATTTCTCAATAGAAATTGTTTTTGCAATAAAACGAAGGTTTTATTGAAAATCAATTATCAATCTTAAAAACACCTTTTGATTTGAAAAATTAGTACACGGTCGATGTGCTATAGAAAAGAGTATTTAAGCACAAAGACCGGTTTTTCAAAGGTATCCGTCAATCCATAACCTGAACCAGGATTGATTCAAGAGATTGAATCGCCCCATTGTTTCTGTTCAGTTGTCACATGGTTGATCTATATAATAGATCTCACATGCCACCTACCAGGAGCTTGTTTGATGTTGGCTCCAGAAGGCTTTCCATCTTCATTGTGAATATGATAACACATCACTCAGATGTTCTGGCAATACCACAAGGATAATGCGTAGGACTCAAGATATAATCTCTCTTTCCACATTATGTGAAACAGAGAGTCTTCATTTGAAAGTGTCCTAATGAGATTTATTGATGATCTCGTGGCTCTAGACTCAATTTGTGCATATTTGGATCCTGTGCCAGAGACTAGGGAGAGGGTCTCCTTCTTTAATATCAACAATCTCTAAGAGAAAGTCGATAGATAATGCCGGTTCCCCGTGAGAATGAAACAAGTCCTTTTAAGAGGAACTTGAGTGGTTTGGAAAGTTGAAGTGCAGTGCGTCACTGAGTTCATGACGTCTTGTCTTCAATACCGATGTTACCATCAGTAGCATATGAATTGAACCCGGTTTCTGCCCTAAGGTTGAATAAATGGAGGGCTATTTGTTTTCACCCTTTTCTTATTCAATTCTTTTTAATTCTTCAACCCCTTCAGTGCTTACCGAGACTTCATAGCTAGAACCTTGTTGGGTTTATTCCAGTACTAGCTCAGTCTCAGTCCGCACTCTTCCCATATCTCATTTTTCTCCTTTTATCATCATACCTAAGAACTCTACACTAACTAGTGGATAGTCCCTGGGTAGATCCCTCCGGTTCTGCCGGATCATGGGAACACATACCTAACCTTATCATCCTTATATCACCATACATAAGTAAAGTTGGTCGGTCTATTTGGTATTGTTCATCTGCCATAGAAACCAATTGAAAACCATTTGAAAATCAATCCAGGTGCTTGTGATATATTATCAAAGCATTTTGCACCTGAATTGTTTTTGATATTCTTAGAATAAGAGCTCCCCCTCAACATGTGCATCAAGTGATTGAAATCGTTTTGCACACGGAGGCAAGAGAAAGAGTTAACTTCTTTGAATTCCATTTTCTAAAAGATATCAACATCACTTCCCTAATCAAATCAAGTAGATAAAGCATTTTTGGGAAGGATGAGGTTTTCATGATTTTGCTCCCCCTCAATATGTGCTTCTAAGTTTGAAAGAGGGTTTTGCACATACTGGAGGGAACCCTTTTTGAAGTGCAGACATGATCACCAAACTATTAGAAGCCATACAACATACAATCAAGGTACCTTAGAAAAATTGAAAGTTGTGTACCCTGATGTCTTGAATTTTCTAAAAAAATGCTCCCCCTTAATATATGCTTCGAGATTCGAAAATTGTTTAGCACATATTGGAGAGTAGTATGCACAAAGAAAATTGGTCATCTTTTAACATCTTTCATATTTATATCACATTTTTCCCCCGATCAAAAATTTCAAATCCTTTGAGATTTTGGATCTCAAGTGATTTAAATATGTATGAGACAAAATATTTGTTGGAGAAAAATGTGACCGGTTTTATATGATCAGAAGTGGACAACACAGATGTTCTCCTTTTTGATACAAGGGGAAACCACAATACATAACCTAGCACTATTACATGCATTACAGTTGTTCAAAGTTAGTACACCACATATTACACAAATTTAAAACACAACAGAAGCTGCTTCCCGAAGATGTCTTCATTCAGTTCTCTGAAGAAGTTTGTAACGACCACCCCGAAGCCTACCACCAACAAAACTTTCAAGGCTGCAGAAGATCCTTCGAGTCTTGAGTCTTCGCCTAATTGCAGCAATGAAATCTTCACACCGCTTTTTGTCATCATCAGTCCAAAAGGTAGTCTTTACCCAAGATTTCATGTCAATTTTGATTTCTTTCACTCTGATGTCAAGTTCTTCTTCAACCAATTTGAGAGTACCGTCACTAAACTTGTAGAGCTCACATAGTCGCATAAGCATGCGAGACCCATATCTGTCGGTGAAGATGACGGCTCTAGGGGTGTCAAGGACTTTGTATTCGCGATGAAATTCATGCCCTGTTGCATTCCATTGTGGACTTGTAAGGTTGATCCTGGTTTGGTAGCTTTCTATGCCAAGCTGAAAGTCCTCAACTCGTTTTCGAATGACTAAGCCCCTGATCCAAAGAGTGACAGCTGCAGAGATGGCCTTTTTCTCACGGACATGTAAATGCTCAAGGTGTCCTTGAAGATTCAAGAGATAGAGATCTTCGAAATCATTTGGCAGAAGATGTTTGAAGTCGTTTTCCTCAATAGTATACTCTTTGAAGTCTGCTTTTTTAAGGACTATCTTCTTCAAATACTCATATCCATAGATAGGGAAGATCTCTACACAAACAACACTTAAGATTTGCAGCTTTGATCGAACATCATTGCGTCTTTTATCAGCACCATGTCTTTCGATGTAGAACTTCTTCTTTTTGAACCACCAGTGAGAAATAACATATGAAGCGGCAATATCATACTTTCGTTCTTCATCAGCCCAGAATTGATCAGGAACCATCTGTTCAAGCCCCTGATAAGAGTAGGTTGCAGCTTTCATCTTTGAAATTGATAGAGCTGGTCTTCTTTCAGCAGAGCGAGCACACAGATAGTCCAAGTCATGATTGAAGAAGAATTCAGCCTGAATGGTCATCTGACCAGGTTCACCACCAAGAGGAAGAGATTTGTTGACATTGAAGCGACTAATTTGCTCACTGACTTGGTCATTCAGCATCTTATGGCATTCTTCCATCTGATATTGAAGATGATTTGCATATGAGTGGAAGACTTTGACAATTTCATAAGCTTGTCCTTCAAGATCTCTTGGAGTTATGGATGAGATACTCTCCCGTTCACAAAACCATCTAATAAAGCTTCCCATATCACCAGTGTAGTGCAGAAGAGAGTCTTCAGCTGGAACTTCATAATTATTGGTGATAATTGATGCCCAATTGTTGTCAGGAATAATCGAGTCAGACTCTGGGATGGTCCATGTAGGTTTTGGAGTAGGAGGTCTATCTTCAACAATGCAACTTTGAATTGTGTCCCTTGAAAGTGCTACTCTGGATGTGCTAGTGCGATTCCCAGCCATGTAAGTATCAAACCAATCTTCTGATGGCTTAGGAATATGCTTTGTTGATGCATCATCTTCATCTGGTTCCGAATCTGCCATGACATGTGACTCTTCGTGAACCATTTGATCATCAGGAATAGAGGTGGATGTGGATGTGAACCTTGAGTCAACCGTCATCCAAGTAGCAGATTTCTTCTTAGTACTCTGTTCTTTTGAAGGACTTGATTGATTGGAAGATTTTGGCGGTGATGATTGTGGTTGTGGTGGAGGTGTGTTGGTTGTCGTAGAAGATTTACCAGCTCCAGAGATTCCAGCACCCCCCGTTGGAGGTAGAGGTGGAGGAGGATCTTTACGGTCTTTCCGTAGTGTTTCCAACACAATGGCCCTCCTTTTTTCTTAGCTTCTTTTTCCCTGATGTCAATTAAGTACTGTTCATGATTGTTGTACTTAATTGATTCTTCAAGTGCCTCATATAGCTTCTTGTGGACCTCATGCTTGTCCTTTTCAACATCATACATCTTTTCTAAAAGAGCAGCTCTCATATCGGCAATAGGTAGGTCCTTGAACCGTCTAAGAAGATGAGCTTCCATTGCCCATTCCACAGCATCCTTAACTTCCCCTTCAATGGCGGCTGCAACCCCTTCATCGAAGTTGAGGTGCTCCAATCTATAGACACGATCCTCAAGTGAATCAACAGATTTCGGAAGTTGCCTTTCAAGAGCTTCTATCCTTTTTACTGCTCTGTCAAGCAGTTGATCTGAAGTAAGGATTTGAGGTGGTGACGCAGGTGGAGCATCTATATCAGCAACTGTAATGACCGGTTCAGGGGTAAGTGAAGATGTAGGTGGTGTTAGTACAGTTGATTGAGCAGGTTTGGGAGGTGGAAGTTCAGTTGTGAGTGAAGATGCTGACATAGGAGGAATGGTTGATGTATCTTGCTGAATGTTGACCGTAAACATGGATTGTGCAGTATCTAAGGGTTTGTCATTTAAGTATTGATCACCGAAAGTGAAATCTGTATCAAGATCCTTAAGTGAAGATAGAGAGTTGGTAGACATATTTGGTTCATCCATCTGCAAGGTCTCATCAGATCTTGTCTTAAGATTCTCCTGCGAGCCTTTTTGCAACAGAGCGTCAACATTCTGACCAGACTGAGTCTCACTTAGTGTAAGAGATTCTTTAAACGTTTTAGGCACTTTGTCCAATCCAGATTGTTCTTTAGCAGGAGATGATTCAGTTCTTCTCTTTAGCTCATATTGATTGGTGGTGCTTGATGGAGATGATGAGATCGTTAAAAGCATGTGAGCGGCTTGTTCAGTTTCAACACTAGCAACCCCTTTTCCTTTGTCTTTCGTTTTTGATGTGGATTGCCGAGGCAATTGATCAGGTTCTCTTAACACAACTCCTCCAACTGGAGCTTTCATATTCTGACTCTCTAGGCTCTGCTGAATTCCAAGTTGTAGAGCAGCATCATCATCATCAACTACCTTGGTGCTATCCCTTACCCCCTCAGTACTTTCATCGATTTCCTTTTCCACCTTATTCTTCTTTTCTTTATGCTTTTTGGATGAGGTGTCTGACTGTTGTGAACTTTCGCGTCTCTTTTTTTGAAGAGAGGCATAAGATGCTTTTGACCCAGAGATGGGCTTAGGAGCATTGGGTTGTGAGGGAGTGGGTGTGACATTAACAGATGATCTTGCAGCAATTTTCATGAACTGTTTGAAGTAGTCCTTTTTCTTGATATCATCCGTGAGTAGAATATCAGGAATTGGCAATCCAAATATTTCTTTGTCCATACCTCTAGGAACATATTTCAGGTTTCCTAAAACAAATTCATCTTCTGCTTTATGTAGAGCTGATTCAATCCTAGGATTGAAGTTGTGAGTTTGTTGCAAGTACTGGATAACAAGCTTTAAAAATCTGATGCTGGGAATCACAAGCTTGTTCTGTTTCTTTCGGCCTTGAGCTTTGTTCTGAAAATTTGTTCGATCAGATATGAATGTGTGCATTGATAAAGAAAATTCTTCCCAAATACGATCTGAGACATTCACATCAACCCTATTGACAATACCCCATAGGATTTGCAAGATGGGAATTCTCACTTTATCAAACCCTGATGTTTTGCCAGATAAGCACAAGTTGAGAATAGTTGTAATAGCTCTCCAGGGTTGATACATGTGTCCAGTGATGATGTAGGAAGCCCTTAAGATGCTGTTCTGATAACCCAAACCAATTAGAAAGACAATTAGATCGTCAGCACCAGGTGGAGATTCGGAATGAAGGTTGGGGTTACATGGGGTGATTCCAAGAGCCTTGCTAAGAATGGCTGAATCAATCGTGAACTCCCTATCATCCAGTTTGCAAGAGTATTGAGCTGTGATTTTGTCCCATTGAATGGTGTTCCAGAATTGTTGAATGTAAATGGTGGGAATTGAGCATTGCTTGGTTATGGCACCGAAGAAGTTTGTGTTCTTAAGGATATCAATAGACACTTTGAGTATAGGATTTTGTTGTAGCTTTTGTAGGTCCACATAACAGTTAATTTTTCCAATATCAGCCCATTGACTCCTAGGAAGGATTTCTTCGTCTGAGAGAACTTTGGATGATGCCGAAGGGGTAACGATCTTTTCAGGGTTTGAACTTGCCATTGATGATCTGAGTAAACATACAATCAACAGTAATGATTGGGAACGAGTTAGATAATAAATGAAAAGTGAGACAACATTGAGAGCACCCTTATGACATAGACACTCAGAAATAGTAACTCAGAAGGAGTTCCCAAAAATCATATAGAGAATGATTGAGTGGCATTAGTGAGACAATTCAATGAAGCAGATTCCTTTTGATAGATTTTCACACGACGAGTTGTTAAGGGATTAAAGGTTAAAGCGTGCATTGCAAAGGAATCTTGTCATGAGTAAAGATACAAATGTAGAAGTGATATAACAAATATGTATGAAACAAGATGTAACATTTGGTTGTCACGAGAGAAACCAAGTACCGCTTGCCTAAACAGAAATGTCATTGCAAATTACATAGAGTAAGTTGACCCAACAAGTTGCATCAGGAAATCTTGAGTCAAGTATTGTGAGAATGAGATCAACTTAGCAAATTACCTTTAAACATTTTAATAACCCTAGACCCTGAGAAGAAAAACCCACCAAACAAGTCTCAAGTCATAAATGGTCAAGCTGCCAAACTGGACTAACTCGCTACATGAAAGTGAACTATGTCGCTAACTTGTAAAGACAAGTCGCCATGAACAGTAACATAACCAAGTTGCTACAAATCTGTTTACTAAGTCGCTACCGTTACTAATTCGCTAACTTGTAAAGACAAGTCGCCGATAATAATGATACAACTAAGTCGCTACCCAAGTCGCTAGAAAGTAATTCACTAAGTCGCCACAACAGCTTAGTCGCTAAGTTGAGTACTAACTCGCTACGATGAACATTTAAACTAACTCGCTACCAAGAATAGTGTTAAGTCGCCATCAAGAACAATTTATCGCAACAGTTAATCAACCCAGACCAACACACCTTAGTCGCTATCTTGAGCAAACTTAATAGCTCTAACTCGCCATGATGAACAGATAAGCTAAAACGCTATCAAGAACAATACCTAAGTCGCTAACAAGAACAATTATCATTTCAACAAATAATCGACCCAAACCACCAATCATACAACACCAGTACATGGAAACACATTATCAAACAATCAAGATCAGTTATACCAAACAATTAATACACTTGCAACATCATCATTACAACAAAACACGATTACATAATAATTCGAACCTAGGTGGGAATCAAATGTCACGATTCACGAGCTCGTAGGGATCTGGTTAAAAGGACGAGTTAGAAACCCAACACAAACTCGTATGTGAGAACAAATAATGAGAGATTAGAATCATACCACAGTTAAATCGCTAAGTAGAATATTTTAGAAGAGAAGGAAGAAAAGAGAGAAAAGAAAAATAAAAATTTATTTAAGAATTATATAAAAAAAATGCTAAGTCACTAGGGGTATAGGAGGAGACTTTGGCTAATTGACACATTCGGTCCCTGTGGTTTAGAGGCAAGTGTGGTAAGTCGTTATCAAAGATTTTTTGACTAAGTCTCTAGTGTTTTTAACAGTAAGTTGCAAACATGGTCATTAAACGGTGTAATTTAATCATATTCTGCATATAAGATATAAATAATCCATGGCCATAACATAATTATCAGATAGAATAGATAATCACAATGATAACCATGAATCAAATAAACATTCAATGCAAAGCACTCAATACATGGGTACACAAGGATAATCACAAAAACAAGACACGACCACAACCTACAACTGAGAAAAACACCATAACCAGATAATCACAAAAGCAAGACACGACCACAACCTACAACTGAGCAAACACCATAACCAGCACAGAAGCAGATAGCATAGATAATCAAGAAAAACTTATACACAAAAAATCTCCCCCTCAATCAATGTCAACAAAGACCATTGATTGACATTAACCAACTCGTTTTTTTTTTTTTTTTTTTTTTTTTTTTTTTTTTTTTTTTTTTTTTAAGAAATATTAGTTGTTCGAACTTCATCTATGATCCCGTATCATTATTGAATGATATTTCTAGGATCGTAGATGTTATCGATGACAGCGAATAAATTTTTTATTAGATGGACTAAAATGACAAAGTTTTTTTTTTGATAATTTATACACAGATATAACGGAGCGAGTCCTGATTCAAGATGAATAGGAGTCAAAGTAATAGGTACATTAGTTGTGGCATGCTATAGCTCCTGAATAAGCCATGTTCAT
>BPTQ01000002.1:114804027-115177935 GCA_019973895.1 Chrysanthemum seticuspe | reverse complement strand
AAGACTCAAAATCAATTTCGTATTCATATTCATATCACATGTTATTCGAATTACATAGAATTAGAATCAAGGTTTTATGTATACTTGTTTTATCATTTCATGTGACAATTATACTTATGATTTTATGTGATATCTTTTACATATTACAAGCCCTAGAAAACATATAAGCCACGAATTGGATTAAGAAACAAAGAGGAAGAGATTCAAGATGACGATACGTTACCCTAGTAGCGTGTACGAGACAAGAGAACAAGAATCAAACCACCAAAATCAAACCAAGCCTCCTTTGGCTAATTCAAACCCCACGTACACAATATAATACCCACGTCCAAGCTTTAATTCGACCCAAACACAATCACCACATCCACCAATCGATTACCCACGATCACGAGCCTCCTAGGAACACCTTTGTTTGAATGATTTTCGTATGGAATGGGAGAAAAATAAATGTGCCGCCACTATGGTTTAGAGAAGGAGAGCTAGGGTTTGCAATGTGTATTTTTGAAATTAAATGTGAATGATAAATGTGATTGATTATAATTGATGTGGTGATTAAATGGGGAGGGTTTAGGGGCCGGCCATCAAGGGATACCAAAGACCAAATCAAAACTTTCCATCTTATCATTTTACAATGTATATAGTCTTGTTTCAAGTCCAAGTGAATTGTGTACTCATTGAAGTGTTTATGTGATACTTATAGTTTATTTATTTATGTTCCCTTTAATTTATATCATAAGTTACTTATTTCCATAATGTAGGAATATTATTAATGATATAACTTGTTAAATGATGTTGACGTTTTTCCCGAGTTGGTAAAGTTTTAAGTTGGAGGGCAAAATTGTCATTTCACGCGATTTGAGATTTTAGGGTTTTACAATTCTTCCCCTCTAAAAAGAAAATTTTCGTCCCCGAAAATTGAAATCGCAGGGGTACACAGAGACGAACGAGTTTAAAGCAGACGTAGCAATTCATAGTCCCACATAGATCATACCGATTTCGATTTACAAAACGTACCAGACTTATACATAACAGATGTCGATGCGAATTCTCTCAAAGCGGTAAAACGATCATGAAGAGTGCCAAATAACGGATATAAGCCTTATTCCATTCACGTACCAACCCCAGGCATTTCCCAACACGTCGTATGACTTCAATAAGTTCAAATTATATGATCTCGGTATTATCACGGTGATCAGGCGTCATAATACTTGCATCACATAACAAGTCCTTATTGTCATCATATTCTGTCCCGGGCCATGACAAACCACATAATCAATATCACAACAAAACATATCACATACAGATATCAAGTAACATACCAAAGCAGACCAAATCCTCATACATACATCACATAACACATTAGACCAACCTACCATATCACCAAAGAAGAAGGCCACCAACTTGCTCGAAACGGTTCCTCATGACTCATTACTGACGATCCAAAAGAAAAGCTGAGATATTAACAAAATGCCAAACGATAAAACTTCACGATTCAAACCGAGTTCTGAACAAATCAAGGAAAAGTGATGCCGATTAAAATCACATAACAAGATATCAAACCGCCTAAAAACGCATGACAAACGAATCGGAGTAACACAAGTCGCGCCCAAATCATGTGAAGTAGATGAACCTTCACAGCCACCGGTTGAATCTTGTCTCCGTCTTTTGCATCTTTGGTTGATCCGTCCAGCTTCCTCCGACAGCATCCTGATGTCTCCAGCGGCACGGCAGTCGGGTGTGGCTTCTGCTTCACGAACCTCTCCAGCTCAGGGACTGTTGCAGCAATGCAGGTTCGGCACCATCATCTTCGGCTCCACGGGTAGTCTCCGTCTAACGATCGACAAACAGATGTGCGAAGACAAAATAATAAAATCAAATGTGAAGAGAAGAAGACCAAAACAGTGAAGATAAAAGATTATCGAAGTCAAAACTGAACGACAATCAAAAGGAATCGGAATAGATCATAACATACGGAAGCCTAGTGTCTACCCAAGTCCTCACAGGTCAATCCTAAGGTCAACAAGACGAAACCTTAGTCTCTGATACCATAATTGTAACACCCCAACCCGACAAGGGTAGAAGTGTCACATTCTGGTGTCATATCAGAACATACAAATAAAATCTTACAAGCGAAAGCCTTAAAGAATAAAGTACCAAGTCATATAGACGAATGACTTACAAGGAAAATACAAAATCCAATATGTCTAAAATAAAATGAAATCTCCAAACAATAGCCCAACAAAATAAATCCAAATAATAAGGTATCTAGGGTTGGTCCACTCAAATAATCCAACTCTCAGCCCATCAAAGCCCATCTTCAAACCTAACACCTGCCGCAGGAAAAGAAATGCGGCTGAGCTTAAAAAGCCCAGTGAACAGATATAACAAAACGATAGCTAAATAGAATCTGAAATGCAAAATGAAACAAGGGAAACGGATAAACAAAGTCGCAGCGGAATGAGAATAATGAGTCAAAGAGAATCCTGTAGATCACAATTATACAGATATCCAAAATGAACAGATAACAAGGAGAAATGAAGCAAAGCAAAGCATCGATGACATATAAACAAGCACATACCAACCAGACATACAAAGACTGAAACATAAGCAAACATAGCAGGCGTCACATCTATACAACATATGTGTTATACAATCAATTCAGGAATTCGGAAAACATACAAGCCAAACAGATGTCTACAGGAAAGCGGAAGCAAGTAATTAAATAGTGAGCATGCAATTCACACAGGTCAAAACCCGAAGTTGAAGACATAATCAGTATCCTAACGGTAGTCAAAACATGGCAGTCACACGTAACAAGTAGGAATACAGTATGAGCATTATAATTAAATGAATTAAATACATAGCAGGGCAATTAAACAAGTTAACAAGCTAGATCTCATAAGTTGAACCATTTACCCAATCAAACCGTAGCATAAACCGAAATATAAACATGGCAGGTCAACAACAAGCAGATAAGGATACTATCAGGTAATCATAGTCCACAAGATTAATTGAACGAGGTACAAAAGGTAAACAGATCAACAATCGATTTCACACAAGCAAGGTTACCAGACAAATCAAAGGATCACATAACAGTAAGATGGCATATCATCAGATGACAACAAGTAAAACTTATATCGCATACATACATATCATACAGAGTAATCAGTAGTCATATAAACATGAATATCATAATCAAATCCAATAACATATAATAACCCGGTACGTGAATGGAACGATAATCGGAATTAACGGAAAGAGAGTGTGACAGATCAAAGCAATGGAATGTATATATTTTGGTAGTAGAGTGAGTCATATAAGGGTACACAGAATATGGTGCGTTGGGGAATGTAGAAGGTACAATATAGGTATATCAAAAGTGTAAGGGTTGTCAGAAATCTATCCCGAGCCAACAAAACAAACCATATCAATAGTGGCAATAGCAGCCAAGTAACCAATAGTAACCATTGTATTCGGAGGGGTGACCTCGGAATACCAAACCAATATGAGGGGAGACCTCAGTAACCAGTGGAGTAGCTAGCTCCCAAAATGTGAGGGGGTGTATTGCACACACGTACCACATCACCAAAACAAATATATCAATATCAATACAATACAAATCTAGGATGCATCCATACGCCCCCTGCAAAACAATAGTGGCCATACAATATATCTGAAGCGCGCATAATCAATACAAAATGGGGACGGTGTGGAACATCACCCATCCACACTAGAGTCATGTCATTGGTTCATCAATGACACGGACATGGAACCCCCATGCCTAGTTAATGGCTCGGGTATCAATCTGAAGGGTCAAACAAAGGTTCAAAGTGTAGCAATATATAGGTCTTCACAATCAAAGGTTCAATATCAATGGTTCATAATTAGCAATTCACAAATCAAATCAATAATCCAAATATCAATAGTTCAATTATCAAAGGTCCAATAGCAAAGGATCAATAGCAAAATTCGATATCAATAGTTCAATAGCAGAGCAAAGGTTCAATATCAAATTGGCAAGAGGTCAAAGATGTAAAGAGATCATGAGAAACCTTATGAGAAAGGTCAGAATATCTGTACCTTATTCGAAGCAATCAACAATGAAAGTAAAGTCAAGAAAGGAGATCAATCGCGTCGCCCGGAACCTATATGAATTAGATAACGTTCTATAAGAATCCGAAACACTTGTTTAAGACGGCTTTCCATTTTTAGCAAGTCTCCCATTTTAGTAATCTTTCCATTTTAAGTACTTTCTATTTTAGGCAGGTTTCTATTTTTAGTAACTTTCCATAATTAGCAGATTTCCATAATTAGTATCTTTCTAAAAATAGTAGGTTTCCATATTTAGCAGGTTTCCATAATTAGTAAGTTTAGTTACTTACCTCAAGTTAATTAATGAAAATGAGTATTATTATGATTTAAGGATCATTTATGACAAGTTACAAAAGTTTAGAGTTTAAAATGTCAATATTGCAAAGTATAGGGTTAAAAGTGTAAATGTAATAAGTTTACTCATTTTACTCATTTAATCCATTTAGTTAGTATATTAACAAGTTATTCCATCAAGTTTCATAATTTACAAAACAACCCCTTCATTTTAATAAATCGACATAAACATTATAAACCCTAGTTTTTAGGTTATGATTAACGAATCCGTTCTAAACCATTTTAGCTCGATTATTACAAGATTACATGACTCCTAATGTGATATCATATTAAATTCGAGACATCCCTCATCAACACCATATTATACGCCCCATAAAGAAATCAAAATACACTCGTAATTCATTTGTTATTAATTCCATTTATCATATACGTATAATCATGTTTTCATAAGTTCATTAAACCCTTTAACAATACATATATGTGTCGACTTATATGAAAGACTCAAAATCAATTTCGTATTCATATTCATATCACATGTTATTCGAATTACATAGAATTAGAATCAAGGTTTTATGTATACTTGTTTTATCATTTCATGTGACAATTATACTTATGATTTTATGTGATATCTTTTACATATTACAAGCCCTAGAAAACATATAAGCCACGAATTGGATTAAGAAACAAAGAGGAAGAGATTTAAGATGACGATACGTTACCCTAGTAGCGTATACGAGACAAGAGAACAAGAATCGAACCACCAAAATCAAACCAAGCCTCCTTTGGCTAATTCAAACCCACGTACACAATATAATACCCACGTCCAAGCTTTAATTCGGCCCAAACACAATCACCACGTCCACCAATCGATTACCCACGATCACGAGCCTCCTAGGAACACCTGTGTTTGAATGATTTTCGTATGGAATGGGAGAAAAATAAATGTGCCGCCACTATGGTTTAGAGAAGGAGAGCTAGGGTTTGCAATGTGTATTTTTGAAATGAAATGTGAATGATAAATGTGATTGATTATAATTGATGTGGTGATTAAATGGGGAGGGTTTAGGGGCCGGCCATCAAGGGATACCAAAGACCAAATCAAAACTTTCCATCTTATCATTTTACAATGTATATAGTCTTGTTTCAAGTCCAAGTGAATTGTGTACTCATTGAAGTGTTTATGTGATACTTATAGTTTATTTATTTATGTTCCCTTTAATTTATATCATAAGTTACTTATTTCCATAATGTAGGAATATTATTAATCATATAACTTGTTAAATAATGTTGACGTTTTTCCCGAGTTGGTAAAGTTTTAAGTTGGAGGGCAAAATTGTCATTTCACGCGATTTGAGATTTTAGGGTTTTACACTTTGTAGGTACAACCTCGAATTTGATTCAGCATTGGGGTTCCACCAGAGGTGTTAGAGAGATTTGACTCAGCTAGTAGTTCAGCGACACGCTGCGTCACAAGCTGGTCAATGTGGGCTGGGTTCACAGGTGGAGGGTTTTGAGGAATAGGACCATTCTCAGCACGGTCGTTCGCAATCGGGTTCCCTACAGCTGGGTTATCAGTGTTCAGGTTCTCAACAGGTGGAGTGGTCGGGGTCGAACGACGACCTCGACGGACAGGGGCAACCTCAACAGCAGGAGCTGCTCGGTTGTTCCTAGGCGGGTTTCGTCTTGTTTCCATCATTTTGAAGGCAAGAATAACAGTTTCATATGTTCACAATTCACGCTCTAAAAGATAGGGTTGGGTTCCAAGGATCACCAAATAACGCTCGAATACATAATCGAGGTCAACAAGGATAACGCTATACCAAAACAAAACAATCAGAGACCGAATCATAACTAAAGGATGCACGTTCCAATAACCATAACTTATAGGTTTCAAAGTGGAATACATGAAAGGATACAGAGAAATCAAAAACGATCCTAACAACGATACTAATAAGATAACTAGGATAAACCTACATCTCGAACCAAGTACTACTTAGTTTCAAAATAGTACAAAGCCATGAATCTAACACTATCTAGCCACGATCACGAATACCACTAACTGATCTCCTAACATCGTCAACCTCTCTCCACAAAGATGCCAACTCAACACGTCGAGCGTCGCGATCACTCTTAAGATCTACGACCTCTCTCTCCAACTCACCAATCCTACGCCATATCGCTCTATCTTCATCTCGAGCTGTCGCAAACCCTCTCAGCAGGTCCCCAACCTGCTCCTGGAGCTCTGACATGCCCTCACGCAGAATCTTAGTCCTCCTGACTACAGTACCCATATCAGCTCTCAGATCCTCTATACTAGCCCTCGATACTCCAACCAACCGATCTGTCAACATACTAAGCCTATTACCCTGTGATGTAATACTCTCCCACATCAGACCCGTCTCATCATACTCCTCGGGCTCTGAAGCAATCTCCGATGGTATCTCAGATCCTAACAGATTACCTATCTTAGGTGAATGTGGAGGTGAATCAAAACCAAAAGGCTGTCCAGGAGAATCAGGCTCAGGCAAAGGAGAGCCTGGTCCTGGAGAATGTGCAGGACTCTGCAATGGAGAAGTACCCCCTTCTGGGATATCCTCATCCTCCTCCTCCTGAGGATCCTCATCCTCATCTACATACTGCTCCTCAATCTCATGCTCCTCCTCGACCTTATGCTCCTCCTCGCCCTCATCCTCAGAGGGAGAGTCCATGAGTTGGAGTCTCTGTGCGGGTGAATCCTGAAGTGGTACAGTAGGGGATCTAGGTCTTCTAATACATGGTGATGCTGGTGGTGATGACAGAAGAGAGTGGGCTGCTAAGCGGATAGGTGATGATGGTGGTCGCACGGACATGCGGGCAGTACTATAAGCAAGTCTAGGAGTCTGGGCTCGTGCTAAGACCTGATGTAAAGTGAGCTGCCTAGATGAGCTAGGGTGATCTGATGATGATGATGAACTAGAGTAACGAGTAATCTCATAGGGATCACCCTACGCAACCGTCATGAGAGTCAATGCTGGGGAACTAGCAGCAGCAAGGACATCCACAGACACATCAAAAGCTAGTGAAGGCATAGTCTATGACAATGGCATAAGGTAGGTATAAGTGTTCGAAAACAACTAGTTTTAATAAGCGCATCAACTCAACCAAAACATGTTTCACATAATGAAAGTTTTAAAAATAGAGGTACCGCATTACTCAAAATATGCCTTTAAATAAAACACGTAATTTCTGTTTTATCACATAATCCCATATCAAATCAATCGAGCTCAAAATCCTAAAATCATAACATATCGATAATCCAACTCAAATCCGTAATATCTCGATAATCGCATCACATTTACCCAAAATCAATAATCATATCCCAAAACGTAACGTCTCATAAGTCAAATCGCAGTTCATACCATAATCAAATAAGAAGCTTCGGCTTAGCAAGCGGGCGTGCGTCGGTCGAGGATCAATTTTCTTAAAAAGTGGTTATAGTTTAGGGTTTATTAAATACCTAGTTCTCTATAACCTTGGGCTCTGATACCAATCTGTAACACCCCCAAATCTCGGTACAGTGGAAGACTTAATCAAGTTTTTGGGGCGTTACGACTAGATTGTTATCTCACACAAGTATAGCAAACAAGATAGTCATTTTCATTCAAAACCAATCCCAAATTTAAATATTCAAAACATTAATCCAAAAGTATAAGTATTAGGCCCAAAACATGATTTAATAAAATAGGTCCCCATAATTTATCAGAGTCAAATATGATCCTTGAACCATGCCTCCTTGCCAAGCTTCCATCGAACACTGTAAGACCTTAAATATATCAACTTTACGGGGTATACCACACTTACCAAACAAGTAGAACACGTATAACAAGCTACGCGTATATCACGTGAAACCCAAACACAAACGTTAAGCGTAAAGATGAAGAAGAAAAGATAAGAAAGTTTGGTGACTTGATGTTATGCGTATGAAGATGAAAAGAAAACTTGTTTATTCTTGAAAGAAAAACACACACACACACACTTTCAAGCACACCCCTCAAATGAGACTTTGAGGGGTATTTATAGTACATGATAAAACGCCCCATGGGCTTGGGCTTGGGCTTGGATTGGACTTGGATTGGATGACAACTTATACAAGGCTAGCTCAACATAGCTTTTAGCCATTTAGCTTAGCCCAATCCACGAGCCCGTTGACTATTCTAGCACGATATCTAACACACGTTACAAAGTTCCTAAACGTGAATGACCAACACTTCTAATAAAAATGTTACGGCTAACAATCTCCCCCTAAGGGGTGGTCATTCAAAGGATGCTCCACTTGATTAGGTCTTTACTTTCCTTGAGCTTGAACTTTGCGTGTAGATATAGAATAGTCTTGATTCTTTGTTCCTTCATGCTTTGTGATCAATTAATGTGGTTGTCTGCCGTTGTCAACTTCGTTGATTAGGTGTCTCCACGTCTTTCTCCACCATGCTCACACTTCTATTTGACTTTTGGTTACCAATGATGCAGTTCTCGAGTCTTTAAACTTTGTAGATTCTTTGACATTGACGAAGAATCATTTTTAACTTTGTGTTGCCTTTGATTTTGATGAGAACTTTCATGTGTTGTTGGTATGAGCATGTGGAGAATCTGCACGATCTCTTCCTCCAGCAAGCATCCATAAAAAGAAAAATATAAAACATGGGTTAGAAGTAATCCAGCGCTTACAAGTTTGAACTTCGAGTGTGTTAACAGCATAGTGTGAAAACACGTCTCTAATTCTCACAAAGGCCGTTCCTGAACTGGAGTCCCACAAGTGAGATAACGCGATATACCGAAGTACATCTACAATTCAGATGAGTCGTTGAAGTACACCGAAGCATCACTCCATGACTATAGACAGTTTGAGACACACTAAGCGTAATACACGGGGAGTTACCGAAGTGACCTGCTGTCAGGGCTGCTTGATGTTGACCCTGGCAGGAGTTTCCATTCAATCATTGAAGATCACAGATGTGAAACTTCTCATAAATGTTCTGGCAGATTGCTTAAGATCTGCGTAGGACTCTAGAATATATCACTTGTGTCCTTATTGATGAACAACAAGAGATGTCATGTCAAGTGTTCCTATGAGATCTTTTGATGAATCTCGTGGCTCTAGACTCGATTAGTGCATTTTGGTTTTCCTAAGCGGAGACTAGGGAGAGGGTCTCCTTCTTCAATACCAATGATGTCACACCCCCAAATTACCTGTTTTACAGCGGAATGGAATACCTTGGGGAGGACTGTCATAGCATCAAAGTTACAGTTATATCGAACGACCTAAAGTGTCGTTTTGAAAATATCGTTTGATTCATTAAAATAATCAGAGTTTACAAACATTAGGTCCCAAACGATTTCCAATATATCAAAATGAGTTTATTACAATCAAACGATAGTTAAGTGCATAAAATATAGGTGAGACGCGTCGACACCGCGACTCTATAATAAGTCCACATGCATGCCATGAAGTGAATGCCTTAGATACCTGAGATAAAATATGTTAAAAGTGTCAACACAATGGTTGAGTGAGTTCATAGAGTTTGGTTAACAAGTAAAGCTTTTAAAGAGCGTTCATGCAACAAAGGCAAAGTTTTTGGTCATAAAGAATAGTCCACAAAGCAAAGGCATTGCAAATCCACTCAGTTCCAAGTTCCGCCCATACAAAACTTGCAACCTGTGTGTTCACAACCCACTGCCAAAAGTAGTATGTCTAGAATTCAAGTGCACGTTATCATAATAGTTCACAAAGCAAAGGCATTGTAAATCCACTCAGTTCCAAGTTCCGCCCATACAAAACTTGCAACCTGTGTGTTCACAACCCATTGCACAAAATATAGTGTGTCTAGTAGTCAAGTATACATTATCAGAACAGTTCACAATATAGCACCACGTATATAATAATGTATGCCAGGCAAAGCCCCTAGAATAAATAATATGCGTCCCGTAACATAGTAGACGAGAGGTTGGCCGACCTCTAATAGCGCTATCCATACTACCTACTAATAGGAGACTAACAATGCGAATGTACGAACAGTACGTCATACAACTATTATATATAATTAAGAACACTCCAAACATGGGAGAATTTGCACTGCTCCGAACAGGGGAGACTTAGATTGAAAATGCTCCGTTCCCATAGGGAGACATTCTGCTCCGGACCGGGGAGGCTTTAATTTGAGAACGCTCCGTAACATAGTGAGACGCTCTGCTCCGGACCTGGGAGGCTTTGGGTTGCTCCGAACAAGGGAGACTTTATAGTGATGCTCCGAACATGGGAGACTTTATAGTGATGCTCCGATCATGGGAGACTTTATAGTGATGCTCCAATCATGGGAGACTTTATAGTTGTAAGATATTAGTTTTCACTTACACATCAAACCATAACACCAAGTTGGCGTATAAGTGGAATTCTAAAGAGAGAAAGTTAGAGGTTTAGGGAACTTAGTGAGAGAAGTGAAAGATATTATTTTGAGCTCCAACTCTCTACCTTGGGAGGTAGAGAGTATTTATAGTCTTACATAAAACGCCACACAACGGGCTGTGGATCAGGCATACAGTGGGTAAAGACCCGTCCGTCCTCCACGGTGTTACTTAACTAAATACTACTTAACTTAAAATGACTACGACTACGAGCTTTCTAACGATTACATATACTTGAGGTGACCGACTCTTTAATACTTGGAATTTCTAATTCCTAACAATCTCCCCCTAAGGGAGGTCACCTCAAACATATACTAAAATTACATTGAATACAAACAGATATTTCATTAACATTTGTTCTTGCATTCTTGATGTAGTACTTTGCTCTGAAACTCGTAGTCATTGATTCTTCTCATTGCATGTTTGGTTACACCTGGTGGAGGTCTTTTACTGATCCACGTGATAATAATTTTGAGCCAGTTTTTGAGATCATCAGCTATCAAGAATCTCTGAGACATCCATTGTGGTGTTGGTATTATGTGATGTTGTGACTTTCGGACCGACATGCTCACATTCTGGATCATGATATCTTCTCATCAGAGTAGCGGAAGCTTTCGTTGATTCATGATATTGGCAGCAGCGTAGCAGAAGCCTGGAGTGAAAATATCAGAGTCATTGATGCACTTATCATGATTTCTTGAGAGATGAATGTATTGTGTGAGCATGCGGCTATGGATTGACCGCTTCATTCTGATCAGCTGCAAACATCGGGCGTACCTGCATACAACAGTTAGCAATAAAGCGTACAAAAGTGTCTTTGACCACTTTAGTTGAATTGAGGTACACGGCCCACGGTTCCCCGTTGATCAGTACATGTACTGCCTGTGATCAGGTATAATTCCGAAGAATTTCCTTGACAGGGTTTCGCAGCTGCTCTAGCTGTTCTCAAACCGGAACGTCTCAAAGAAGACAACACGGAGTGAGTGAACCAGCAAATTTAAGTCCACTGATTGATGAAAAGAGATTTGAAAAACAATCGTGTATTGCTCAATAGAAATTGTTTTTGCAATACAACGAAGGTGTTGGGTCCAATAAATTGACCCAATCACCCTGAACAAGATTTGAAAATAAAATAGCCTAACTCACTAAATAATATAGTGAGTGACTCACTGATAAAGAAATCAGTGAGTGTTGTTTGTTGCTCTTTACTTACTGATACGGTGTCAGTGAGTAAAATATATGAGCTACAAACAACACCAGTGACACTGAGATTTTGACAAATGTCTCAGTGATCCTGAAGACGCTATCTCTACATACAAACTGAAAAATATGGGTGGGAACTTCCAAGAGAAGAAGTCAAACAAGTACAAGACATTACCAAAGAAGTGAGAATATTAGTTATGACAATTCCAAAAGGATGGTTGGTGCTTTTCCAAAAAAGGAAGATGAAGAAGGACCACCTGATCATGACATCTCACCTACCACCACTTGTCTTTGTATTCATGTACCTATATATATGTTTGTATTGTAATAGAGATAGGTATGCATCCTCAAACACATAATACTTAGTATTTGTAGATAGGATCATCCTCTCATTGAAACACAAGCATAGCTTGGATCAATGAGAGTTTATTTGTCATTTAATGGGGATAATATACCGAGATTATCCCCGTAAAAAGTTGAGGATGTTATCATGTAGTCTAGTTGGTATTGAGAAATCTTGTATTTATTGTTCTTCATTTTTAATGAAATTCTTCTTTATTTTATCAAGATTTTCTCAATTAGATGGACCAACAGAAGGTTTTATTGAAAATCAATTATCAATCATAAAAACACCTTTTGATTTAAAAAATTAGTACACGGTCGATGTGCTAAAGAAAAGAGTTATTAAGCACAAAGACCGGTTTTTCAAAGGTATCCGTCAATCCATAACCTGAACCAGGATTGATTCAAGAGATTAAATCGCCCCATTGTTTCTGTTCAGTTGTCACATGGTTGATCTATATAATAGATCTCACATGCCACCTACCAGGAGCTTGTTAGATGTTGGCTCCAGAAGGCTTTCCATCTTCATTGTGAATATGTATACACATCACTCAGATGTTCTGGCAATACCACAAGGATAATGCGTAGGACTCAAGATATAATCTCTCTTTCCACATTGTGTGAAACAGAGAGTCTTCATTGAAAGTGTCCTAATGAGATTTATTAATGATCTCGTGGCTCTAGACTCAATATGTGCATATTTGGATCCTGTGCCGGAGACTAGGGACAGGGTCTCCTTCTTCAATATCAACAATCTCTAAGAGAAAGTCGATAGATAATGTCGGTTCCTCGTGAGAATGAAACAAGTCCTTTTAAGAGGAACTTGAGTGGTTTGGAAAGTTGAAGTGCAGTGCGTCACTGGGTCCATGACGTCTTGTCTTCAATACCGATGTTACCATCAGTAGCATATGAATTGAACCCGGTTTCTGCCCTAAAGTTGAATATATGGAGGGCTTTTTATTTTCACCCTTTTCTCATTCAATTCTTTTTAATTCTTCAACCCCTTCAGTGCTTACCAAGACTTCATAGCTAGAACCTTGTTGGGTTTATTCCAGTACTAGCTCAGTCTCAGTCCGCACTCTTCCCATATCTCATTTTTCTCCTTTTATCATTATACCTAAGAACTCTACACTTACTAGTTGATAGTCCCTGGGTAGATCCCTCCGGTTCTGGCGGATCATGGGAACAAATACCTAACCTTATCATCCTTATATCACCGTACATAAAGTAAAGTTGGTCGGTCTATTTAGTATTGTTCATCTGCCATTTGGAACCAATTGAAAACCATTTGAAAATCAATCCAGATACTTGTGATATATTATCAAAACATTTTGTACCTGAATTGTTTTTGATATTTTTAGAACAAGTGCTCCCCCTCAGCATGTGCATCAAATGTTTGAAATCGTTTTGCACACGGAGGCAAGAGAAAGAATTAACTTCTTTGATTACCATTTTCTAAAAGATATCAACATCACTTCCCTAGTCAAAACAAGATAAAGCATTTTGGGGAAGGATGAGGTTTTCATAATTTTGCTCCCCCTCAATATGTGCCTCGAGATTTAAAAAGAGTTTTGCACATACTAGAGGGAACCTGCACATTGAGATAAGTGATCACGTTTCAAATCATAGGTTTAAGATAGATGCTCCCCCTCAACATGTGCATAGAAAATTTGAAATCGTTTGTCACATGTGGGAAGGATAGCATGTACATCCTTATAAAACCATTTACCGAATTATCAGTTTAAATCCAAATTAAATCACACATTCTCCCCCGATCACAATTATCAAATAATTTGAGATTTGTGATCTCTTATAGATTTAAATTGATTTTGAAAGCTTTTAAGGAGAATTGTGACTTGATTATGAAAGCGTTTTAACTGATAAGGATCGGATTTTAAGACTTTAAACTCCATTGATAAAACATGCATGAATATCTTTTGAAAACAATTTAATGCCAAATAACTTTTTAATTTAATTGAAATCATTCTCCTCCTCAATCAATGACATAGGTTGTTGATTGAGAGATTGATATTTTGACAAATAAGTCCAGATGATTATCAAAAATAGAGTCCGAGTTATTTTTCAAAACAGTTAGTTTTCATCAGATAAATGTTTATAGAATCAGAGCATGGAATTTTAAAAAACATGATAAAGAATAGCTCTGTTCTTTCTTTTAAAAAAAGCGGGTTACTGCCTGAAATGACAATAAACCATTGTTTCTCTTTCTCCCAAAATATATATATATATATATATATATATATATATATATATATATATATATATATATATATATATATATATATATATATATATATATATATATATATATATATTTTAACATTCGAACAACATCTAAAGTCTCGTGTCATTCTTTGAATGACATCTCAAAGACCGTAGATATTATCGAATCAAGGAAAACATGACAAAAGGACAATATTTTTAGAATTTTTCAAGATTTTTCAAATTTTTTTTTTTTTTTTTTTTTTTGAAAGTTTTATAATTTTCTATTTGCTTTTTGAAGAGATATTTACAAGAGATAGATGAGCATAGACCTTTACTCCTCGTCTTCCTCCTGAAGACGTTTGAGTGTTTCAGGTTGAAGGCTTTTCAAACCTAGTCGTGGAAGTATGAACTCAAAACGTTCTCATGGAAGAGCTTTGGTGAAGATGTCTGCTAACTGGTATTCAGACCTCACAAAATAGAGTTCCACCACACCTTTTTCCACTTGTTCCCTGATGAAATGATGTCGAATGTCGATATGCTTAGCTCTTGAGTGTTGAACGTTGTTGCATGAGAGAGCAATAGCACTTTTATTATCACAGTACAGAGGGATTTTGTTGAATTCAAAGCCATAGTCAGATAATTGAGATCTCATCCATAAGATTTGAGCACAACAAGATGACATGGCTATGTATTCAGCCTCTGTAGAGGAAATAGAAGTACTCATTTGCTTCTTTGAAGACCAGCTCACAAGCTTATCAACCAAAAACTGAGCACCTCCAGATGTACTTCGACGAGTATCTTGACACCCTGCATGATCAGCATCTGCATAGGCTGTTAGTGACATGCCGGTGTCCTTCGGGTACCAAAGACCCGTATTGATGGTTCCTTGGAGATACCGAAAGACCTGTTTAACTGCTTCAAGGTGCTTTTTAGTAGGCTTAGCCTGGTATCTAGCACACATGCAAACAGCGAACAAGATGTCTGGTCTACTAGTTGTGAGGTACATCAAGGATCCAATCATACTACGATATTTTGTTTGGTCAATCATGATCCCTGAGTGGTCCTCATCTAGTTTGGTTCGATCAATCATGGGAGTGTCAACAGGGTCACTTGAATCAAATCCAAATTTCTTTAAAATCTCAGTTGCATATTTAGATTGATTTATGAAAATGCCTCCGGGACTTTGCGAAATTTGTAATCCCAAGAAAAATGACATTTGTCCCATCATTGACATTTGAAATTTTGAACTCGTTTCATTTGAAAAACGATCACATTCCATTGGGTCTGTCGAGGCAAAAATAATATCATCAACATAAATTTGAACATGAATTAAATGTTTGCCTGACTTCCTGGTGAACAGTGTTGGATCAACTGCTCCTTTGCTAAATCCGGTTGATAGAAGAAACTTTGACAGTGTATCATACCATGCCCTTGGAGCTTGCTTTAAACCGTAAAGGGCCTTCTTCAAACGATAAACGTGAGTAGGATGCTCTTGATTTACAAATCCTTCAGGTTGGCTGACGTAGACGACTTCTTTAAGGTCTCCGTTCAGAAATGCCGTCTTCACATCCATCTGATAGACTACCATGTTCTTACTAGCAGCATTAGCCAGAAAGATTCTGATTGCCTCGATTCGAGCAACTGGAGCAAAATATTCTTCAAAGTCAATACCCTCCTCTTGATGGTATCCTTTAGCAACTAATCGAGCCTTGTTCTTCAACACATCACCATGCTCATCAAGTTTCACTTTGAAGATCCATTTAAGAGCAATAATCATAGCACAGTCTGGAGCAGGTACTAACTCCCATACATCAAGTCGATCAAACTCATGAATTTCATCTTGCATGGCATTGAACCAGCTATCTTCATTCATGGCGGTTTTAACATCTTTTGGTTCGATCTTAGATAGTACGGAGTTGAAGAAGCACCATAAGGCATCGGTTGCAAGTTGTTTCCGTGTTGATACAGGACGAGAGGGATTTCCAATGATGTTGTCTAGTGGATGATCGTGAGTCCATTTTCTAAGGTGTTCATGTGGCAGTTGTTGAGGGACTGAGGTAGCAGAGTCGATGTCTCCTGAAGAAGATGGTTCTGATGATGATTCAGGAGCAAATATGTTTTCAAATGGAGCATCTTCAGGAGTAGCAAAGGGATTAACTTCATCATTGATGCCAGAAACAGTTCCATTATGTACATTTGAAGAATGATGATTTGTTGATGAGACTGAAGGATCAGCAGCAGGTGCATCTTGACTTAAAGATAATGAGACTGATGGATTGACTTCATTCACAGGAATATGAGCAGCCTCTGTTGTAGGAATCGACACCTCATTAGTACTTGGGTCATAAAGTTCATCAAACATAGGATCAAACAATTTCTTTAAATCATCTTCAGATGGGGGTACATATGGAGTTTCTTGAGAAGATTTTGGAACAAGGGATGAACCAATGGGACTGTTTTGAAGTGCGGGTCTTGAACCGGAGTGTCCAGGAGCCATTTGACCGGTCAGCTCATCAAACGTAACGTGAATTGTTTCCATGATATTTCGGGTTCTTTTGTTGTAGATTCGGTATCCCTTTTTGTTTGGAGCATACCCTACAAATACTCCAATGTCTGCTTTAGCTCTAAGTTTGCCTAAGTCTTGTCCCTCATTAGTTGGATAACACAATGCACCAAACACACGAAGGAAAGAGAGATTAGGTTTTCTGTTGTGGACAAGTTCATATGGAGTTTTTCCATGAACAGTGTGAATCAGGGAACGATTTTGTGTGTAGCATGCATTGGCAATAGCTTCAGCCCAGAGAAACATTGGAACCATTGAGTAAATCAGCATTGTTCTAGCGGCTTCTACAAGAGTTCGATTTCGTCTTTCAACTACACCGTTCTGTTGAGGAGTTCGTGGAACACTTCTTTGATGGCTGATTCCAACGCTTTCATAAAATTCACTGAGTTGTTTGTTGACAAACTCAGTTCCATTGTCTGTTCTGATTATTCTGACTGTTTTGTTAAGCTGAACCTGCAGCTGTTTGATGAGTTTGATGATGATATCAGGAGTTTCATCCTTTGTCCTTAAGAACTTGACCTAGGTGAATCTAGAGTAATCATCAACCACAACTAACACATATTTCTTCCCAAATATATTCTGCACCCTCATTGGTCCACATAAATCCATATGAATCATATGAAGAACTTCTGTGACAGAGTTAGTAGGTTTGAGTTTATGGGCATACTTCTTGCTTTTTCCCAATTGACATGCTGAACAAAGATGATCCTTTTCATACTTGAGTCTAGGTAAACCTACAACTAAGTCCTTTCTGGTGAGATCATTGATGGTACCGAAGTTCAAGTGATTGAGACGACGATGCCATAACCATGACTTTGTTTTAGAGGCCTTTGACAGCAAGCAAATTGGAGAAGACTTCATCATATCTTCGATAGAGATGGTGTATAGATTTGAACCACGTGAACCTCTTAAAAGTTCCTTACCATCAAGTTCTCTAACGAAGCAGGTATGTTTTCTGAAGGCTACTTCTAGATCAGAATCGCAGAATTGACCAACAGAGAACAAGTTGTGACCAAGACCTTCTACATAGTAAACCCTGGAGATAACACTTTTGCCAACAACATAGTCTCCATAACCCATAATAGCACCAAAATGATCATTCCTGAATCTAACAATCCCGATGAATTTGCTCACGAAGTTCATGAGCCGTGACCGGTCGCCAGTCATATGCTTGGAACAGCCTGAGTCCAGGTACCACAGAACGATTTGAACGATCTGCAGTTGAACACAGACAAGAATGGATAACTGGATAATTGGGATCCCCATGCAAGAATGGGTTCCATTTGGTTAGTAACAATGGTTGGAACACCCACATCAGAAAAAGAAGCATTCATATCAGAAATTAAGGCACTGGAATCATTGTGAATAGATGCAGTACTAGTGTCTGTATTAGCCCTGTTCACAGTGTGCTCACTTCTTAAGGGAATAGTTCTACCAGTAGGCATCCATTTTCTAGTGGGCATTGTCTGATTATTCTTATGACCAACAGGTATCCAATAATAGCCTATCTTACTAAATGTTCTTCCTGTGGGTTTCCACTGTTTTCTAACTTTCTTTCGTTTTTGCCTTTTAGCCTTTTTAGCATGAATTTTAGCATTAACAACATTAACTGGACAATTAACATCATTAGGCAAAACATTAACACCACATTCATGATTAGAAACAGAATTCAAGCAGACATCAATACAAGGTTTGCAAATAGTATCAGAATTCGCATTAATTACAGTACGCCTATGGCTAATACTAGAATCAACACGATTCGTTTTATTCGATTCAAGCTTAAAGTTCCTAGATTGTTCTTCTACTCTTTTCCAGTGCACATTCTTAGCTTGCGAGGTCCTATCATTCCTTGTATTGTCTTGAGACTTTGACCTGCTCCCTTTAATGTCACTGATTACTCCTGTAGAGGGAATGGGAACATTAGTTGGTTTTACTATTCTTTGCATCACCTGTTTAGATGTGCTGGGATCTGAACTACATGCAGGCACACTAAGGTTCACTTTCTTAAAACTAGAAGTGCTGGGATTTGTACTCCTAGAAGGCACACTTGAGCTCTCTTTCATAGCATTGACAGATCTGGAATCTGAACTACTTAAAGGCACACTAAGGTTCACATTCAAGACATTGGGCATCGAGTGAATATCATACTTGGCATTAGGCATCGATCATGGAATCAAAGGATTAACTCTCTCACCTAAGGACTTTGGGCATATTGTGATCAAGCATTCTAGGATTTCTTGAGATCGTTTGGCATATAAGCATGCATGTCCAATTGCATTATCACGAGGTTTCTCTAACTTATCCTCTTCAACAATCTCACGCAGACATTCTAGGCAATCCTTAAGGGATGAGAAGTATGTTTGAACAGCAAGTTTGTTGTTCCTGAGATGAGGAGGGACATATTTCACAGACAAAGCATATTTATTACAAGAGTGAACCTTTGATACACCATTCTCCCCATTGGTCATTGGCATTTTCCCTTTTACCTGACTCTTCAGATTCTCAATTTCCTTTTGCAATGAAGCTATTTGTTCGTTATTTTTGTTACGAGTGACCTTTATTGATTCACATAACTCATTGAAATGACGTTTAACCTTTTCATTTTCTTCTAGAAAACTTTCGTTTTCCTTTTGTAATGCATTTACTAGGTTTTGAAGATGAAACGTTTGAGAATTCTGAGAATCTAAAGGAGGAGGCATTTGGGAGCCTGTCATATTGTTCGTTTGACCCTTTAATTGAGAGATTTGGGCTTTCAACTTTCTGATCGTGTTGCAATGAGCTTGAATCTGTTCATCACGTTTGTTAATTTGAAAAACTGCATCAAACTCTGGAGCATCTGAGGATGTCTTGATATTTGAAGTTTTGACATTTTCTTTAAGATGTTGATATTTTAGTTGTAAATTAAAATGCTCAACTTCTAGTTTAGAAAAATGTTTAACCAAATTGTCGTGATCATCCAGTTCAATTTTCTCGTTTAGTTCAGAATTAGTTTTTTCAAGCTCAACAAGATCATGGGAGACTTTCAGGGCAACCGATAATTCATGAAATTTGGACGCATTAATGGAGCAATTTGTAGCAGTGAAAAACACATCTTGAGCAATACATTCAGAAATCCGGTTCTCATTTAGTGTATGCAAGTTCTTCCTCTCAATCTCATTATATTTTAGTGCTCGCTCATAGTCACTAACTTCAACTATCATTGCATCAAATTCCTTTTCCATTCCCTTAATATCAGTTTCTATCCCCTTTTTAAGACTCTCAAAGTGATCTTTTAGAAGTTTAAAGAAAGGCATGACCTCAGTTAAATAACATTCTTTCATTTGCTCAAAACCCCTTTCTCCTTCAGTTATACCAGTGGGTGTGATCCTTTTCTTGCAAGTTTTCTCAAAATCAACAAATAGTTGAAATATAACATATTGGCTAATTAAGGTCTTGCTTTTAGTGGCAATTGTTCTAGGAACAAGATGCATTGGTGTATTAGGAGGATACACAGTCGCTCTAGGCATTTTCCAAAGGGGAGGGTTTGTTTCAACAATATTTTCAGCTTTCTGCTTATCTAAATCCATTTTCCAGAAGACTTGTTCGGGAGTCAACAATGTCTGAGGCTTAAACATGTTCAAGGAAATCCAGTTTTCCTTCTTGTAATCATGGGGTGTGATCTTTATTTTCTTCTCTTTACATTTAGGATCATCTAATTTCTTGTTCATCTTTTCCCTAGTGACTTCATCTGATTTCTTATCTTCCTCAGTGCACTCAACGCAACTAGGTTTCTGTCTAGGTTTAAGGATTTCATTGCCATCATAAAGAACCTTATGAGCATTTCTAGCCCTTTTAATGACCTCTGGATTTGGTTCCTCAACAAGGGGAATGCTATGCTTATCGCTTAAGACTCTATGCTTAGTGATCATGTGAGCAGTCTGAATGGTGTTCCCTTGTATGTACAACTTGTTTTCAAGTTTGTTTTTCAAAGTTTTCAGATTAGAAAAATCTTTCAAGAGTTTTGATTCCTTTGCATTAAATTCTTGCTTAAGCATTTTCACATTTTCTTGAAGTTCTTGTTTTTGCTTAGCAGTTTTAGAAAGCTTTTCTTGCAAGGAATTTAACTCTTGTTTTAATACTTCTTCTCGAAAATTACTTTTTCTAATGATTGTACGCACTTGGTCATCCATTTCCTGCTCACGAGAGGTCAACTCAAATTTTGCACGTTGTTCATAGATAGCAACACGTTCTTTATAGGCATTTAGTTCAGAAATTACAGAATCATCAGGGGCACATGCAGTGTATTCATCAAGAACATAGTCATTGTTGACTGCAGAAGATGCATCACTTCGTACAACTTCACTTTCACTTTGTTTCACATATTGATCATATGGGACAGCATTGATATTACCCATATTTTCAATATTTGATTCAAAAGTTTCAGTTAATTGTACTTTGTCATGCATCTTTTGCACATCAGCATCATCGTATAGTTTTAATACCTCTGAGATGAGTTTGTCTTTGGATGAGCCAGCTTGTGGTGAAGAAGAAACCTTGGGAGAAACCATTGGAGAAATGCTGGCCATAAAAATTGTGCGTGCAGTAGGTCCATCATCCACATCAGAGTCGTATGCATCACAATCAGCGACTTGAAAGGCATTCTGATGATTGTGACCTATCTCCTGAATAGGCTGCTCATCCACATCTGCATCATAGGTCTTGGCATTGCCCTCAGCTAGAAACAACAATTCCTCTTCATCCAAAGCAGCACCATTATCCTGAGCTTGTACAAGCAGCATCTTATCTCTGAAGTAATCAGCATTCTGTGGACGCTTTGGAGATGTGCAGTTCCTTGCAATGTGTCCCTCACCACCACAGTTATAACATTTGATCGGCTTAGCTTGACCTTGATTACCATTCCTTCCTCGATTCTGATTACCAACATAGCCTCTACCAGCTCCACCTCTTCCCTGATCATACTGTCTTTCCTGAACTGGTTGCACCACGATCCTCCCATCTTTAACAGTAGCTTGATTGTGTGGGTTAGATGCTGTTCTGAGGTTGTTGTTGGTTTGTGGGAGAGAATTCATGTTTTGACTAATCAGAAGAGCTAGTTGATTAATGATGTTACCCACGTGTGCATCATCATCAGCTTGTTTGAACATAGGATCAGGAATGAGTTTGTGATTACCATTACCCATGGGTATGACTTGTGAGGCTTTGGTTGTGATTCCGATGTTTGAGTAGAAGGCAGTTGAGTCATTAGACGAGCTTGTCTCTCCCTGGTTGGTTTTGAACTGATTAAGAATCATTTTTTCAAACATAGCATGTCTCTCATTCTGAATGAGGAAGGCATAGAGTTGCTCATAGTTTGTATTCTTCAATCCTTTAGTGAGCTTCACAGAGGTGACAAACTTGTGCCATTCGGGATTCATGTTGTTCACAAATTTTGAGTTCAGCTGAATGTTAGGCATAGTCATTCTGATGTTCCTCATATCATTCACCAACTTATGAAATCTCACATAGTACTCATAGACACTCTCATCTGGTTTCATCTTGAAGTGTTCAAATTCGTCATAGAGTTGTGATTCTCTGTCTTCCATAGTTAATTCAGAACCTGAGAGAAGCATCTTGACATTATCCCATACTGCCTTTGCTTCGGTGTTGTGATTGATCAGCTTGTAGATGTCTTTAGGAAGACCTTGAAGAACAATGTTAGAAGCCCTGATATCAGCATCGAATCTCTTTTTCTCCTTATCATCAAGCTCATCATACATCTTTGGTCTGTCAATTCCGTAAATCAGAGTTCCATCTTCAGCAGTATCAAGTACATCTCTGGTCGTCTCAACTCGATACGGTCCTTCATCAATGGATTTGAGAATGTTGACACCATTTTCCTTTCTAAGACAGTACAATCTGATTCGTTGAGCCCAAGAACCGTAGTCAGTTCTGTCAAGCATGGGTGGACGAGTATCTGAACCAGCTGCTTGAACATCCTCGGCAACAGTGGAGATGATAGTAGGAACGTTGGTAGACATGTTAACAGATTATACGGGATTTTATAACTCTATGATTAAACCGGGAAATAGATTCTTTCACAGGATTTTACTAAATCAAGAGAAAACCGTAAAAAAATCACCCAAGTCGCTAGAAGATAATGCACCAAGTCGCTAACACCTAATTCGCTATACCACCAAGTCGCTAAAGTCCCAAGTCGCTAAACAAAGGCAAGTCGCTAAATAGTAACTCGCTAAGCCTCAAGTCGCTAGCAAAATTTTGGCAGCAATTCGCTAAGATTCAAGTCGCTAAAGAATCAAGTCGCTAAATAGCAACTCGCTACTCACCAAGTCGCTAACACCAAGTCGCTACCCGTAGTGGAGAGTCCACTACTTGTACTGTAAGTCGCTAAGCCTAAGTCGCTAGCTCCAAAAACTTCAACTCGCTACAAAAATGTAAAGCAAGTCGCTACAAGGAAAAATAATCCGTAGGTCAAGTCGCTAGCAAGAAAAACTTCACAAACATCACTTTTCAATCCAAAAACAACCCAACCAAGATGATTCAAGCATACCAAATGAAAACCTAAACACTTGTGATGATTCTAAACGTAAAAGTACTACCAAAATCCAAGCTTTAACACAAGAAATCAACCAAATGATGCACAAACCACTAAACTTTTTCAAACTCAAAAACCACCTAAAAACCACTAGAAATCCAAAGATGTGCAAGATATGATCTAACCATGGCTCTTGATACCAATTGTAAGATATTAGTTTTCACTTACACATCAAACCATAACACCAAGTTGGCGTATAAGTGGAATTCTAGAGAGAGAAAGTTAGAGGTTTAGGGAACTTAGTGAGAGAAAGTGAAAGATATTATTTTGAGCTCCAACTCTCTACCTTGGGAGGTAGAGAGTATTTATAGTCTTACATAAAACGCCACACAACGGGCTGTAGATCAGGCATACAGTGGGTAAAGACCCGTCCGTCCTCCACAGTGTTAATTAACTAAATACTACTTAACTTAAAATGACTACGACTACGAGCTTTCTAACGATTACATATACTTGAGGTGACCGACTCTTTAATACTTGGAATTTCTAATTCCTAACAATAGTGATGCTCCAATCATGGGAGACTTTATAGTAAAGGTCATTACACATCCGGTTCAATAAGTTCAAACAAGTCATAAGTTCGTATTTAAGTTCAAGGGTTCCGTTCAAAAGTTCGTAATTAAGTTCAAATATTTAAGTCGAGTTCAAAAGTTCAGAACAGTCAAAGAGCTCGAATAATATCAAAAGGTTCAAGATAGTCGAAGCATTCAAAATCACGTCAAACAGGTTTAAAATATATCAAAAGGGTTCTTTACAGGTTAAAAGAGTTCAATTATATGTCAAAAATTTAAATCAAGTCCAAAGTGTTTACTTATATGTTAAAGGGGCCGAATCAATTTAAAAGATTTCAAATATACATGTCGAAGGGTTCAAAATCACGGAAATTGGTTCAAATAATAGTGTTCATAATATAGTGATCAATTTAGTTCAGGCATAATCTACTTACGCGCACATAGAGTGAAGCAAAAGATATTTAAGTTCATATAAGTGTAAAGTAAAAGCAAGTAGTTGAGCATGTATCTCCCCCAAAGAGTTTATAAAACAATTAAATGAGTAAAAGTGGGGCTACGAACTCACTTGTGCAATAGTTACGATGACAAAGTGGATGCACAGAAATGAGATGCAACTCTCTAACCGCGACTAGTGTAGTGATGAGGTTTAAAGAACAAGGTTTTTCCTAATACCCTAGGTTTTTATTTCAAAACCTTGATTAAGAGTATACCAGTGTTGATAATTAGGCTTGATCTTGCAAAAATTCGAATTCCTTATTGATTCTTCAATATGGCCGATTTTGGTGATGGAAAAGAAGAGAGTTTATATTCTTTTTTTTTTCACTCAATGATCATGTATGTATGTGTTAAGTTTTCATATAATAAGAAATATTATAATTAAAGGTCTAGTTGATTATGTGTAATGGCTAGGACTAAGATTTTTATTATAACTATTTGTTGTGTCATCCATGTTGTCGACAAGAGTAAAAAGAAAAAGAAGGATGATGCATTTTTGGATGACAATGTATATAAATGTGTAAGTAATATAGGTAATTTTGTATATAATTAAGTATTTAGGGTAGCGTTAGCTATAAATAAATTTTAACGGATCAAAATAAAATATATTGAAGTCATAAAAATTATAAAAATACATTTCTTACAAAAATTGAGTGAAATAATAATTATCGAGTAGTATTTACGAAAACCGTCGTAATTATATAAATATAACAAGTTATATACAAAATAAATTTAAAACACCGGGTAAACTAATAATATTATTTTTTTTTATAATCTTAATATAAGTATAAAATATATTAGGATAATTTTTGGAAGCATCGGATCAAATGTTCAAAATAAATGATCGTACGATAGCGTTTATTTAATAAGAAAAATATACGTTAATGAAATATAATTTTTTTTCTCCGGTAATGAATAGTAAAATTTGAAAAATGACCGGAAATTGAGAATTGTGACATTCTTCCCATGTCAGAGGAATCACGTCCTCGTGATTCAATTAATGATAACTATAGTCCGATCCTCGACAAGGGTTCTAAAAGTTCATGTTCGTACGAATAGTCTAAATGATCATGTCAATGCTCGTGCATACGGGTTCCTCATTCAACTAAATACGTTCTCGTGCTATCGTGAGAATTTCCCGTCCTAAATACATGCTCTCTTATGATTAGGCTTGATGAGGCAGGCTTTCCCATTCTCGAGCGAAACCCTCAAAAGATTTTTTTAGGTAACCGATTTTTACTTAATCTCACAACTCATCAAACAAGAACTGTCATGAGATTATGCTAAATCGGTTTGAGCAACAACTTGTTTCTAGCTTGATCTTTGCAACTCATCAAACAAGAACTATCGCTCGGATCAAACTGGAAACAAGTGGTTTGAAGAAAATCTTTTGAAAATTTGGCTCGATTACAGAATTGCTTACACATATGAGACTACTACTCCCTTCATTGCATGATTCTTCCTGAGTTAGACATAGTTGATCAGGCTATGTATAATTTAGGAGTAACTATGCAATGCTTGGACTAATCGTCTCATATGATGTTTGGTGTTGAGTCATAAGTTCGCATGTATAAGGAGTATGCACTTATAATGATATGATGAGATGCTATGATGATGTAGTTATAGTCTAGGGTCAATGATGCAACCTAGTTCTCTATAACCGATGCTCTGATACCAATCTGTCACACCCCCAAATTACCTGTTTTACAGCGGAATGGAATACCTTGGGGAGGACTGTCATAGCATCAAAGTTACAGTTATATCGAACGACCTAAAGTGTCGTTTTGAAAATATTGTTTGATTCATTAAAATAATCAGAGTTTACAAACATTAGGTCCCAAAAGATTTCCAATATATCAAAACGAGTTTATTACAATCAAACGATAGTTAAGTGCATAAAATATAGGTGAGACGTGTCGACACCGCGACTCTATAATAAGTCCACATGCATGCCATGAAGTGAATGCCTTAGATACCTGAGATAAAACATGCTAAAAGTGTCAACACAATGGTTGAGTGAGTTCATAGAGTTTGGTTAACAAGTAAAGCTTTTAAAGAGCGTTCATGCAACAAAGGCAAAGTTTTTGGTCATAAAGAATAGTCCACAAAGCAAAGGCATTGCAAATCCACTCAGTTCCAAGTTCCGCCCATACAAAACTTGCAACCTGTGTGTTCACAACCCACTGCCAAAAGTAGTATGTCTAGAATTCAAGTGCACGTTATCATAATAGTTCACAAAGCAAAGGCATTGTAAATCCACTCAGTTCCAAGTTCCGCCCATACAAAACTTGCAACCTGTGTGTTCACAACCCATTGCACAAAATATAGTGTGTCTAGTAGTCAAGTATACATTATCAGAACAGTTCACAATATAGCACCACGTATATAATAATGTATGCCAGGCAAAGCCCCTAGAATAAATAATATGCGTCCCGTAACATAGTGGACGAGAGGTTGGCCGACCTCTAATAGCGCTATCCATACTACCTACTAATAGGAGACTAACAATGCGAATGTACGAACAGTACGTCATACAACTATTATATACAATTAAGAACACTCCGAACATGGGAGAATTTGCACTGCTCCGAACAGGGGAGACTTAGATTGAAAATGCTCCGTTCCCATAGGGAGACATTCTGCTCCGGACCGGGGAGGCTTTAATTTGAGAACGCTCCGTAACATAGTGAGACGCTCTGCTCCAGACCTGGGAGGATTTGGGTTGCTCCGAACAAGGGAGACTTTATAGTGATGCTCCGAACATGGGAGACTTTATAGTGATGCTCCGATCATGGGAGACTTTATAGTGATGCTCCAATCATGGGAGACTTTATAGTGATGCTCCAATCATGGGAGACTTTATAGTAAAGGTCATTACACGTCCGGTTCAATAAGTTCAAACAAGTCATAAGTTCGTATTTAAGTTCAAGGGTTCCGTTCAAAAGTTCGTAATTAAGTTCAAATGTTTAAGTCGAGTTCAAAAGTTCAGAACAGTCAAAGAGCTCGAATAATATCAAAAGGTTCAAGATAGTCGAAGCGTTCAAAATCACGTCAAACAGGTTTAAAATATATCAAAAGGGTTCTTTACAGGTTAAAAGAGTTCAATTATATGTCAAAAATTTAAATCAAGTCCAAAGTGTTCACTTATATGTTAAAGGGTCCGAATCAATTTAAAAGAGTTCAAATATACATGTCGAAGGGTTCAAAATCACGGAAAGTGGTTCAAATAATAGTGTTCATAACATAGTGATCAATTTAGTTCAGGCATAATCTACTTACGCGCACATAGAGTGAAGCAAAAGATATTTAAGTTCATATAAGTGTAAAGTAAAAGCAAGTAGTTGAGCATGTATCTCCCCCAAAGAGTTTATAAAACAATTAAACGAGTAAAAGTGGGGCTACGAACTCACCTGTGCAATAGTTACGATGACAAAGTGGATGCACAGAAATGAGATGCAACTCTCTAACCGCGACTAGTGTAGTGATGAGGTTTAAAGAACAAGGTTTTTCCTAATACCCTAGGTTTTTATTTCAAAACCTTGATTAAGAGTATACTAGTGTTGATAATTAGGCTTGATCTTGCAAAAATTCGAATTCCTTATTGATTCTTCAATATGGCCGGTTTTGGTGATGGAAAAGAAGAGAGTTTATATTCTTTTTTTTTCACTCAATGATCATGTATGTATGTGTTAAGTTTTCATATAATAAGAAATATTATAATTAAAGGTCTAGTTGATTATGTGTAATGGCTAGGACTAAGATTTTTATTGTAACTATTTGTTGTGTCATCCATGTTGTCGACAAGAGTAAAAAGAAAAAGAAGGATGATGCATTTTTGGATGACAATGTATATAAATGTGTAAGTAATATAGGTAATTTTGTATATAATTAAGTATTTAGGGTAGCGTTAGCTATAAATAAATTTTAACGGATCAAAATAAAATATATTGAAGTCATAAAAATTATAAAAATACATTTCTTACAAAAATTGAGTGAAATAATATATTATCGAGTAGTATTTATGAAAACCGTCGTAATTATATAAATATAACAAGTTATATACAAAATAAATTTAAAACACCGGGTAAACTAATAATATTTTTTTTTTTTTATAATCTTAATATAAGTATAAAATATATGAGAATAATTTTTGGAAGCATCGGATCAAATGTTCAAAATAAATGATCGTACGATAGCGTTTATTTAATAAGAAAAATATACGTTAATGAAATACAATTTTTTTTTCTCCGGGAATGAATAGTAAAATTTGAAAAATGACCGGAAATTGAGAATTGTGACAAACGATCTCTAAGAGAAAGTCGATAGATTATGTAGGGTTCCCAGTGAGAATGAAACAAATCCTTTTAAGAGGAATTGAGTTGCTAGAAGGTTTAGTGCAGTGCATCACTGGGTCCATGACGTCTTTGTCTTCAATACCAGTGTCATCAAGTGACAACTAGTAGCATATGAATTGAACCCGGTTTCTGCCCTAAGGTTGATTATGGAGGGCTATTTCTTTTCACCCTTTTTCATTACATTTCTTTTTAATTCTTCAACCCCTTCTTTCTCCTTTCTCACATTACTCCTTTTTTCAATCATACCTAAGGACTTCTAATACTAACTATTGGTGATGTCCTTGGGTAGATCCCTCCGGCTCTGGCGGATCATAGGACGAATATTCCTATCCTTAGTCACCTTATAACTCCATGACTGTCCTATTGTTGCCATAAAACCATTTTTCTTGAAAATCTCTCAAAGTGTTTATGATAATCAAAACATTTTGTTAACACTTTGAGAGTTTTGTTTTTCAGAAACACTCCCCCTTCACATGTGCTTATATTGTTTTAACTGAAATCTGCACATAGAGGGTAGAGTTCGCACTTTTTGAATTGATCGACCTTAAATGAGCTAGACCGATTCGAGGCACGTTTACATCACTAGTGAACTAGCTTGAAATTATTACCCGTCCTGGTCAAGTCCATAGAAAGTTTCTCGAGATGGTACATTATTCCTCGTCAATTCAATGGTTACGACTGAGTCGAGCTCTTTTGAGAATCAAACAAATCATTAAACTTTTTGATCACATTTTAATCACGTCTCCTCCCCCTCAAAAATAGCATATTCGTGATATTTTTGATATCAACGGATTAAACAATATTTTAGAATCTTTTGGGGAGACAAATGGATTTGGTTTAAGCATGAGTTTGGAATATTTTTGTTTTATACTCCCTCTTTAATAAAGCATAATCAATTAAAGGGTTTTAGAGGGAGTTATCTTGAGCACAAAATATTTTGAAAGATTTTGAAAATCTTTTTGAACAATCTTGAAAAAGTGCTCAAGATGATGATGATTTCTCACCAGTTTTAAATGTAGTGCACTGAAGCGTACACTTGATTTTTTCTTTAAAAACACGAGTTTTGATTTGAAAATAATCAAAAGTCATCATTTTTGTCCGGGTTTCGTACTGAAGTATACGAAAGCCATTTTGGAAGAAATTTTGAGAAACGACATGTTTCAGAAAACATTTAAAGAACTCTCGCTCAAGCATCTGTACATGCCCGTATCATTGTTGAATGACATTTCTAGAAACGTACAGAATATCGATTATACGAGAGACATGTCGTGAGAAGAATATTTTTGGATTCTTGATTTTATATTGTTTTTGTATTTTTTGAAAGTTTTATATTTTTATATTTTGCTTTTGTTTGTTTTTCAAATTTTGTATTTTTGTTTTTCAAAAATATTTATAGCGAAGCTTTTTGTAAAAATCATTTTCAAGAAGATTCGAGAAGACGTTCTAACTCCTCAGGGGTTAGGCTTCGCATTCCAATTCGTCGAACTAAATCGTTAAACCTTTCTTTTGGAAGGGCTTTAGTGAATAGATCGGCGAGTTGGTAATCTGTCTTCACGAAAAATAATTCAACAGTACCTTCTTCTACGTGTTCGTTTATGAAGTGATAGCGGACACGAATGTGCTTAGTCTTTGAGTGATGAACAGGATTGCACGATATGGCTATGGCACTTTTTGAGTCACAATACATAGGTATTTTATCGAAAGTAAAGCCATAATCTGTGAGTTTTGTTCTCATCCATAGAACTTGAGCACAACACGCAGATAGAGACACATACTCGGCTTTAGCGGTTGAAAGTGCAGTGCAATCTTGTTTCTTTGAAGACCAGCTGACTAACTTTTCACCCAAAATTTGTGCTCCTCCTAATGTACTTTTTGCTGTTCGTGGTCCGCATCTGAAAAGGCAATTAGATCAAATACGGATTCCTTCGAATACCAAAGTCCCATGTGAATGGATGTCTTCAGGTACCGAAAGATCCTTTTAACCTCTTTGAGGTGCAGTTCGGTAGGCTTTGCCTGAAACCGTGCTAATAAGCAAACAGCAAAATGAATATCGGGTCGACTAGCAGTGAGGTACATGAGAGAACCAATCATGCTCCGATATTTCTTCGGATCAATAGGTTTCCCAAATAAATCGGCTCCAATTTTTGGTGAAGTTACCATTGGTGTGCCAACAGAGTCACAATTATCCATACCATGATTTTTCAAAATCTCAGTTGTATATTTAGCTTGATTAATAAAAATTCCACGTGGGGATTGATGTATTTGTAAACCAAGAAAAAATTTTAGTTCCCCCATCATGGACATTTCAAATTTGCTTTTCATGAGATTTTCAAAATGTTTTGATAGATTCGGATTAGTGGACCCAAAGATGATGTCGTCCACGTAAATCTAAACAATCAAAATGTCATTTTTGCATTTTTGTGTGAATAAGGTAGGATCAACCGTTCCTTTGGTGAATTTGTTTAGAATCAAGAAAGAGGAGAGTTCGTCATACCATGCTCTCGGAGCTTGTTTCAAACCATAGATTGCCTTTTTGAGTTTGTAGACGTAGTCTAGATGTTCCATGTCTATGAAGCCTTCTGGCTGACTCACGTACACTTCTTCTTTCAGAGTTCCATTCAAGAACGTTGTCTTAATGTCCATCTGATAAACCGTGATGTTTTTGTGAGCTGCATAGGCTAAGAAAATCCTGACTGCCTCAAGTCTAGCTACCGGCGCGAATGACTCTTCAAAGTCTATCCTTTCTTCCTGTCTGTATCCTTTGGCCACAAGACGAGCTTTGTTGCGAATTACAGTCATTCCTTCATCCCTTTTGTTCTTCCATAACCATTTAAGATCAATGACGCGAATGTCAATTGGTCTAGGAACTAAATCCCAAGAGTCATGTAGACGGTATTGGAGAAGTTCCTCCTGCATTGCTTCTATCCAAGCGTTATCTGCCATTGCCTCCCTAATGTTTTTCGGTTCGATGTTGCTAATTGAGCAAATGTAAATGCACAAGTCGCAATCGGTGGCAAGTTGGCGTCTCGTCTGAATTGGCCTTAAAGGTTCACCAATAACTTGTTCAATTGGGTGGTCTTTTGTCCACTTCAGAGTAAAAGGATACCGTTGGTTAAACGTATGCGAGTTAGATGGTTCTCGTAAGCTTGAAGATGATTCAGCTGATTCCGTAGCAAACGGGTTTTCAAATAAGTCTTCATCTAACGTTGCATCGTTCTGGTTTTGACTAGGTTCTTCTTGAAATGATATGTTTTGGTTTTGCTCATCAACTGCTGGTAAAACTGTTTGAAGAATTGGAGTTGCTGGAGTAGATGTAGATGATGTTGATGGAGTTGGTGCATTGGTTTCGACCGTTGTAGATGCATCTTCTGTTGGTGGTGTTGGATGATTTTGAGCGGGTGCAGCGGAATGATGGTTTGATGCATTTGTCGAAGTTCCACCATAGTATTCATCGAACATTAACTCGAAGAAATTCTCCCATTCATGTTCATGAGGAGTGCCAGCAAAGGTTGATGGAGCTCTTTGTTGTGCGAGTCCTGAACTGATGTGTCCAGAAGTCTGCGGGTTTGGTACGGGTTCTAGAGCGAGTCTCTCAGAAGTCATATGTGAAAGTTCGTCAAAATTCACATTCATCGTCTCCATGATCCTCCTAGTTCTCCGGTTATACACCCTGAATGCCCTCGAGCTATCTGAATATCCAATGAATATTCCAATATCACCTTTAACTTTCAGTTTCCCTAGATCTTCTCTATCGTTTGTCGGATAGCACAAAGCGCCAAACACGTGAAAGTAAGAGATATCAGGTTTTCTGTTGTTCACTATTTCATATGGGGTTTTATTGAATCTTGGATGGATTAGGGATCGGTTCTGAGTGAAACAAGCAGTGGCAACAACACCAGCCCATAGAAATAACGGTGCACTAGAATAGATTAGCATTGTGCGAGCAGCTTCCACAAGAGTACGATTTCTTCTTTCAACTACCCCATTCTGCTGTGGAGTTCTAACAACTGATGTCTGATGTGTGATTCCAACATCTTCAAAATAAGCTCTTAACTCCTGATTAGTGAATTCTGTGCCGTTATTTGTTCTTACAACCCTTATAGAAGCTTGAAGGAGTACTTGAATACATTTCAGGAAGGTAATGATGATGCCTGGTGCTTCGTCTTTTGATCTCAGAAATCTAACCCATGTATATCTTGAATAATCATCGACGATAACAAGAATATACTTTTTCCCATTAATGCTTTCAACTCTCATTGGGCCACATAAGTCCATGTGCAACATATGCAACCTTGCTTCCGAACTAGGTATAGGTTTGGGTTTATATGATACTCTTTTGCTTTTTCCTTGTTCGCATGATGGACATAAGTGATCCTTGGTGTATTTGAACTTTGGAAGTCCATTGACGATGTTGTCTTTGTTGATTGTATCGAAATTGAGATGGGATAATCGTCTGTGCCACAACCAGGACTTTGTTCCAGATGCTCGTGTCATAAGACATATTGGTGATGAAGAGGCCATTTGGTTAATGTCGATAGCATACAAGTTTGTATCACGATTCCCATTTAAGAGATCAGTGTCATCTAAGTTTCTAACGAAGCAAGAATTTTTCCTAAAAGCAACCTCTAAATCTGCATCACAGAACTGCCCGACTGAAAACAAATTATGTCCCAACCCTTCGACTTAGTAAACCCGAGTGATCAAATAATTTCCAAAAGGTAGATCTCCATAACCCATGATAGCTGCTACATGATCATTTCCAAATCGTACAGTTCCCATGAATTTCCAGACGAAATTGATCAGCAGCTTCAGATTCTCGGTCATGTGCTTGGAGCAACCCGAGTCGACGATCCAAAGACATATTTCGATAACCTGCCAATAACAGAAGAAGAGGATTTTGGAAACCGTTTTGATTTTGGTTCCTTTGGGTTAGAGGTAAAATCCTGATCACACCCATAGAAGTTATCTATTGGTAAGACAGGTTCATCACTTATTCTACCATTCTGGAGTGTGAAAGTTCTACCCGTTGGTTTCCAAATGTCATCCCTAAAGTAAACACTATGCTTCTTATCAGTAGTATAAAGCCTAAGTCTTGCCACTAGTCTTCCTATTCGTTTAGCATAGGTTCTTTTAGGAACGTTCTTCTGAACAGGCTTAACAATCTCATTCTTAGAAACACAATCATCATGAATATTAGTTAAAGATTTCTTGCAAGTTAAACAAAGAGATTCAACACATTCATTAGACTTAGCAAGTTTCATAGGTTCATTACATTCAGATGAAATGTCTTTCTTATTATAAAGCGGTAAATTCCTAGGGTGTTCTTCTACTTTCTTCTCTTTATTCAAGCTACTGCTCTTAGAGGCATGCGAGACTCTATTGTTCCTTGTATTGCTTTAAGGCTTTAGTCTGCTGCTCCTAGAGGTGCTTTCTAGTCCTGTAGAAGGTAAGGCACACGCATTAGGATTCACATTTTTATCTAGAGAAGTGGTTTCAGCTTTCCTAGTCTCTTTGGAGTGCTTATCTAAACTTATGTCGTTTGTTCCATATGTTTTAGATGTGGAGGCAGACGCATTATTGGTACTCATCTTAAAAAGGCCAGGTGCTAAAACTTTTGGTTTCTCGATAACCGCTTTTCCTTTATCAACATTTCGTTTTGGCAAGGCAGGTGGAGTGACTGGTTTTGATAAATCATTGTTCTCATTGACTTTTGGAGGAGGCATAGAAATAGACATTTTTGGTTTAAAAACCTGTTGGGGAACATTTGCTTTCTCCTCAGTCAATGGTTTTGAAATCTTAGTATCCACTGCCTTTCCTTTTTGACATTCCAGCTGAGCCCTCAAAAGATCATTTTTCGCTTGCATGTCATTGTAGGCACGCTCATACGATAGTTTGTCATACTTGCATTCCTCAGTTTTTCGATCAAGTTGTTTAAAATATGAGACATTTTCTTTTTCAAGTTTCTCAAGTGCTTTTTCATATTTTGAAACAATTTTGGAGGTCTCCGACTGGAGTCTTTCATGATCTTCAACAGAATATGTTTGTAAAATAATGGACATTATATCGGTAGTCAGAACATCTTCGAAGAGAGAGTTATTCAAATTTTCCAAAAATTTGATGTGTTCGACACAGTCATTAGCTTGCTTTACCAGGGATTTATGGTCCTTGACAAAGTCAGCTGTTTCTTTCAAAAACGCTTGTTCAAAATGAATTACCCGTGAGTTGATGTTATTCAGCTGAGGGGCAATTTGAGTTTCAAAATACTTTTTATTTTCATTATCAAAACTATTAAACCAGATGTTGGTTGTAATGTTGGTTTTAGTTTTAACAGTGTCTTGAAGATCCGCAATTCTAGTTTTCACATTTTCTAAAATACTTCTCGCATCACTTGTGTTAAAAAGATTGTTTGAAGACATTTGTTCAATGTTCGAAAGAGAATTTGAGACAACTGGTTTTGAAACAGATTTTGAAACAGGTGTTGACTTTTTGTTTGAAACACTTGGTGTGATGGAAAACTTTGACTTTTCTTTTTGATTAACAAAAGTAATTCCAGAAATTTTGTTCCATTTGTTATAGTCGATTGGTTTTATTTCCGGATGTTTTTGTTTCATTCTTTCTCTACTCTCCTTAGATAGTTCTAACGTTTCAAGAGAGTCACGAACAATAATGGGTTCATGTAAAACATTTCCATTGTTTAACACATTCTGAGGTTTCTGAGCTTTCTTGAGGAACGAAGAAGGGTCGTTACCAAGTGCCATTCTATGATTAGTATGAAAACGCGGATTTACTTGATTAGAAAGCATCTTGTTTGTTTGAGCATAATGACCCGTTGTAAGAAGCAAATTTTCCAAAGTTTTGATTTTTTTCATTTTTATCAAGAATTTCATCAAGAAGAGAATCTTCTCGTTTTCAAGATCAGAAAACATTTCTTTTTGTTTAGAAAGTTGGTCATTTAAATCAGAAATTTCCTTGTTTAAAGATTTAATTTTCAAGTTCAAATTCACATCAAGTGTGTTATACTTGATTTGCAATAGTTGTTCTTTAGAAACCAAATTTCGATAACCAATTTCTAATTCTGATTCTTTGTTTTTATGAAATTCAAAGGCTTTTGCATTCTCCTTGTAACTCTCAAGCTCAGCGGTCAATTTAGCATTCGCGGCCTTAACTTCGCGATTGACCATTCTAACTTTCTCGATTTCAATGCCACAGTTATTGATTAATGATTCAAAATAAGCACGTGTTTCCTCATCAGTCTCAGTATTTTGTGCCACACAGTCTCCACTAGGATCCACATCTGGAGTCTCAGAGTTAGTATTGCTACAACTCGGATTGTCCAGGTATGTATCATAAGTAGGTGCTGATGTCACAGAATGTTGTTCGTCATGAGTAAACACATCAAATATGACATTGTTATAGCATGGATCAGTGATTGGTACCTCAGATACTGCATTGGCGTCATAGACAGGAGGTGGGTCAGAATCAGTTTCGTACTTAGTCTCCTGAAGATTTGCCATGAAGATGCAGTTTGCATTGATTTCCTCGAGGTCTTCCAAATCATCTATAATAGCGAAAAAGTCATTTTCCTCAGCACTCAACTGTAATCCTGCTTCTGACTTTCGTGCTAACAGCATAGCTTTCTGAAGATACTCAACAGTCTTCTTATTCGGCTTAGTAGGACAATTCCTTGCCATGTGACCCACTCCTTGACAGTTATAACACTTAACTTGATTACCCTGATTCACATTTCCATAATTCCCAACGACTGGAGCTGCAACATTTCCATTCTGATTACCCACTGCTCTATTCCCAACATTCTGACCCATCTGATTTCCAACATTCTGACCCAACTGATTACCCTGATTCGGAACCGCTTGATTACCCATCTGAAATCCAGTAGCATATCCCTGTGGGTTCGCAATAACTCCAACCATTTGTCCTTGATGACCCATGTTCACACCCGGCTGTGCAATTTGCCTGTTGCGAGTGTTTGATGAAATCCTTTGGTTGTTGTTAGTTGGTGTGGAATAGCGACTTCTGAATGCTTTACCCAAAAATGCAAATGCATTTAGCAAAGCTTGTTCTTGTTCAATTTCAAGATCAGTGATTCCTTGTTCCTGGTAATGTTGTTGTTCTGGTGGATAGATTTGTTGTTGAGGGATAACAGCTTGTTGTTGTGGAATGTATTGCTGCAAGTTGTTGTTAGTGGAAGATGATGAAGCTTGTTGTTGTGTATTCACTGGAGTTTGAGTCTTTGCAATGAGTGCCAATGGATCATGATTCTTTGCCATTCTTTCTTTCCTGACCTCATTCACTTCATTTTGGTTTTGTTTCAGAAAATCGTTGAGTTGATCAAAGTTCACTTGATGTAAGTCTTTTGTTTGGTTGACAATAGTGACATATCATCCCTATTCTTCTGGTAAATTGTTCAAGAACTTGATGTTGCTCACGATAGTTCTGGGTGTCAACTTGTTTCTGATCAGCTCATTCATTAAAGTGCAGAACCTTCCATAGTAGGATTCAATTGATTCTCCTGGAGTGGATGTAAACTTCTCCCAAGCAGTTAGCAGCTTGTTCTCCGTATCTTGTTGACCAATTTCAGTTCCATGACAAAGCCGTCTAACACGTTCCCACATATCGAAAGCAGTTTCACAACTGTCTACAGCAGCAAAGATGTCTCTTGGTAAACCCAGTTGGACAATATGAATTGCCATGTCATCTGCTTCGACTTGTTTCTGATCCTCTTCAGTGTATTCTGATTCCTTTTGAACACGAAAAGATGGTGGGACGGGAGGTGTTGCATCAGCATTTCCAGGGTCTTGGACTTGTCGAGGTATGAAGGGTCCATTCGTAATGGATTGAATCATCAATTTTCCATTAGGTTTGGTCTTAATGTGACGAAGCATACGACTTGTCCATTGAAGATAACCACCTTTTTCCAACATAGGAGGATGGTTTTTGGCATCGGCTGCATGAATGTCTTGTTGAGTTGCCATTGATGAAGGTATGTTATGATAAAGTTGATGTAGGATCGAGTCAACGATAAAGGAGTTGTGTTTGATGAAGATTAAGCTCGGTTGTTGTAGTGAAAATTTGGTCTAAAAACTTAAAAACCTCAATAACTTCTTTTCGGAGCGTTTTTAGGACTTGAAAGTTGACCCGAATAAACTGTAGTTAGTTTATTCGGCGTGCCAATCTCCTTGTTCTCACGGTCGTTTTGATGGGTAGAACGCTGAAAACGGAGTTACGGTTCAAAAGTTATAGCCGTTTGAAGTTTTTACTTGTAATCCTTAAGCGTATGCGTAAGCTTTGGTTGCTTAGGCGTAAGTTTTGTTCCTTAGGCGTAAGAGTTGAACCTTAGGCGTAGATAGTGACCTTACGCATAATAATTATTGCTTATGCGTAGAAATATTCTTACGCGTAAGATGTTACTCTTAGGCGTAAACAATATCTTACTCGTAAGTATTAATGCTTATGCGTAAAACACAGTCTTAAGCGTAAGATTTAAATCTTAGGCGTAAAAACTCGCTTACGCGTAAAACATGAATCGTATCTCTCTAACTTATCCAAGCTAGTGAGATTTCCCAAGTCGAAGTGTTCCACAAACTTATCCAAGTGAGGGAAGCACTGAGTCACCGTTGTTGCACGAAGATTCTTAACCAAATGCTTATGCGTAAAACCTTATGCGTAAAAATAGGGTTTTGACTTTTTCTTACGCGTAAAAAGAGGGTTTTGACTTTCTGTTCTTACGCGTAAAAAATTCCCAGATTTTCAAACGAATTCAGATGCACAAACAGTTTCCAAAACACTCAAATACCAAGAAAGTTTTGACCTTTAACACCCAAAGTGTTTTTTCTGCTTATGTGTAGAAAGGAACAACCCAATACGTACGAGTGTAAAAATGAAGAAAAACACGTAAAACTTCGAACTTTTTTCAAAAACTAGAATCCTTAACACTATAATAACCTCAAACCATAAGAATCTTGAAGATTTTAGTGCAAAATTTAAAGTTTTAAGCGTGACAATATTGAGAACGAAACTACGCGTAACAACAAAAAAAAAACTTCAACCAAAACACTCCTAAACCATTGTTAGCCGATTGATACCAATTGTAAGACCTTAAATATATCAACTTTACGCGTATACCACACTTACCAAACAAGTAGAACACGTATAACAAGCTACGCGTATATCACGTGAAACCCAAACACAAATGTTAAGCGTAAAGATGAAGAAGAAAAGATAAGAAAGTTTGGTGACTTGATGTTATGCGTATGAAGATGAAAAGAAAACTTGTTTATTCTTGAAATAAAAACACACACACACACACTTTCAAGCACACCCCTCAAATGAGACTTTGAGGGGTATTTATAGTACAAGATAAAACGCCCCATGGGCTTGGGCTTGGGCTTGGGCTTGGATTGGACTTGGATTGGATGACAACTTATACAAGGCTAGCTTAACATAGCTTTTAGCCATTTAGCTTAGCCCAATCCACGAGCCCGTTGACTATTCTAGCATGATATCTAACACACGTTACAAAGTTCCTAAACGTGAATGACCATCACTTCTAATAAAAATGTTACGGCTAACAAACACGTATTCCAAACATCATTTAAATACCTGAGAAAACATGATAAAAGGTCAGCTTACGCTGGTGAGTTCATAGGTTTAAGTTCAATAAAACATAGTGGACCTGTAGGAGTTGATTTGATATGCGAGACTTAAGATAGATATACATCATTCACAAACCGTTTCATATCCGAAATCACAATCCATATCATGCATCCAGTGATCACACGGGCCCGCCCAGCGACTCTAGTCCAGCACTGTCGTAGCAAAGTCTAGAAAAATTTCTAACCCCGGACTAGGTCGAGGTAGAAGTCTACTCTTAGCTAGGCAACAGTTATAGCAATTAGGATTGCAACCCTAGTCTAAGGCAATGACTACCACACATCTATCTAAACAGTCAAGCACATAAGCAAATCCAAATAGTTTTAAAAGTCCAAAAACAGTAGCATGATTCTCACCCCAATTTAGTTAAAAACGTAGATAAAAATGGGGCTATGAAACTCACCTCAAGCAAGCAACGCACAAATAGACACTAGCAGAAGATAACAGCTAATCACGGCACAACAACTATCGACTCGGCACAACCTATTAATGTAAACCAATTTTAATATATATTTCCCAAAATCAACGTTATCTACCCCAATGTGTTCCATTTCGTTATTTCCAAAAATGTCTTGTTTCACCGTTTAGTCCTAGTGTTTGGTATCCTCATGTGGGTGTATCGACTCAATATGATGCCATGAATGCACTCAAACAACCAATATGTAACTCAATGTAACACAATGAGACATCTAAGCGATAAGCTCCATAGTCCAATAAGTTTCGGAATAAATAGTAGACCTTATCGAATTCGTCAACTCGATAAACTCAATTATTCATTCGTGTCGCTTATTATCCCATAAACCGGTCGCATCCTAAAGAGTCGTAAGGATAATTCACCCATTAATAAGGTTACCCAACGTACCTAGCGGGCTCTTATTAGATTCGTCAACCTAATAAGTCCGCTACCCACGAGGATCAACACTATTAATGTTAGGTTATCCGTAACCCATGCACACAACGTAAGTAAATAAATACTTGAAACTAGTGTGGGTTAAATAAATCCCACCACTCGGGGTAAGCATGTAATAAGATGAAGTTTAAATTCATGTTCAAAATAATTGACATGTTTCTAGGCGATGAGTTACATGGCGAGGTAAGTGTTTCAGAAGTATAGATTGGGCTTTCCAACTCGTCTCTGAAGACAGTTAGTGAGGAAATCGAGGAATATAAGGTTGACATGATGTTCTAGAAACCATGCATAAATGGTCAAAAATCAAATCAAATATTTATATAGCTAACATTTATATAAATAGAATAGTGATGGTCTGAAAATAGCATAGTGATCGAAAAGTTCATCATGTATATATATAAATAGCAATTGAAATGTTTGAGTACGCATGAAAATTTTATGACTTAGTGCGCGGGATGCATCGGAATGTTTATGATAAAATATTATGATACAACAGTTATAGTCTAGGTCAAAATGCAACCTAGTTTTCTATAACTAGAGCTCTGATACCAATCTGTAACACCCGCAAAATATCGCATTGAAAGATTTTGTCACTGGGTTTTACTTCTTAATTCATAGCACAAGTTATAGAAAATGAACTCTAAATGAGACGTTTTGAAAAATTACCATTCGATAAATAATATCAGAGTTATAACAAGAGGTCCCAAAGTATAGTATTACATAGATGTTTTACAAAAATAATATCGAATGGTAAAGTATAACGTCTTCAAATAATGTCATGCGAATCTAATGCTTCAAGCCAATGCTAATGTCTTACGAACCTGAGGTAAACATGCTTAAAGTGTCAACACAAAGATTGAGTTAATTCATAGGTTTAAGTACGTAAAAGTAAGATTTCAAGTTTAAGAGACAATGGGTTACGTAACGTTGTTATACACCCATAATTCGAAAACAGTTTTATAATTTCAAGCACATAATCCCAAGTACATAATTCCAAATATCAATAATAATCTTGATATAGCACATAATTTCAAGTATCAATAAAGATAGATATAGCACATAGTTTCAAGTACGTAATTCCAAGTATCAATAAAAATTGACATAACACATAGTTTCAAGCACATAATTCCAAGTAAGTAATTTCATGTATCAATAAAAATTAATATAGCACATAATTCCAAGTATATAGTTCCAAGTATTAATAAAAATTGATATAGTAACAGAATACAGTTTTCAAGCAATTGTGATCGTATAAAAATTAGCATGTATCTCACCCAAAGTAGTTTATAAAATAGTCAAAATGAGTAAAATTGGGCTATAAACTCACTGAGATAAAATTGATAAGCGATGTGAAAATAAAGTGAGGAATGAGCCGAGAAAGTCCTACGAACAACCTAAAAGTACACGTTGTGCCTTAGGTTCTAAATTGACAATGTAAATACATAAACATGCTTTATATAGTTATTACATTAATTATACTTGGGTACTTAACATTTGTAAAGTAAAACAAGTGTTTAAGTTTAGTTTGGACAATTTAAAATTAGTTACGAGTTCTAATTTACAAGTTATTCGGTATTCGGGTTTTATGTCACTTTTATGAGTCCATATTGTCGTTTCGGGATTAACGAGTCTATGAAAGAGTAAACGAGTATGTTTTCCGATAGTGGGTCCTACCACTTCAGTTTGTAAGAAAAAGTGGTCAAGAAATACTAAACGTCACGTTTAGAGTTTTTATTTATTTTAGTTTTTCTGTCTTAATTTACACGTTATTTCTAAACCGTAAAGGGTTATGGTTTGGTTCTTATGTCGTCGGAAAGGTTTTTGAATGAAATTTACAGATTTTTGGGTCTCATGGTTTTAAAAGTTAACTAACTAAAGTGAAATTACTAATTTATCCTTAGATATACATACTGATTTCAATCAGCAACTTACTCTTTTTGGCCATTAATTGAGTTCTACAACTCCCTTTTATGTGCGGTTTTTGGCTTAGTTCAAGTTACAATATTAGCTACAACTTTATTCTTTGACCAATAGGTGGTTATATGCAAAGTTTTTGAGTTTTACCTGTTTGAAAACGGTTACTCAGATTTTGACACTTCTCGCAACAATATTTTTATTTTAATCACCGGGTATCGTTATTAGGTGAAATACCCATCGAAACGACCGCCAAACATAGATCTAACTCCATATATTTTTAGTTATGGTCTAAGGTCCACTGATTTTTCCTAGTAATTACGTTTATACCCCATGTCTAGAAACTATTTTGCAAACAAGGTCCTTTCGATGTTTCTAGTGATTTAGTCCGATTTACCAAGCATAATCAAGTATAATAAGCATACAGAACATATCAAATACATGAAATACAAATATTTACAGTAATAAAATGAAAGTATAGAGGTTTCCTTACAATCTTTGTGAAGAACTAATCAAGACACAAGGACTATAACACTAACTTAAATCCTTTCAACAAAACCCTAGCTTCCAATACTTCAACCCTTGTCTTCAAACCTTTTAACCACTTGATTTTAACCTTAATATACCCTTATTAAAACCTTCTAATCTCAGCTCTTTCACCTTGTATATTTTCTATTTCAACTAAAGAATCAGTATAATAACACAAGAACTAGGTAGAGATCACTTAATCCTTCAACTTCTATGTATAACTTGTAGTAGGAAATCAAACTATGGATGGTGATTTGTAATGGATGGAGGCGGCACAAAGGAGGAGAAGGAAGAGAGTTTTTGTCTTAGTTGGCTAGTTAAAATGATCTTATAACATAATATCTAGATATTTTGCTAAGTAACTAAGACTTACTTGTTAAGTAATAACATGTGTAATCATCTAAGATAGGATGAATTCGCACGGATGAATTCGCACCAAGACACATGTCTTAGTGAGTCATAAAATGCCACCCAGGGTGATGATGAGATAAGTATGTAGTTTATTTTGTATAACTTTTGATTTACGGAGTGTAGTTTGATCCCGGTAATTATTAACGTTAAATCCTCAAGTATTAACGTTAAATCCTTAAGTCACGAAACTTAAAATCGGGTAACGTAAAAATAATAAAATTGTAAAAATCTTAAAACTTATCAATAGACTCTATCTCAGTATATTAAATGAGTGATGAGTTTTAACGATGCGCTTAAACGTTGTTTAAAACTTAAAAACGTAGGTTTAAATACTAGATATTTTAATGGTTTGCTACTAGATATTTTTAACATAATATCTAGATATTAAGTAAGGTTATGACTAGGCATAAAATGAGAAGGCAAGTTATGAGTGTGTATGATTAATTAGTTTATTATGTATAAACTACTTGTTAGATGATAAAACTTAAAACACGGAGTTTTAAATACCTGTGAACGTAAAAAGTACAAGGTTTACGTAATGGTAAAGTAAAAATATAACTCTTCATATATTTAAGTAAGAAATTTAATAATGAATCATGTAGACTATAAGTAGTAGGATTGTTATGAGTTAAGTGTACGATTATCTTCGTACGCGATTAAACTACTACATTTTCTCATAAAAGTAAAGTTACTTGAAATAAAGAAAATGAATGACGTAATAAATCAAATAACGACATCATAAATTGAGAGTGGTTACACACTAGACGATCATGAGCATCGTAACGATCTCTATCTACCGGAGCTCGTGAGATTTTGGGGATTAAAGTGGAAGCCTGAATAAGCAAAGCTCCGTCTTTTAAAAACTCTAAGGTTAATTTATTAACTTCGTCTTCTTCCTTTGTATCCATAAATAAAATTGATCGGAATTCATTTGTTTAAGTTGAAAAGTTAAAGTGTGTATATAAAGATTGAGGTTGAATGTGTGTACAAAACTGAAAAAGTATTAGGGTATTAATAAAGTAAGTTTATTAATAGTTTTATTTCTTCTTTGTTTCTTAAAACAAACACTCCAACGGTACAATAGTAGCCCATTGACTAGTTTTTTCTCCATTCCATTCGGTCGCTTCTACGAGTTCACGTGGGAGGGGGTGGGGGCACTCGGCCCATTGACTAGACCTACCTTAGGCTGGACGGCAAGGCTTCAATTGGAGTCACCTTAAGTGACTGTCACTCGCGAGCTCCCATGCACACAAACACAACTCACGTGAGAGTCTCAGTATCCTAGGCAATTTAAGGTGACCAATTCACCTAGTTGATTTGCGTGCATAATAAAATGTTACCGTCTGATTGTATATAAAAAAATATAAAAAATAATTCTCCACTACCCCATTTTTCCCTTATAAATACCCACAAAATATATTTTCTAAAACACACACTACACTTTATAACTACATCTTTCTTTAAAAAACCATATCTCAAGAAAAAACACCACAAAACACCAATCGTTTCCGAGGAAGAAATCCCCGAAGCAATCCACCGACACCCGAAGGAACCTTCAATTTAGGAACTCCTACGCCAAACCAACAAATCAACTTTCGAGCACAATCATTCTATAACCAAGCCTACCAAAACGAACCATACCGTAGCCCATATCCACAATAACAACAACATCAACAACAACCAAGCTTTTAGCCAATACGCACAACAACAACAACGAAACGCGTTTAGTCAATTTTCACAACAAAAACACGTTCCCATTTGATAACCCAAACTACTTGTCACAAACACAAAGGGGTGGTTCATCATCACAACTTCATACACAACAAACCATATCTCCTAATTCTTCATTTCCAAATGAATAAATGTACGAACCTTTTTTGGAGAAGAATTTTATCAAAACCGGCCTCGTGAAGAATCTCCCGTCGAAGAATTGGCCCCGGAACCGGCACCGGCCAAAAAGGTGTGGAGAAGACGCAAGACTAGGACTGCTCAAACCGAGGAGCAACCCCGAATGATTCCATGGACCCAAGACGAAGAAATTGCGTTGTGCAAAGGTTGGATTCATGTTTCTGAAGATAGTGCCAAAGGTAACACGAGGAAAGAGAATGGATTTTGGACTAACGTAAAGGCGTACATAGAGAGCAAGACAAAGATGGATCGCCGTATGATATGGTTTATGGGAAATGGAAGACGGTGCGCCCGAACGTGGCTCGGTTTTGTGGAGTGTTCAATAACGTCAAACGTATGAATCCGATAAGTGGAGCAGGAGACGAATATTACTATAATACGACAATGCTAAGCTTTGAAGCTGAATATGGTTACAAGTTCACACTCAAAAATTGTTGGGAGGTGTTAAGAAAATGTAACAAATGGAATGACGTTGAAGTTCCAAATTTTTTAGCAAAGGACTCAATAGAAAGGTCCAAGAGATACAATTTATCTGGTTCTAGTTCATTCAACATGGAAACTAGGGATGCTAGTATTAATTTGAATGCTGAAGCTCAAGAAAATGAGGTGGATGATGTACAGGAAGTTCGAAGACCAACATTAGGGGATAAAGCAAAAGTTGCGAAGAAGAAAGGCGTGCGCTCAACGACATCGTCGGGAACTATGAATGACGAGACGTTGGCGAAGATGATGATATCATAGTTGGCACAACAGAATGAACGTGTCATAGAATTGAAGATGAAAGAACGGGCTAAATTTATGGCAATCAGAAAAAAGGAGGTGGAAGTGCAGGAGTATAAAGCAAGACAAAAGGACATGCTGTTCTATTTGCAGCCATATGGACACTTGACCGGGGAAGCATGCAGAGCCATGGACGAGGCTTGAGCGGGGATCAAAGCGAAGTGGGGTTTCGAGTTTTAGTTTTCATTTCGAATTTTATGTAATGTTTAACTTTCATATGTTTTTGTTTTTAATAATTGTAGTTTATATACTATTTTAATTTCTAAGATTACGTAATGTTTTAATTTCGTACGTTTGCATTTTTATTTTCATTAGTTACATTTATAACTTTTGTAAAAAAAAAAAAAAAAAAAAAAAGGTTAAGGTGAGTAGAAGTGAGTGTCTTGTCCACAAAAAAGTGAGTGGAAGAGAAAAGAAAGAGAAAACTGATGTGGCGCTCAAGTTTAAGGTGAGTGCACTAGCACCTTGCCTTCCAGCCTTAGAGCAGAGGGTAAGGAACATCATTAACACGCCATTGTAAAAAAATATGGATAGTTGCCATTTTTTTTGGGTGCACAAGGTGAAAATATATTACCACTCAACAAAGATTACAAGGTTATAATCAAGAATCTGCTTTGAACATGCTCAAACAGAATATGCTACTTAATACTATCATCCAAACTACAAAGAACAATGCCCCAAAGCTAACACTACAAACCAGACTAAAATCTGTAACAAACATTCCTGAAACTACAACAATAATCCAATTCATTACATAACCTTGAATCCATAAGAACCAAGCTGCACTATAACTTGAACCATGTCAGCTTGAATCACTTTTCACCTTGATGCACCTACCATCTAGCTACATTTCCACACCACTCCCCATCAAAACCATTCAACCATAATCCACAATGGCAATGACAGGAAAAGTGTGTGGCTTCACTAGGGACCCTTACCCATCCATTGGGGGGGAGAGCGTTCCCAAACATTGGGGGGCTCTGCCAAACAGCCTACATTTCCTTCTCTAGAAAGGCTTCAACTGTTTGGGAACACTCTCCCTCAATGATGACTATCCATTTCCTGCATTGCCAATGTATTGAGAGGACCAAGCAGGATCATCTTTCACTCCTCGTTATTATACTCAACATACATTGGCCGCCCCAACCATATACCTTTCACAATGGGATGCTCTACATTTTGGTACATTCAAAGGAATGAGACCTCTCATTTGATCATCAAAGCCTAACACAGTTCCCTCCCAAGGCCAAATTGGATAGGAGAATGATGAACCAATGAGTACAGTCTCACCCAAAGAACTCCAAGGTACTAGACACATACCCACTGTTATGGTTTGCAACACAGATCAAAATATACTATACTAACCCTACTGAGAGAAAATTTAAAAGTATCCAACTCATACCAGAATTGAAAATCAGACTAACCAAACACCCCTGAAAACAGAACATATGGATAGTTGGCATGTTAAACCATACCATGCAACATGCCAACCACAAGCCAGAAGGGAATTGAGTTGGTTGAGTGGCTCAAGTCAAAGGAGAAAAAGGACAAATTTTGCTATTTCTTTTTATTTTTTTTAGTATATTGTGAGTGCGGGGTATTTTTAGTGGGGTATTTTGTGGACCCAATAAAATGTTATTAGTGTGTTATGAGGGAGGGTGTTTGAGTTACTGGTGAGTTATTGGGAGGTGTATGAAGTGGCGATGAGCTGACATACCAATAACGTGTTATTGGTATCCACGATACCTTGTGCTCTTAGGTCGAGTCGCCGTTACGATCAACCTTATAAAAACCAAAAACAAATCAACAAGTATAAGGACTTACAAGTCATCTCTTCATACAACAAGGATCTCAAAAACAAACAGAACAAACCTAATAAAATAAAGAAAAGTTAGAAAACTAAAAACAAGTTGTTACCAGTAAAATAGGGAATTTCATTTTCCCTTCAAAACTTTACACTCACTTTATAAAATTTTCACACACAAAACACACACGGATCCCTAATCAAATAAATATTCAATGTTTGAATTTTCTTTAAATTTTCAATTATAGTTATATGATGCTTTGTTCTCAATTTAATAATCGTGTACAAACATTTCTCCGTGATTATGACAGGATTCAATCTATCTCAATCATCTTCATTTACATTCAAGTATGTTATTTATAATTTTATATTATATATAAATATATTTATGTGTGTATATTAATGATGGGTGTTTGTGTTTTATGTATGAAGATTGGGTGTGGGATGATTGGATCATTGGGAGCATTGTATAATGGAATTTGTTTGATTGATGTTGGGATTTCGTTATTCGCGTTAGTTGCTATCGAAAGTAGCAGTCAGAGGCTTGGACGGATATACGCGCTGCTTTTGTTTTTCGCGGTTTTGTTGGATGTTTTTTGGTTCATACTTTTTTTTCATGAAATCTGGTTAGTTTTTTTTGCTTACTATTTCTCGAAAACTGTTTAAATAAAGGACAACATGTAATAAAACGAAGATAAAAGCGAAAGTGGAATTATCTCTTTATTTGAGATTCTTTGGTAACTATGAGAATTCTATTAGTAATCACAATGAAAGTGCTCTTATACTGATAATTTATTGTATAGTGGAACCAACTTCCGGTGTTTCTTGTGTCGTCCTAGCGTTGTTTAAGTTAAGTAAATGCAGATAAAACTGAAAGCGGATTTATCCATTCATGTGGGATTGTTTGGTTAACTTTGACAGTTTAATTTGAAATCGCTCTCAATGTTTAAAGATCATCTAAGTGCTCTTATAGTGAATAGTTTATGTATGTTTGTGATGGCTGACGAGGTCTGGTGTTTCTTGCGTCATCCTACTGTTCTTTAAGTTAAGTAGACGAAAAGACAATTAACTGGTAAATATGCTATGTATACAATATGTATGATGTTAGTGGTTCTGAGTGTAGAAATATAGACGGCATATGTGTAGGGGACCGGGCTGATTTTATTATACATATTCTATTTTTCTACGTCTAAGCTCTAAGTTCTTTAAGAAGGTATGGAGATACGAATAGTTCAATGGCATGAGTAGAATATCAAGGAATATTTTTTGTTATTCTTTTATTCAATCCAACTATGGTTGGATTTCAGGGAGGTTTTAACAAGTGAACTATATATACAAGTAGACTCCGAATGTTATATTGGTTGGCTAATGGTATACGGAGTAGTTTTTATGTCAGTTGAACTGTTGAAGTCTACAACGTGCATATAGGAAGAGACACTCCCAAAATTAGTTTGAGTTTATGAATTTGATGACCTTTGTTAATTCTCTGTTCTTTAAGCTATAACATTACCTATCTTGTTGCTGCATATGAGCTGTAGAAACCTTACGGACATTTAAGGTGTGTTTGGATGTGTGTTTTTAATGTGAATAATGGATGTATATTAGAATCAGAATAGATAAATAGTTGCAGCAAAGTTATCCAAGTCAGACATAGTTCTGTTCACTTAAAATCACTTTTGTTGTAGCAACTTTTATCTACATTTCAGAATTCGATCATTATATTTGCCAAAGACAGCCAGATAATGCAAGTCATAGTCGGACTCGCCATTGTCTTTCTAGTCAACTATGCAAATTTTTTACTTTCACTGCCACTATTTTATCGAGAGTAATCTGGGAAGTATAATTTCATTCAAGGTTCTTTGTTGTGGATTAATCCTGGTTTATTTATTGTTAATTGGGATGTCTTGTTGCCTGTGGACGGGAAGTTTTGACTTCAAAATTTTCCAGTTTTTTGTCGGCCGCTTTCCTTTAAAGTGTATGACATTTCCGTGCTTTTGCCTTTTTGGTTTGTTGCTGTTCTATATTGCACCATTGCATCTACATATTGGGACTCTTTTCGTCCATAAATGCTTGGAGATTCATGCATATTATGTTCAATGCATAATCAAGAATAATAAGAACTTGAATTTATATTAGGTATGAGACCGCAGTCGGATTTGAAAACCTTTTTTCTTGAATTTAAATATGGTTAACTGGAGGTGGGTTATGTTTTGTGTCCAAGGGGTCAGATGAGTGCAATAAAAAAAGTTTAGCTGAAAAAGAAATGAGTCACCAGGCCGAAGTTGCATAAAATGTAAGGTTAATGCATTCAACCTGCTTATTTGTTTAGTTAGAAATCAAAATGTTATCATGGTAATGTGTATTCTGAATCACATGTACCACACAACCTATTTATACACGTCTGTAAGAAAGCTGAAAAGCTTGATGAAGAACTATCTTTGTCTGTATTTATTGTGTAGTTCTGGTCCTAAAGCCTCATTCTGTATGCAGGTACATGTCTTCTCAGATTTACGGAAACTTTGTCATCTTTTCTGTAAAGCTCACTCTATTAATGCAAATTATCGGCTTCTTAGTGAGGTTATCATCCTCAATATTCTGGATACAGATGTATATATTAGGGTCTTCTTCACTCGTAGATAGTACATATCACCAAGATGGCGATCAGAACAGTTTCATAAATCCCGCCACCCCTAATTTCATTAGGCATGATTTTGGTTCTGAAGATGTAATAGGAGGTTCTGTCTATGATCCAGCTTACTACTCATCTTTTTTTCAAGATAATCAAGGTGAAAGATCTTTACGTCAGGTATGTAATTTTACGCGAGCTGTGGCAATTTTCACTGGTCTATTACTTATAATAGGCAAGTTGACTTAAGTTTTATCTCTGACGGGTTACATGGGTAACAATGCAAATTTAAAAGTGGCTACAAAGGAAGGTGGTCAAATGGGCTTAATAGGTCAAAAGTAGCGCAAAGTGTGTTTATTGTAAGAAAAACTAGATTATTATAAAAAAAATTATGTTATTAATTTCATCATATTTGACACAATTTATTTATGAAAAAAAAACGCGTGGAAAAAAGGTGTTTCAGTTCTCCTATTGTGTCTGCATTTTGTGTTCGAATGCTTTTGATGAGAATATGATCTGTTTGTAGGATGAAAACCGCTTCAGTAGATCAGGTAGATCTATATCGGATGTGTCTCAGTTAATGCCATCTGGGAGCAAATCTTTACAGGCTATAATACATGTAAGTTCCGATATCGATTTCTTGTGATTATTTGAGATTAAGTTATCCGGAGCTTGTTTTACTTAAAGATTAGCTGCTGAAAAAGTTGGTTAGCTCTGGGCTAGCCAAAGACATGTGTACGTTATTTTTACTATCAAGTGAAAAAGTTGACCATATATACTGAGATATCTGTACCTGGCCATTACACCTTTTATACTTATCGCCTTTTTCGGTTCTGCTTTCCACCTGAAAGAGGAAGTGATTTGACCGATTACTAAAAGTCTAAAAGTAAACTACTATTGTATTAAAAATTTTGAGATGGAAAATGTTTGTTTTTGGACAGAAGTAAGGCCACTCAGCAAAATGTGATATGTATAAGTGGGGTAGATTAACTAGATACATGAAAGTTACTAGTAGGACAGAAAGTGAAATGAGTCGGCTGAGATCAACTTAACTTGGGCTCATTGCACGACACTGTATGATTGTTGAATTGGTCAGACTTGTAGCAATTTATTAGATTTATCCATGATTAACTAGTAAACTATGCAACACTGGTATTTCGTTGTTCAAAATGGGCCCTGTTAGTATTTCTGTAACTTGTTATTATGTTCATTATGGAGCAACTATGAAGTCAAATGATAAGCGTGATTGATTATCGAGTTAGGGGTTATTGAGTGTGTGAGAGCCATTTTCCAAATTTGTATTTTGTTAGTATATTGATAAATTTTTCTGAAAATATCATCCTGCATCATGTCACATTACTTCTTTAACAACCACTTGTGCACTTTTTAATATGCAGGAAGAGGATGCACAAGCCAAGCACGGGAGTTTTTGAAGAGTGGCATTAGAACATAATATACACACGTATCGGCATAAAGAATTTTTTTTTTCCACTTTAGAAATGAAGGATGTTTCGATAATTCAAATTTACGAGCTTTGTACAGTTGCACAGGCTTGTGCTATTTTTGCAGGTTAGGCAATGGTAGATGGTATTTTACTTTTTAGGTGTATGGGCTTGTGATGCAGTCGATGTTCATGACTTTTGTCAAAGCATTACTGCATTCCGCACATTATTCTCTATACAGTTTAAGTCATACATCTGAGTTGGTTACTCAGTCTAGTAGGATATGTCAATAGCTGCATGGCAAAATAAGTTCGTTCATGCAGTTTTAGGGTAGTCTGAAAAAGTTCGTAGTTGTTGATGTGTTGTGCATAATGCCATGATAGGATGTGTGTGTTTAAGGCAGATAGATTGATGTCTTTTGTATACAAGATTTTTGTAGGTCCATCCATTGAGCTCCACATGTTGTCGACCTGGTAGACAAAATTCACAATACACATTTTTTCTAAGAGGTCATTGCAACTGTTAAGACTGAAATGATGTTGCTTATCGAGCTATCAATGGATGAAACTACAACATGTTATATTGCGTGAACAAGTACATTCGTTGATTGCCATAGATGAATTTTAAGGAATGTTGTAGTTTTGTGTAAACATTACACCGTCAAAAATAATAACTGGCGTAGTTATGCTCCACCCGGTAACCTCTTGACACATTTGCATTGGGCCATAGCAGGGGCGAATCGGCGGACTCCTGACCCTACGTAATCAGGTGCACAATTTTGTTTACGAGTATAAAAGAAGAGTTATGCTATTTAAACCTACAACACAAGCCTAAATATATATCTAATGCATAAATTATTTGTACAATTGCATTAAGTACTTTCTCTCTCTAAATTTCTACCAATCAATTTTTTAAATCAACCAATCAAATCATTAAGTTCATTTGTAGGCATTATTAATAGGTCCAACAATCATTTTTCATAAAAGAAACAAAAACAACTAAAAGGTACGATCTCAATAAAACTACTAAAAAAAATATATATCTTTTTTGACATATTAGTGGACTAAGTAAATAAGACATGTAATTTCTGTGATGCAATATCGGGACCAGAATCATTTTGAAGAAATCGAAAATTTTAACAAAAAATATATGTTAGGCGGCAAACATCCATCGAGTTTCCAAGAACCCTAGGTACGCCCCTGCCTACTAGCCAATAGTGTCTTTCTGAGAACATATATGTAGACAATACAAAACCTCAATTATGAGATTTGGCGTTGTAAATAACTGGACATGTATGATAGAAATAGAACCAACAAAATACTTGGAATCATAGTTGTCAGGATCCCGATCCTGATCTTAGGATCTTACGATTTTACGATACTGCAAATAAAAAACGATCCGGATCCTACATAGGATCTTTGCAAGCTTAGGATCTTATAGGATCCCGATCTTGACCATACGATCTTACGATCTAATCCGATCCGATCTTACTTTTCTCGGATTACAAACTAAAAATCTACAAATTTATGGGTTGTTTGTTTGTAGAATTCAAAAAACAACATGTTAATCTTTTTAAACATTTTATAATCATAATTTAGAACAACATTTATACGAAACATTCATAGTATTTTATGGTTATAATGTATTAGAATTTGTAGATTTGTATAAAATTACATAAATCTTAATACCTTATAATGCATTTGAGACTTCTATTAGTGGAAAGGCTTAAAATTCAGATTCAACTACTTACCTATAATAGAAAGAATTATAATAACTTTGCTATTAAATTAATATTAATACATAGACATAAAACAGATGTTACATTGAAAATTAAATGTATTCTAAAAATCCTGTAACAGCCCATTAATCACTATCTTTAATCCTCCAGCCCAAGTCCAAATATAAGTGTACACAGTACACTTTGGAATATCTCATACGCAATATAAGTGTACACAGTACACATTGGAATATCTCATACACAGATAAACAAAACTATCTTCCTTCTCTCAACACTTCCGGCCGTGCACGTGCCACCGCTCCTTTTGCTGCCACCGCTCCCTTTGTTGCCACCGCTCCTTTCTTAACCTCCAAGCACCATCTTTAATGATCTATATAAACCGATCATCGATATACAAGAACTCAAAAAAGTATTTTATAAAGTTACGACTTACGAGGTTACAAATAACGAGATACCATAAGATACCCGTCACTCCTAGATACAAAAACCTCACCCGAGACCTCATTAAAAGATCTTAGCCGAGACCTAGTGTTTGTGTTTGTGTTTATGTTCGAATAAAAAGAGATTACAAGTTGATTTGTTGTTCGGTTAATGACAAGTTAAGAAATAAATAAAAAGGTGACATTTCATAGTGGCAAGTTTGGTTTATGAGAGTGTGTAGGCGTGTTTATGTGTGAGTGATATTAGGGTTGCTAAGTTTTTATAACAGGGTAAAGTAAAGGTTTAGGGTTGATATTGGGTCAAGGCTTATAACTAAATTTTGGGCTTTCTATCTTGTGACATATGAAATAATGAAAACCATAGATAAAATTTGGGTTGGACATTTTGTTTTAGTGAGTCTGTTTACTGTTGGGTCAAGTATAAAACGCAATTCATATATTCATTTTGAAAAATATATTCAGAGTACATCTTTATCTCTATCTCTACTAATATATAAAGGATTTGAGACGATTCCATAATTAACAAAACTTGATCAATACTTATAACCTCAAAACTTGTAACCGTCATATTAATGATCAAATAAGTGATTTAATGGGAAAAAATGTATAACCACCATATCAATATAACATATAAAACTGAAAAAAGTTATTGATATACATTAAACTGTCAGTTATGAAATATTAATATAAAAAGAACTCATGGTTTATAAAAGAATCAAAAAAGCTACAACACAAACTAATCATACTTCACACACAATAGATTCAGCCATCCAAGGTTCTTCTGGCCCTTAAACCTCGCCCAACCCCTCTTCCTGTTAGAAAAACGTGTAACCTAATAACATTTGCTCGCCGCAAAATATAGTCACATGGTACCCGCCGCCGCATTGCGCGGGTACCCTGCTAGTTATTAAGAAATAACATTAGAGTAGGATCTTAAGATCCCGATCCGATCTTACGATCACGATCTTGCAAAGACGAAAACGATCCTGGGTAGGATCCCGATCTTGACAACCTTGCTTGGAATATCTTGTAGATTGGTAAAACCTTGGACCACATTTGACAAATGTTGACCTAGTGGTGGTGTTAACGATTCGTGTCGAGTCGAGTTTTGGTCTAAACGAGCTAGGCTTGTTTATTAGCCACTCGGCTCGAACTCGAATAAACTTTTATAAATTGGCTCAAGCTCGAATAATTATTTTTGTTCGAGCTCAAAGCTCGTTTTTTTTTTTTTTTTTTTTTTTTTTTTTTTTTTTTTTTTTTTTACCCTATGATAAACTAACTTTCAAGCTTAAGATGCACGTATAAAAGATCGAACTTGATAGGCTAGTTTGTTATCTCAAGCTTGAACTCGTTTACAATTATAAAAAAAAAATCTAATGCTCAAACTAAAGTTTATGTAACTTATAATAAACACTAGTTTGCATTTTGAAACAAAAGAGTGTACAATAATCATACTTATATTTTTTATAATTTCAAGTAAATGTGGTTCTTTATGAGAAATGAAGTGGGTCTTTGTTTTATAGTGTCCAACTGTTCACATCTCCTCACTTTTCTTATTATTTTCAATCTGGGATACTTTTCATATTTTTTCCTTTGATTATACACAAAATTTTCAAAACATAAATTTTATATCCTTACATTAACAATATTATATAAGCCTATAAGTGACAAACTAAGTCACAGAACTGTAGCTTATTTTATATAAGCCGAATAATATAAGCTAATAAGCCGTATATAAGCTTAAACAAACACCCCTTAATGTGTGAGATTAAAATCACTCATACAAAAAGTCTTCAAATGCCCCCCACGTACACTAATCAATCGTCTTAACGTATAGGTACTCTTGTGCACATTTTCATCGATGAACAACCTCATTTTCCATGGATTTACATATGCGGCCTGTAAGATTATATTATGTACTTTATTTATTGCATCAACTACATTACCAAGTGTGTAAAAGTTTGTTTACAGCTAATCTATACTCCTTAAAAGGTGGCAAAACGGGCGGGCTGGGCGGGCACATGCACGGGTTAAATGGGCACGGGCTAGAATGGGCACGGGCTAAATGGGCACGTGCCAAACGGGCACATGTTATACAACTCGCTTAATAAAAGACCTAAAACGACAAAATAATCCTTAAACGTAATATCTTATTTATATTAAAAAACTTAAATATATTTTGTAAAAAAATATTTCTTTAAAACGATCGTAATGTTCTGCAATTGAGAAAAAAATGTGCCCGTTAGTGCCCATTTAAGTTTCAATGGGCTATATGTGCCCATTTAAAAAAAATGGAGCTAAATCTGCCCAAATCTTTAAAAATATGCCAATTTAGCCCATCTTTTTGTTTTTGGCACATTTTGCCACTTCTACTCCTTATAACGAGTTTTGCTGCCGAAAATTGTTAGGTTAGAACTAAATTAAAGATCGAAAAAAGCATAAAAACTATTCTTTAATGTTGCTTTACACGAGTAACATAATTGTTAACTATGACCGGTTACTCTATATTAACTAACCATATGCAATAAAACAAACAAGTAGCCAAGTTGGACATCAACTAAACTAACCAAATGCAATAAAACAAACAAGTACTAAAACTGGTTGTGTGGTTGAATGGTTTATGAAATTCTCTTAGAAGGTCAATGCCACTATTATTTGTTACACAATATGTGTAGAATACCCGTTAGGGTTACCTGTGCTTCTCATTATAATATATAGAGGTACATGTTACATATAAGTCCCTACACTATACATCAATATATAAAAGAGATAAATACATAAATGCCTAAAGCTTATTTAACACACCCCCGCAGTCTAAACGGAGGCTCCCGAATATTTAGACTGGTCCGAAACTCTAGAAATAACTGCGAAGGTAATCCTTTAGTAAATATATCTGCAAATTGATGTCTAGATGGAACATGCAACACACATACGTGCCCAAAAGCAACACGTTCTCTAACAAAGTGTAAATCTATTTCAACATGTTTGGTTCGTTGGTGTTGTACGGGATTAGATGCTAAATACACGGCACTAACATTGTCACAAAACACAACTGTAGTACGCTGAAGAGGACACGACAACTCAAGTAAAAGATTACGAAGCCAAGCGGCTTCAGCAACGACATTGGCAACACCCCTATATTCAGCTTCAGCACTAGAACGAGACACAACATGTTGTCTCTTAGATGACCAAGAAACAAGATTATCACCTAGAAAAACACAAAACCCAGAAGTAGATCTTCACGTATCAGGACAGCCTGCCCAGTCCGCATCAGTATAAGAAACTAGCCTATCTACTGAGGATGGACGAATGAACAAACCCTGAGACATAGTACCTTGCAAATATTGCAAAATACGCTTTAAGGCATCCATATGAGGTTCACGAGGATCATGCATAAAGAGACAAACTTGTTGAACTGCATAAGAGATGTCAGGACGCGTAATAGTGAGATATTGTAAAGCACCGGCAAGACTTCGATAAAGAGTTGGGTCAGATACAGGAGTACCAAGAGAAGAAAGTTTGGACTTAGTATCTGCCGGAGTGGTACAAGAATTACATTTGCTCATGTCAGCACGTTCAAGAATGTCGCGTGCAAACGAAGACTGAGACAAGAACAATCCAAAAGAAGAACGAGTGGCGGCAATGCCAAGAAAATAAGACAATTCCCCAAGATCTGTCATTGCAAATTCAGTTGATAACCGAGAGATGACACGGTGAACAAGACCAACACTTGATGCGGTCAGAAGAATATCGTCAACATATAACAACAAATAAATTGTGTCATTGCCACGACGATATGTGAACATAGAATTGTCAGATTTGCTACTAACAAAACCAATAGACGTAATGAAAACAGCAAAACGGTGATACCAAGCTCGAGGAGCCTGCTTAAGACCATATAAAGCCTTTCGAAGGCGACATACATGAGTGGGACGAGCGGGATCAACATAACCAGGAGGTTGTTTCATATAAACCTCCTCAGTTAGATCTCCGTTCAAAAATGCATTCTTGACATCAAGTTGATGAATAGGCCAGTGTCGAGAAACAGCAATACTAAGAACGGTGCGAATCGTTACTGGTTTGACAACGGGGCTGAAAGTTTCGTCGAAGTCAATGCCAGGCTGTTGAGAGAAACCTTGAGCCACCAAGCGACCCTTGTATCGTTCAAGATTTCCATGACTATCGAATTTATGGCGATACAACCAACGACAACCAACAATGTTGGAATGAGATGGGCATGGAACAAGTGTCCATGTGTGGTTGGAAAGAAGAGCACACATTTCAGAATCCATTGCTCTTTTCCAATTAGGATCACACATTGCCTGAGCTGTAGACCGAGGAATAGGAGACACGGTGGTGGTGGCGGTAAGATTAAGTCTATCAACAGGCCTAAGAGTTCCAGCTTGGGAAGGAGTGACCATGGGATGAGTTGATAAAGAAGGAGCAACAATACTAGGTTCAAACAAAGGAGGACTAATCGGCTCAATATGTCTCGTGTCGCGAGTAGGTATATGAGAATCAGGTGTCACGCTGCTCGATGAGCGGCGAAAGCCTGGATCAACTGACATGAGATCCAGGCCACGACTAGGCTCGTGTCTATGGGTCTGATTAGAAACACAGTTAGGCATGACGATGCTTGAGCCGCGGTTAAAAGCATGGTCAGTAGACCTATCAGGTGCAACATGCCTCGTGGTACAACTCGGCGTTTGTGGTTGTTAATCAGTAGGCATGGCTTGAGTGTTAGGTGTGGTAGACACATTGGAACGAGTAGGTGAGGTACTTAATCTAGGTGGAACAAGCAATGTGTCGTCAGAATCGAACACATCATAGTCCGATACAGAAGGAGGAGAGTGAAAAGAAGAATATGGAAAATGATCTTCATCAAATGTCACGTGTCGAGAGGTAATAACACGTTGAGTAATAAGATCGAGACAGCTTGAACCCCGATGATCCGAAGAAGGACCAAGATAAACACAAGTTGTGGACCTAGGGGAAAGTTTGTGTTTACTTGTGGCAGACAAGTTAGGATAACACAAACATCCAAATACACGAAGATGCGTGTAGGTAGGAAAGAACCCGTAAAGTACCTCAAATGGTGCACGATATGAGAGGGTAGTCGTAGGCAATAGGTTGAGAATATGAACAACCATATTTAATGCTTCAACCCAAAAAGATAATGGTAAATGTGCTTGAAACAATAAGGTACGGATTATATTATTAATAGTTCGTATTGTTCGTTCAGCTTTACCATTTTGTTGGGAAGTATATGGACACGAGAAACGAATCTTAATGCCATTTGTTTGTAAAAGATTTAGAAATGAGGCATTGTTAAATTCACGTCCATTATCACACTGAAACATTTGAATGTCAGATTTGAATTGATTTAATACATACGCACGAAAGTTAACAAACACATTAAACACATCAGATTTGTTTCGTAATGGAAACACCCATAAGAAATGCGAATAGTCATCAAGAAACAAAACATAGTACTTAAAACCATTTAAACTCCCAACGGGTGAGGTCCACAAATCAGAATGTATTAACTCAAACAAACGAGAAGTTTTAGTGACAGAACTAGAAAAAGGAAAACGACAATGTTTTCCAAGTTTACAAGCATGACAACTTGGAGACAATTTATTTGAACAACTAATAAATTTCCTAGATAACAAATAATTAAAAACAGAAGACCCTGGATGTCCAAGACGACGATGCCATGTGTTAGAAGACACTGCCGAGAGTGCAGTAGCAGGGGATGATTGGAAAGAAGATGATGAAACAACCGGATAGAGTTCACCGTGACTATTGCATCTTTGAATGAAAGCCCCAGTGTTAAAATCCTTCACAGTAAAACCAAAAGGATCAAATGAGACAGAGACCCAATTATCAATTGTGAAACGACGAACAGAGATGAGATTTTTTATTAACTTATCCGAAACTAAAACATCTTTTAGGACGAGACGATTGTTGGAGTAAGGAAAAAAGGTTTGACCAACAAATTGTACAGGAATGACAGCACCATTTCCAACCAAAATAGATTTATCACTAGGTGAGAGATTGGTAATGTTACCTGAATTGTAGTTCATATGTGAGCTTGCACCTGTGTCCATGTACTGTTGTGGATCTTGTGGAGGTTGTTGCAAAGACATAGAGCTAAAGACAGACGCAAGGTTTGTGAACTGATTCGGAGCATATCCGAATGAAGGATTTGGAGCAGTAGCATAACCACCAAATTGTGGTGTAGATGAACCATAAGCATGTTGCCCATAAAGTGGTGGTAGTGGTCCATAACCAGGATGTGGCTGTGATGGATGTTGTGGTTGTGATGGAGACAAACCATATGGACCGCCATAGTAAGACGGAGGGGCCATTGATGGGCCATTTGATGGCAGGTGGCCAGAGCTTGCATAATGAGCAGCTTGTGGTCGAAAGTGATGGCTGTATTGCACAGGAGCTGAGTACGAGTAACCATGATGTTGATATGGCTGCTGTCGAGATTGCTGGTGTTGTTGATGTTGTTGATGTTGCTGAGTAGAAGGTTGTTGTGATCCACCTGTAAGATTACCTGGAAAAGATGTAATACATGCAACACCACTGTTAGTAGTCCCACCCTTGGGAGCCCCACGATTATTGCCCCCATTTTTGTTAGATTTATTTTTCCCTTTTCCATTATTGTTTTGACGGGTAGTGTGGTAAAGAGCGGTAGAGGAATCTAACACGGGTTCATTTGGGGGTTCAGAATACTCGTCACGTGACTCATGTAACAAGAGCATGTTTCGAGCATTAACTAAGGTGGGGAAAGGTGTGGTGTTGGTGATTATATCCTTCATACTATTGTAAGAGGAAGGTAATTGGCGGAGAATTTGCATAACCAACTCGGTTTCAGTGACAGGAGAATCTAAATCAGCAAGAGAATCAGCAAGACTTTTAAGTGAGTGACAATATTCCGTAATAGATAGTGAACCTTTTTTCGTGTTACAAAAGGTTTCTTTGAGTTGAAGAGCTCTCGACATTTTATTGTTTGTAAAGAATTCTTCAATGTTATCCCAAAGGTTTTTAGCTGTGCATTTTTCTTGTATGACATTTTGTAACAGGCTCGCTTCAACTGTGTTATAAAACCAAGTTTTAATTTTTGCATCAATCTATGTCCAATCTTCATCTATAACATCTGGAGGTTTATTAGTGATATGGTCACTCACCTTAGCACATGTACACAAATCAAGAAAGATAGTACGCCAAAGTTTGTATTTAGCGCCATCCATCGATAACTTGAAACTAAAGTTGTGATAGACATTAGTTAAAGAAAATGTCAAGGAGCTAGTGGATGGTATGATGGCAGTTGAATTGGTTAAAGTGGTGGCTGAAGTTGTCATTGCCAATACAATAATAGAAAATAGAAAAGTAAATATAAGCAAAAAATGGAGAAAATCAACAATTGGTGCTCACCTTGTTACACAAAAAAAAACGTGGCGGCAAGAAACCCTAGAATTTTAGGCTCTGATACCATGTTACACAATATGTGAAGAATACCCGTTAGGGTTACCCGTGCTTCTCATTATAATATATAGAGGTACATGTTACATATAAGTCCCTACACTATACATCAATAAATAAAAGAGATAAATACATAAATGCCTAAAGCTTATTTAACATTATTATTTAAAGAGTAAACTATGCAGTTCGTCCTTGTGGTTTGCGTTGACCGATGGGTTTCGTCCTTTGATCGGAAAAAATATACCATCCGTCTCTAAATGCTAAACGTTATGTATCGTTGATCCTTCACTTTAACAGACCACACTAACTCTCGTTAAATGTCTACGCATGAGGGTATTTTGGTCTTTTTAACCATGAACTTCTTCTTTTAATATTTCATCATCTTCATTTTCAAACCATCACCACCTATGATATTCACCCACCATCACCACCACCACCGTACAAGACCACATTCACCACCTTCATCCTCATTCACAAACCTCAATCATCATATTCATTAGAAGTTTTTGCCAAAACCATATACCACCATCATCACCTTCACAAATCCCCAAAATCAAAACTCGAAAACATTGTACCAAAACCCACAAATACCAAACTCCATTTTCATAAACGCAAATACAAACTCAAAACCGGTAACCACTAACCCTTTATCTAGTTGTACCAAAACTCAAGATTAATTGTGAATATGACAATATTATTCATTTATTATCAAACACATTCCATTTATTACAAATCCATTTACTTATCTTAAAATACATATGTAAGATCCCTGATTATCTCATATTTTATTTAGAAACTCTTATCTACCGGTGATTTTTTAACAAGCAACAGATCACCCATTCATCATCATCTTCTTCAAAAACTAACAAGCTATTTTAAAACCAATCACCGACCACCAATCTTGTTCACTTAAATCTAACATAACCAGCACTATTGCTCCTGCCACCATACGTACATGCTACCATGTACTGCCACACACAACGCCATCACTACAGCCACCACGCCGCCCACCACACGACCACATATTTCTCATCTATATCATCATCCACAAACCCAAAAAGAAAATTAAACCATGAATTGGAAATGAAAAAATTGAAAGTATGTTGTAGCACATAAATGTTGTAGCCTTGTAGGTACAGATATGTTGTAGCAGTTAGGTAAAATACATGTGGGGTTTTTTAGTTTTGGATTTTGGTTCCGATGTGTTGGGAGAAATGGGAGAATGGGTTGTCAAAAGAAAGTGTATACTTATGAGAGAAAAAGAAAGAAGGTAAATTGACCACTTTACCCCGTATAGACAAGGCATGAGGGAAGACTTAACTGTTGTTAGTGTGTTCCGTTAAAGGGAAGGATCAACGATACATAATGTTTCGCATTTAGTGATGAATGGTGCATTTTTTTGGTCAAAGGACGAAACTCGTCAGTCAACGCAAACCATAAGGACGAACGTTTTAGTTTACTCTTATTTAAATTTACAGTGTCATTCAATCCACAAGTGATCCCAAACATTTACACAATGAGAATAAAGTCAATGAACTTTTAAAACTGATACCAACTAAGTTATATCATGTGTGATTCAGTAATCACGACGATTAACAACACATGCGTTGGTATAAAAGAGATTGAAATAATATAGTTTAGTATATTATATCATATATATATATATATATATATATATATATATATATATATATATATATATATATATATATATATTATTAATATAACTATTGAGCGGGCAACAGTGTCTCCCAAACACTGTTTGCATTAATTGCCAACTTTCACAAGTTGGCAAAAATAACCCCTGAGGTTTAGGTGTCGTTGCAAAGTAAGTCCAAGTTGGCAAAAATAGTCCCTAAGGTTTAAGTGTCGCTGCAAAGTAAGTCCTTTATAGCAATTTGGCAAACAAAAGCAATCCCGCTGCATCGCGCGGGTTTCCACACTCGTATATATACTAAAAGGCAGGAACAAGTTACTAGCATTAATTACTATCTATAGCAATTTGACAAAAATAGTCCCTAAAGTTTAAGTGTCCTTGCAAACTAAGTCCTTTGTAGCATTAATTAGTATGTATAGCCATTTAACGAAAATAGTCCCTAAGGTTTAATTGTCTTTGCAAACTAGGTCCTTCAAGGACTAACGATGTACCATAATTAAACTTTAAAGGACCGCTACATAAAAATATAACGGGGTCACAACACTTCCGCAGCAACGCGCGAGATCACCCACTCGTTATCAACTAACATTTAAAGTTCGTTCATTAAAAATAAATAAATAAATAAAAAATAACATTTAAAGAGGAGTAAATTACACGGATGGTCCTTGTGGTTTGTGTTGACTTTCACGCTTAGTCTTTCGATTCTTTGTTTTGCACAAACAGTCACTAACTCTGAAACCCTTAACACTAAGAGTCCTTTGACCAAACGGCCGTTTGGTCAAAGCGTTAACCATTGACATGTGTTTAACATTTGAGGGTAGTTTAGTCCATTTAAATATAACTCACTTACAGTCTTTTATTCTTTTCCAAAAGTGTTTTACTCCACTCTTAAAAAACACCACATTCTTTATCATTTCCTCGTCACACTTTTTATCTCATCCACCATATAAAATCATCTCCGCATCCATGGCAGCCGCGGGTCCTTTCCAACCACCCACCATCGTCGTTGACATCTCCAATTCTCCATAACCCACTACCACAGCAACGCACCCGCCATCGCCGCTGCCACTATCGCCAACACTACTGCTGGGTGTTGGTTTTGAACCACCATCTATACCTCCCTCTTCCACTCACCTTTTATTCTCTCTCCGCCAAAAGCATCATCTCACCACCAATCCCATTATATTTAAAACCAAGTTTCTTGCCGGTCACCTCCACCATTTTACGGGTCCACCGCCGACACCATTCCCAATATTTTTCATTTTAATGACACCACACCAACTTAAACGATTCCCCGGTTGTTAAATCTCGGAAGATGTGGGTTCGAGATCTTTGTGTACTCCAGCAAAATTACATTCCGGTTACGGCGACGGTGGTTGTTGGGCGCCAAAGAGAGCGAGTGGGGAAGAGGAGGTTGATGATGGTTACAAATCTAACCAAATGCAATCTTCAAATCATATACGTCCATTCGTGTTCTTGAAAATCATGATAAAAAGATGAAACTTAGAGCATCTGCAATGGCAAAAGTTTGTATTGGCTTTTTGCCTCTTAAACATTAAAAGCTCATTAATATTTCAATAAATTTTGTGTTTCAAAAAGTTATTTGTACAAAACCTCTCCAATGCAACAAAGCTTTCAAAAGCTTTTCACAATGATGCATTTAATGAAAATAACTTGTTGATTGTTGCATCAAACGCTTGGTAAGATTCAAGTCTTTCTTCCAAAAGCCATTTGTAAAGTCTTTCTTCCAATGGTTAAAGTCATCTAATAGCTTTTTCAAATAGTAAAATGTCATGTAAAAATCATTACATTGCGGTTGCTCTTAGATTGTGTTTAAGCTAGTCTTTGTTACTATTTGTAGATATTGAATGTAAGCATTGAGGTTTAATGAATAATATATGCTATGAAGTACTTTCCTTTTGGTTTTAAATTGTAATATTGGATTTTATATGATGATAATATACTTTGGGAATAAAGTCACATTTATCCCACTTATCTCCATATTCGTACAAGGGTTTTTTTATTTTTCTGAGTTGTGTGTTTATTTTTTTCAAATGCAATCTTCAATCGTATATTTCCATTTGTTTATAGAGTTGTGTTCTTATTTTGATGATTATTTATAATGCATTGAGTTTTTGTTTGTAGAATCAAATATTTGTATAGATTTGTGTAATATATCATTGGTATGGATATTGTTTATGAATTTGTGTTTGCCAAAAAGAGGCCAAGCTTCTTGTAAAAGCCATAACCATTGCAAAAGAAAGTGGGTTTTGATTTTTCTAATGTGTTTTATGTTCGTTGAATCATCCAAGAGCGAACGAAAGAGTGAATGATGTAGGTTTTGTGTTTTGGTAATTTGAAGTTTAGTAAGAGTCATCGGAAAATAGTGGGTTGGTTTGAAAAAGGTGGTTAGAAAAGTAAACAATATGCGATGATGATAAAGAGTGTGGATTATGAAGTAGAAAAAGAAGAAAAAAATGATAATGGTTGTTTTTATTTAATTTTATTTATAGAGTAAATTACATAGATAAATGAAAAAAAATGAAAAGGACCTAACTGCCCTCCCATGTTAAGCACATGTATTGAGTTAACGTCTTGACTAAACAGCCGTTTAGTCAAACGAGTTTTAGTGTTAAGGGTTTCAGAATTAGTGATTGTCTGTGCAAAAAAAAACTCAAAGAACTAAGAGTAAAAGTTAATGCAAACCACAAAGACCATTTGTGTAATTTACTCTTTAAAGAAATCTAAACCTCTAGAAGAAACAATGTACTCTTTTAGTTTCATATTAAATTAAATGCTCATGTTACTTATTATTTTGAAATATCCCTAAATACATGTTCATATTATATTTCAACTAATGAAAACATACTTTGTTACGTACATATGAGATACGATTAGTAGAGAATATAGTTAGGAGAATTTCATAAAAGTTTGTGCATATTTATTATGATACAGAAGAGAGACGACAAAAATTTAGATTACAAAGAACAGAAATTTAAATATAAAAAATAGAGTGGAAACTAATGGCATTATATCTCACAAACTTTACGAAGTAAAATTATAAAAGCTTTAGGTCAGCGGCAAAACTATGAATATGAATGACAATGCACAATTATTATTGAAATATAATATAGGGAGAAAACTAGAAAAGAATATATTTCATCAAAAATCGAGTTTAATAAAAAGAAAAAAAGGTTTTACTTTTACTTTTAATCTATTAACGGACTAATGAAGCTGTTAATAGATCCATTTTTTTTGGACCCGAGTATAATTTGGGCAATTTGGGACTTTTTATTAAATGTAGCACTACAATTCAAAAATCTATCGATAACCCGTGACGCCTAGGGATATCCCCTAATTCAAAACTGCTTAGGGTTGTGTTTGACACGATATTCATAAAAAACGTTAATCATATGTTTGGCATGATACAAAAATTGAAGCACCATGTGATGCCGAACGTTACTAACTTACATTAAAGATCACCTCATCGGCGTGTTAGAAAATGCCATTAGGCGTCTTAAGAGCTGCAAGTCAAGATAGACAAGACGACATTAATTGAGCAGCATCATGAGCCCTAATAGGGGCGGGGAAGCTGGCAGCTTCCTGTTGCGATTGTTCGCTGACCCAGGGAGTGGTGACATATGGGAAGCACGCCATATCGAACGACGCGGCTCCATACCCTGAAGGCAGGTAAGGGGACGAAAAGAAAAACTTAAAGACTGAAAATCCGGTCCTACATACGCACGCAAAAGGAATGTGGTTCTGGTTGAGGCTTTCTTTTCCTTATTAGGAAAGGGGGCTAGGGACGTTCGCGGAGTCCGTTCCTTGACCAAAGCTGGAAAGAAATGAATATTCTTCACCGACAAAGGTGTTTTACTCTCTTCAAACAGTAGACTTTTCCACCATTTTTGCTTGTGCTAGTGTCCCCAGAAATTCAGGGTCGACCTTTTTCACGAAACAAAAAGCATGAAGATCGCTCAACGGATCAAAGGTACGCTTGGGATATCAGGCTGATGACTCCCAAGAGCTCTTATCGGCGGAGTCGTTTGGCACCTCGCTAGTGGAGCGACGCGCATGGAGCGGGCAATCTTATTCTTGGAGGGACGAGGCGATCCCTTTCAGTTTTCAGATAGAAATAGCAAGCACGGATAAGGAAGATAGCGGGCATAAAACTAACCATCGATTACTCTACCGTTGAGTTAGCAACCCAAATAGAAAAAGGGGTATGTAGATGCAATCAGAATAAAAAAAAAAGTTCTTAAATCAAAGCATTAATTTACGAAATAAAAAATAGACCCTAACACAAATTATGTACACTACACAATGAGGATCACAATCATTGTTCATTACTAAAGAATCATATATTAAGGGTGTGTTTGTTTGAGGGGTGTGACACTGTTGGCGTGGACTCAACTCCAAAAATATTAGTTTGGTTGCTGCTTTTGTAATAATGTGAGGGATTAGATTCATAAAAGATTTCTGACACATTGATCTTATTTAAATTTTCAGCCACACAATTTTGAGTTTTTCTCTTTTAATCGTTATTTTTTTTTCCATTTTATTTTAAACAATATTTTTAGATCCTTTGTGTATTTATAAATCAAACTTTTTTATATATAATAATATATATTCTCTCTCTTAATATTTTCTCAAACCTTTCTCAAATCTTTCAAACTTTTCTCAAATCCTAATACCCACTTATAAACCAAACGGGCCCTAAGTTTGCTAAGACTTCTTTTTCTTAGAGCTGGTATATATTTTGGTGTAAAAAGTGAACGAGGTTATGCACTATACCCTATGTTAATTTGCAACCTCAAACGATTATGTGTATTGTATTACTAAAATTCTAACAAAACATAGATTCGTTTCTACAACCGATTCATCAGGATCTCGATTTTTTTTTATTTATAATAGTTTCCACAAGTCATGTTGGTATGTATTGCACCCATTTGATCAGTTAATATCTTAACTAAACCTATCCAAATTACATGAAAACATCAAATTATCATTTATGAAGATTTACTTGTTAGTTTTTATGTGTACCAAGTTATGTCCACTTATTTCTAAAACAAAGCTATTCCCTAAAAATCTAGACACAAAATCAATAAGCCACTTGTCAATGGAGCTAAAAAAAAATTCCTAATCCACTTGAACCTAAACCTTTAAATTTTACACATCATGAAATTAAAAATCAAGCAGGCCAATAAAACACAACCACACAAATTTCTTTATTACCCTTTTAAAAATTTCCTCAAAAAGTTTAAACTTTCAGGATTTTGAGACAAAATTAGAAGAAATCATCTCCCTCTTTTCCTTTCTGAATCTGGTAACTTTTCTTTACCTTTTTACCTTCTTCATTAAGGATAAAAATTAAACAAGAAATTATGGTAATTAAAGAATTTACCAAACTAAAAAAATGGGTTTTTCCAGAAACATAATATTTAATAATTCAGATAAACGTCGAAGTCAAACAATGCATCCTCCGTATTCAAATATCTCTATCTCTATGACTATGTACCAGCCTCTGTATTGTTCCAGATTCTTCCATAGCATGTATTTTTATCTCCTTATTTGCACATCTTTTTTTTGCGTTATACGAAAAATCTCAACTTTGCATTATACAAAATTGTTTTCTGATCTTGGTATTTTGTGGGATTCTTTGTTGCCTGATCATCTTTCAAAACAAGGTTTGATTATGTTTTTATATCTTGTTTTTTTTTTGGCTTAATGTACGAGAAAATATATACTTGTTAGCAAAACCCTATTGGTTATGTTAATCATCATCACATTTGTATAGATTTATAAGTTATGTTGTGGATATTGATCTTTATATCATGTTTAGTTCTAAAGTTTCAGGTATTTTGGATTAATTGTAAATTTTATCTTGTTGGTTTTGTTCTTGAATTATGTATAAAGATATAAAATTTTGGTTTGGTGTATTGTTCATTTGTCATGTATTTTAGGTATATTTTTAAGATTAAAGGGTAGTTTTTTTTTATTTATTTGATTATAAATGCAGAAATCTTTGTTAAAAGATAGATAAAGAGAGAGATGGAGGGAGAGAGAGAGTCAACAAGATATTGGTGCCATGGGTGTTTAAGAGTTGTTGATCCAATCATGGAACTCGAATCGGTCAAATGTTCCTTATGTCAAGGTGGATTTGTGGAGGAAGTGGACACCGCAAGGAATGATCACCACCAAACTGACAATGCTTCTGACTCCGAACGTAGTAGTATATCATTATTGGCTCCTTTGTTACTCAGTATGTTGAACATCCCTCGCCTTCGTCACTCAAGACAGAGCACGCTTGAACAAGAAAACAATCAAGAAGGCCAACGTGATTCTGAACGCGGAGAGTCGGAGCTTAGTGACCGTGAGCTTGATTCATTAAGGATAAGGCGTGGCACTGCGGCGGCTATCCACCACAATGTTATTCAGGGGATTCCTCGGGCTACAATAACATCCGAGCCCGAGAATCCTGTGGAGGGTGGAGGAGAAAACAACCGTGAACATGTTATTCTGATTAATCCTTTTAATCAAACTATCATTGTTCACGGGGGTGCCCGTGGCGGAAATCCTTTTAATACAACCAGTTTGTCTCAAAATCAACCTTTTGCCTCGTTTGGCGATTATTTTTTAGGACCCGGTTTAGAACAACTCCTTTTGCGATTAGCCGAGAACGACCCAAATCGATATGGAACACCACCAGCCAAAAAGGATGCAGTTGAGGCAATGCCAACTGTCACAATTGAAGAAGATTCTATCCAGTGTTCTGTTTGTTTGGAAGAGTTTGATATTGGGACCGAAGCGCGGCAAATGCCATGTAAACATAGGTTTCACGGTGACTGTATCGTGCCATGGCTTGAACTTCATAGTTCTTGTCCTGTTTGTAGGTACCAGATGCCGACTGATGAATCAAAGAACAACCGAGATCAAGACGAGACAAGGGGTGGTTCTGGAGAATCAGCAAACGAAAGGAATGGTGAAGAGAGGCGATCTTCACTCACTCTTCCTTGGCCTCTTAGTTGGTTATCAATGACACCGAGGTCTAATGATTTAAATTCGAGTTCAATGACAATATCAACTTCAGCGGACATGGGATCGTCACCCCAGGCCCACGAAGGTGATCATCGAGAAGATGGTCACTAAAAAGCTATATTAAGCTGGAGATGTTGAATTCGACTTAAGTGGTTTTGAATCGACTTCTTAAAAACGGGTGCCATATCGAGCTTCTCTCTGTATCTTCTTCGTCTCTAATCCTGCTTTTATTGTGCAGCCATTGATATTCATCAGAACATTTATATTTTTGATCTTGTGTACATGTTGATATTATGGTTGAATGTATCTATCTTGCAACATATAAAAGCTGCTACTATTTATAGAGTTCCATTATATCATAGCTTTAATGCGTTTGTGTGCGTGTGCGTGTGTCAAATAAAAAAACAAGTATCCATACATTACGCAAAACGATTTTTTCTTTTTTTATGTTCGTAAAAAAATAAAAAAAATTTCCACAAGATCGGTAGGTGCATGAAAAAAATCGTGAAGGAAGTTTTTCCATAAGTGGATACTTTTCTTATAAAAAAATTATCAAAAAATACGTTTGTGTATTAAATTGTATTTTTTTTTAATCAAAAATTCGTTTTTGTACTTAATTTCTTTTGACTTTTTTCATCAAAATAATATTGTTTATCAAATTAAAACAAGTGTAAAAATTTTGTGCATCAAAATTCGTTTTTGTACATTAAAAAAAACGTATAAAAACTCAAAATTAAAAAAATGTATTTCACAAAAGTTTTATGCACCAACATACCCGATCTTGTGGAATGTTTTTGAATTTTTTCATGAACTTAAAAAATCTTTATACGTAATGTACGGATGTTTTTTTATTTTGAAATTATGTTTCATAGTGTTAATATTCATAAAAAGTTCTTATTTTTTCTAATCGCACCTGGTTCAAAAAAAAGTATACTCATATACTACAGTTGAGATTTTTTTTGTGCATCCGGTTTCTTTAAAACCTAGATCCGTCAGACCGTCACTTGTTGTGGTCTGAGGCCGGACTTGGTTAAAAGAAAACAGGAAAAAAAAAGAAGTTATTGAGCTTAAATCATTGGTACATCTTGTCTAACAAGGTACTAGAAGTACAAAACAAATTTTTGCTCGTGTAATTTCGTAAAACTTTTGCTGAAAATGGGGCAAAAGAAGAGTCTTTGAGAAGACTTGATCACCATATTGTTCAGGACTGTACGGCTCTAATCGGTTCACAAGTTTTGAAGCCAAACTAAGTTTAATTTAACCGGTTTAATTTACTCCGTATCATATATAAAATGTTCTAATATGTCTAATAGTTGGGTCTATACAAATCAAACGAGAACGGCACTGTAATCGTAGTGTAATGGACAAATAATACTATATATGTGATTGATAGAAGACTGTATGTCGTTATGCTCTTCTGCTCAGGAAAAGAAAAGATCAACAAACCACCAGCAATTGGCAAAAATACGTATAAGTAGCTTATATCACGATTCATTACTGCTAGTTTGGTGTTAACAGCTTATTTCATGATCACTAGTGCTTAATTGGTTAACCTCACAACATACATTACATATATTGAGATAAAAAATGAAGAATTTGATGAAATTTGCTCAAGTTGAGTGCTTATTGATGATTATTGGAGCTTATTGAGTGTGTTTAAACCATATGTCAGATGGATGAATCTTCAATATGTCTTGTGATAGAAACAAGTAAAAGTTTTTCCTCTTAGATATACTAAATCCACCACAGACCAAGCACAAGAGGTCGATTTATTCTTTATAGGAGGACCGGAAACCTTAAGAATGTCCACATAAAAGAACCTTACAGGTTTTTCCAAAACAATCTGACAAAAATAATTTTGATATAAGAAACAGAAGGATATGTAGACTAGACACCTAGCCTTTGCATGTTTGAGCTAGTGACACTCTAGTATACATCCTTCTAATTTGTTTATTTGCAAACCTTTAGATGTGCGTTGTTTAACAAATGTCTTTTACTGTGCATTACTTGTTATCAAAGAAAATCTCAAACAGTTTATCGCTATTTTAACCCTGTGGTCTGGGCTAGCCGATAAAAAATTTAAAATTATACAAGTATAATGTGAAAAAAGTATTAAGGGTATATCAGTATATGAATTGGACATTTATGCTTTTTATGATAAAAGTATGCAATTAGAAAAAGAGGAGGAAGCTTGCAAACTTCAGGTTCACTATAGTTGTCAAAATCATCTACACATCATAAGGTTAACTAGCATGGGTACAGTCGCTATACGTGTTAGGCTGACCCACAACTCCAAGTCACTAAGTGCATAAATTTTTTATTCAAGAGTATACAAGAAAAAGAAAAAAAAATGAACTAAAATGTACAATTTCACTAAACTCGTAAAACATATTAAGAAGATATGCATTTCTTTTGACATACTATTGGATTAACTAAACAAGAAACGTATTTATGTGACACAAATTTTTGAGACAATTTTAATTTCAGAAAAATCGAGATTTTTAACCAAAATTTAAACTAGGCAACAAAAATCTATCGGGTTCCCATGAACCCCCAGGAACCCCCTAGGTCCGCCCCTATGTGTTACATAACGTCACACCATTTGCGAAAACAATTGGAACATCATTTTGTGTTGCAAACAAGTTTCAAATGATGTTCTAAAACAGTCATACCGCAAACTCAAGTATACAAGTTCATATCGACATGCTAAACAACACAAGATTGGAAAGAGAAACAAAAATAAAAAATAAAATAAAATAAAATCCAACAGATTCATGTAAACAAAAATCATGTCATATCATTGGTCAATATTCGAACAAAAACGTTGGCGAGAATGCTATTGTTCAAACTTTCAACAAAAAAGCCTTAAATGCATTACGCATTGCATATAGTTTCTCATAAAAGCATAAAGAAAACTCAGTTTATCGATACGAAGATCGACTATAGTTTTACTGATGATAATAATTGGTGCCAGCAAACAGGCAAAAATGAACGCAATCTAGAAGATCAGTCTGTATCAATTATGTATGTATTACTTTACCGTAACAATCTTGATGATGGATGCGGTTCCAACACGATGTAGAGCAACAATAGCATCACCAGTCTTGCATAGTCCTTTTTCTTTAGCATGTTGCAAAGCAAATTCAATAGCTTCTTCAGTAGACTCATCATGGGAAGCTCTAGCAGACCCTGCAATTAAAACTGGAACCAAACCCCTAAAAATTAGACTATGCCTAGCTGGTGATTCATCGCTGCATGACCAATCAAAAGAATCTGTCTTGATTTCAGGAACCACCACAGACAGTATAGGCATCCCAGGACGGTACTTAGCGACTAGTTTAGCAGTGCTACCGCCTCTGGTTAGAACCAAAATCAGACTCGCTTTTGATGATATGGCGGTTCTAACAGCAGAAGAGGCTAAACTCTCAAGTGGGCTCATGGGGACAGGTGCATTGGCAGTGATCCTCTTGAAAACATCCTTATAATCTATGGTGTTTTCAGCTTCCATGCAAATCTTGGCCATGGTGCGAACAGCAAGTTCTGGATAGGCCCCAGCTGCGGTTTCTCCACTAAGCATGACACAGTCTGTGCCATCAAGAACAGCGTTAGCAACATCAGTGGCTTCTGCACGAGTTGGTCTTGGGGATTTGATCATTGACTCCAACATCTGAGTGGCGGTTACAACTGGCTTTCCTTGTAGGTTGCACTTGTAGATCATTACTTTCTGAGCTAGAAATATTTTCTCAATTGGGATTTCCATACCAAGGTCACCACGTGCAACCATAAAGGCGTCAGAGTTAGCTAGGATTTCATCAAAGTTGGCAACCCCTTCCTGATTCTCAACCTATCAAAGATTACAAGTTAAAACCAACATAATTGACAAAAAATAATCAATGACATCGAGCCTCGCTATTCATTAAAGGTGGCAGTTTCATAACTCTACCTATACTTTATGTCCAGCAGATTATTGGGAACGCATACAATAAAATAAGAAGATTAGCTACAAAGGTAACAGGTCGAAATCAAACAAAGTGTATTTATGATGTATAAAACATCTTAGAAACATCTAAGATCTTGTCAAATAAAACGGCCCAAATAATTTAATGCAAAGATTTCAGCTATAATTTCTGTAACTATAAAAAGTTTAGACCAAACGTCATTCCTGTGTTTCCAACCATATAAACAGCACCCAATTTGACCTGTTACCAAACCTGGCCATTTTCCAGTAATAGAAGAAGAATAGATGCAAACCTTAGACATAAGGAGGATGTTTTTGGCATGTTCTCCCAGCAGCTTGCGGACCTCAACCAGATCAGAACCTTTTCGGACAAAGGATAGAGCAATCATATCAATCTTATTAGGAACACCCCACTTCATGATATCTTCTCTGTCTTTCTCAGTCAATGTAGGAAGATCCACAATCACCCCCGGTAGATTGACATTCTTACGTTCACCAAGAACAGCAGTATTCTCACAACGACAACGAACTAAGCCATTTTCAGTGTCACAGGACAAAACAGTGAAGGAAATGGTACCATCTGCACAGAGGATAACACTTTGTGGTTTAACATCGTGGGCTAGCTTCTTGTAGCTCATGCAGATTGTCTCACTGTCGCCTTTGAGGGTGTAGTCAGTTGAAATTGTGATCTCTTGACCTTGTTTCAGTTGGACCGGTTTGCCATCCTTCAGAAACCCTGTTCGAATCTCTGGACCCTGAATTATAACAAACAAAATTAACAAATTATTCCAACACTTGCACAATGAATAATCTGTTGTGAAAAAGTACTATGAAAATGATACATCTTAACAAGAATTCCGTTTTAGGTCATTTGATGACCACAAAAACATACCTTATCTTGCCCAAAAAAAGTTAAACCGCCAGGAATTAAATATACGTTACAATTAATAGCTGAGTCAAGAATCTCCAAATAAAGTACACAATCAACAAATTCATTAAGCCTTCAAGTTTCTAGTGAGCCCCACATTTAATTACCCCAACGAGAGAGTGATAAGCCCCCTACTAGCTTTTTGTCCAAATTTCACAATGTCACATAACACATATGCTCTTCATAAAAAGCTTGTGATCTAACACATAACTTTACAAATGCTTTTCTATTGATCAAATACCTAAAATGTTCATCAATAGAGACACACTTCTGAATCAAATTAATTTAATCAGTATCATGTCAAATTAGGGCTATGGGGATCTAAAAGTTCACATACGTAAACATGAAATAACGTAAAGACAAATTCAAGTTATACAAGTTTTGTTTGTTTAGAATTTATTCTATTGACTATAAAAAAACATACAGATTCTTTTTTATTTAATAGGTACAGGTAATACACCATACAGCATCTGAGAATTAAAATACTTCAGATAGACAGAAACAAACAAATGACTCATTTATTTTCTCCATTGAGAAATTAGCACTTGTCACTTATTCTTCAACTATACATAAAGAGAACAATCAAAAAAGCCAATCAACCTTCAACCCCACCAAAAAGAAACAGCATCCTTTATGTTATGTGCACTTGTTCTATACCAAGTGTCAATTTCAGCATATCAGTTTCTTCGGAAACAAACTCACTTTTTGCAGTGAAAACATATTATTTATTTATTTTATTTGAAAAAAAGGTTTTGTAGGTCAAACCTGGTAATTGAGTGGTCATAATCATTAATCAATATAAACCACTGAAACACCGATAATTCAGTAGATTCAGTTTTGGGTCAAATTCATATAAACCTTTTCTACCGTAAAATTTATCAAATACCAATAGCGTTAGACACACGCAACGAATATATAAAATTCGCAGAACATTGAATGACAACGCTGAACAACACCCACTAGTTGAAATTCTAGATCCGTACAATTGCCTGTGAATCACGCACAACAAAATCTACTCAAATTAAACAGTTACAAACAAGGTCATTAACTGGTCAACATCAATATAAACCACTCAAAAACCTAAATAACAGGTAAAGAAACTCAACTGTAAGCATAACAATCACTCAAACACATAATTAACATCATGTAACTTCGACGCAAATAGTGTGCAACAAAAATCATTTAATTAGTCACCCCTCATTAAAAAAACCAAAAAACATGACATCGCGTAAACTTGCAGAACATTAATAACTGCCAACGCTAACCCAATCTATACTTTCACCGAGAATCAAACGCAACAAATCTTAATTTCATAAGACTAATTATTGACATAAGAAACAAAAAACATGACATCATTAAAACTAACGATCTATAAAATCACACGCAACAAATAATTAAAAAAACAAAATATATATCTCAAAATTCAACGATCCGTACAGTTAGCTTAAATCAAACGCAACAATCAAATAAAATTTAAACTAAACTAAACTATACGCTAATAAAAGCAATCAAAAAACATGATGTCACATAAATTAGGTCAAAATTCAACAAACCGCGTGAAAGATACAAAAACAGATAATTCAACATACAAGCGCGTGAATCACACGCGAGAAACAAAAAATACCTTGGTATCAAGCATAACAGCACACATAATCCCAGTATTATCCATAGCAGCTCTGAGATTATCAAGAGTCTCCTGATGATACTCAAAAGAGCCATGAGAGAAATTAAACCTAGCAACATTCATACCAGCTTTCAAAAGCTTCTCAACCATCGGAACAGAGCGTGAAGCTGGTCCTAATGTGCATACGATCTTTGTTTTCGGTCGCTTTGTTCCGATTAGTTGCAAGCTTTGATCAGTTGTCATTTGATCCATTTTTCTGAAGGGGCGGCTGTAAAAATAAATAAATAAATAAAAGAGATGGTTTTTTATAAATGAGTTGATGGGAATGGTTTATGTATATATAGTAGAGTAAGTATATGCTCTTATGCCCTAATAAATTGATTTCTTTTTCTTCAAGTTTCTTCTTGTCTTTTCAATCTTCCAGAAGGTTTTCTTTTTTAAAGATTTTTAATTTGGAAGTTTGAAATATTGAAAGGTTATTGACGTTTGACTAATTGTCGACGCAATTTTTAATGGTTTTGACATTGGGCTTCCTTGGTTTCTTTCTTTTACAAACAAAAGAAAAGATGGTTCTTTAGAAGAAAAGTAGGTGTCATATTAAATCAGGGGTTGTTATTCTCGACACGACACGATAAACGATACGAACCCTGACACGAAATTAAACAGGTTTGGGTTGAGGATAAACAGGTTTGGGTCAAAAACGGGTCAACACATCTAACCCGTTTAATAAAACGGGTTGTGTTTGGGTTGAGTAAGTATTAAACATGTCAACCCGTGAACCCGTTTAAATATATAAGATCTTAAAAATAAAATATATAACCTTGTTTTTGTGTTGATGTCGATTAAATGTATTTTGTTATTTACATAGTATGAGTGAATTATAATTTTATACCTAATTATAATTTTATACCTTATATATCATGAAAATTAACGCTTATAATTCAGAAAATTGCCGCATAGTTATTTGTATGTTATTCTTATCATATTTTAGATCCTTATATCATTTTTTGCATTTAAACTAGTTAAATCGACAAATCACCAACCTTATTCACTGCTTGACCTATTTACTTAAATGGGTTAAACGGGTCACAAATGGGTTACACGTGTAATGCAGGTCTGGGTTAGGGTTGAGTTTCTTGACACGATTAATAAATGGGTCGTGTTTGGGTAAAGGCTATACTAACCCGCCAACACGCGAACCCGAATAGGTTAACACGAACACGACTCGATTGCCACCCCTATATTAAATGAAACACGTAAATAAGAGTGAGGGGTATGTTCATATGTCGTTGTCGTGTCATTTGTGATAAATCTACGTTATTTCAACATTTCACATTTCACATTCACAAAACAAAATATCCCCTCTATCATATCACATGTCGTTTGCGTGTTGTTTCACAGTTTTTGAGCCCTACTAATTTTTATTTTTTTCATATTTCAAACAAACTAAATTTTTATTCATTTAAAAACATACAATGCGGAAATTAAATTACAAATTAGAATACCATACGAAAATTAAAATACATTACATGAAATTAAACATGTTTCGAGCTTTTAAATTGCTCTATAATTGTTAATGAATTCTTCCTTTTCAGCAATGCTACGAAGCAATTAGTTTCTAGCCGACACCAAGTTGTTTGCGTTTTTCATATCGGCTATGGTCGTCCTTTTCAGAGTGTGCAAACCGTAGTTGATAAGAGGATGATCAGGAAGCGAACCCACCCGTATCATTTCAGGACCACGACTACGCATTTGGTCAAGATAGCGAGTTCACACGTTCAACAATTGATTCATCAGTGCGACCTCAACAACAAGTTTCTCCTGTAGTCGCTTAAGGATAGCTTGTCTTGCATCATTTGGTTAAGTAGCCATAGTTGGGAGAGTTAAAAAAAAGGTGTGTGAAAAAATAAATGATGGTAAAGAGGTAATAATTGGGGGAAAGTAGTCGTTGGAGTAATAAGAATTCAAAAAAGAAGGTGTACACGTACGAAATCAAACAAACTAAATTAACATTCATTTAAATAAAAATACAAATTATAATACGAAATTTAAAATACAATACAAAAAGTAAAATATAATCGTCCTATGTATATTTTGAATGTAGCCAAACAAATTTAGCATTGATTTGTTCTTGTATTTTTGCCGCATTTCTAAACAAAGCATTATGCATCTCGTAATCTTTCGAAGATTCTTTATCTAAAAAAGTCTCTATTTGAGCACGTGCGGAATGTCATTGCATTTATCGTATGCTTTCCTTAGATCATCTTTAGCATCGCATGGCTTCTCAAATTGCACAAATTGCACGACTAAATCGATCATCGCTTGTTGACGAACGGTATCCTCCTCAATTAGTTTCTCAACACAAGCTTTGATTTCATCGATGGTATGTGTTAGGTCACTAGTTTTACAAACACAAGTAATATAGAAAGAGGTTAAGGCGATTGAACAAGTAAAACACACACACACACAAGATAATGAAGACGGTTATGCGTAGGAGTGTAATGAGAGAAAAACTTGAACAATCAACCTTCAAATGAAGGTTTACAAGAGTATTTATAGGAGGAAAGCTAGGGCAACACTCCTAGTTTCCATCCTTTCTTTAATTGGCTTGGGCCTAAGCTCATGGGCTTTCTACATAAGCTTAAGGCTAATAACAAACATAAAGGCTATAATAAGCTACTAATTACATAATAATGACTAACACTTGAATTATAGTTTAGGAGTGATTCCAACAATCTCCCCCTCAAGTGTTGGTGATGAACGGTGAAGGCGTTGATGTAATAGTAGCTCTGACGTCTTCTGACATTCTTCTTTCTTGTGAGAAGAATTCCCTTGATTCGAGCAATCTCCCCAGTGTAGAGAAATTGTCTTCTTTGAACGGTTATGCTTTGACGTCATCTTTAACTTTGTTCTTTGATCATTGTTCTTTGTGATGAAAGTGATAGTATGTTGTTGTCTGCATCAAGTCTGCCTCAGGTCTGCTTCGCCGCTACAGTGTCTCCACGTCATTCTTCAACATGCTCACACGCTCTTTGACGTTGGAATTCATTACTGATGAAGTTCTTTAAGTCTTTAGCTTTGTAGATTCTTTGATTTGACGAAGAATCATTCTGACTGTTGTGTTGCTTTTGGATAGAACTTCCATTAGTGATGATGTTGGCGTGAGCATGAGAAGAATCAGCACGATCATCCCGCTCCGGAGCTTCCATAAGAAGAAAACATTTCAAACGGTTAGTAATAAGCGGATTCCGGCACTTACAAGTTTGAACTTCGAGAGTGTTAACAACATAGTGTGAAAACACAACTCTAATTCGTACAAAGGCCGTTCCTGAACTGGAGTCCCACAAGTGAGATAATGCGATGTACCGAAGTACATCTACAGTTCAGATGAGTCGCTAAGGTACACCGAAGCATCACCTCACGACTGTAGACCGTTTGAGACACACTAATCGTAATCCACGGGGAGTTACCGAAGTGAACTACTGTCAGGGCTGTTTGATGTTGACCCTGGCAGGAGTTTCCATTCAATCACTGAGGATCACAGTTGTGAACCTCTCATAAATGTTCTCGACAGATTGCTAAGATCTGTGAAGGACTCGATATGAACCACTGATGATCTTATTTGTTGATCAACAAGTGATGAGATGTCAAGTGTACCTAAGAGATCTTTTGATGAATCTCGTGGCTCTAGACTCAATAGTGCGTTTTGGTTTTCCTGAGCGGAGACTAGGGAGAGGGTCTCCTTCTTCAATACCAGCGATCTCTAAGAGAAAGCCAATAGTTTACGTAGGGTTCCCTGTGAGAATGAAACAAGCTTTTGTTGAGAGAAACTTGAGTGGCTAAGAAGGTTTAGTGCATGCGTCACTGGGTCCATGACGACTTTTAATCTTCAATACCGGTGTCACTAAGTGACAACCAGTAGCATATGAATTGAACTCGGTGTCTGCCCTAAGTTGAATAATTTGGAGGGCTATTTCTTTTCACCCTTTTCTTTGCATTTCTTTTTAATTCTTCAACTCCTTCTTTCTCCGATTCTCATTTTCTCCTTTTTATAATCGTACCTAAGGACTTCTAAGTACTAACTATTTGTGATGTCCTTGGGTAGATCCCTCCGGCTCTGGCGGATCATAGGACGGTTATTCCTAACCTTAGTCACCTTATAACTCCATGACTAACCTATGTTGCCATTAAAACCACTGTTTGTGAAGAATATCTCAACGGGTTTGTTAATGAAAATCATGTTTGAACCACTGTGAGAGATAGGATTTTGCATAAATACTCCCCCTCCACATGTGCTTTAGAGTTTTGACGGAAATCTGCACTGTGTGGGAAGAGCGCGCACTTTTGAATTGATCAACTCAAGATAGACAATCCCCCGCGAGACACGGTTACGTTGCATAGTTAAAGAGTTACATTGTCAGCTTTTAGGTGACAACTAGCTCTAATAACTACCTTGAAGGTGTAGACAAGCCTCGAAAGGTTGTCATACCCGTCAGAGTTCATGTCTACCAAGAGTTTCTCGAATGGTACATTCTACTTGGACAAGTCCTTTGCGAGACACGTTTACATTACTAGTGAACTAGCTTGAAATTATTACCCGTCCAGGACAAGTATTTTCGAGTTACTAACAGTTTAGTACCGTCAATTCGTTGGTTAAGTCTATTACACAAAGATTCATTTGCATTTACACAACATATTTCTTATCACATAATTTTCTCCCCCTCAAAAATGGCATATAAAATGTTATTTTTGAAAAGTTGAGAATAAATATGACCATTTCGAGTGTTGCGGGAAGATGACCACTATGAACAATTTGTGAACAAAGTTTTAATTCAAATACTCCCCCTCAACTAGTGATATAAACGGTTGAGGTTTTGAAAATCATATGGGGAAGTACTTGTCCTTTTGAGCAAAACCTTGAAAAATGAAAGGTTTGATAGGTTTTACTAAAAAATAAGAAGCTTTCGCTCCTTTTATAAGGATTGTGGCACTGAAGCGTACCACAGGGTCCTTTCTTGACAATTACGGGCTGTACACTGTTATGTGTGCACAAGCCATAGACATATATAATCACACATCCAAATGTAATAATGAAGGAAATAATTCAAGGGGTACCAGGAAGTCCAGTGATGTCGCCAGGAGTGCGAACAGGGCGTTGATAGCCGGTGATGTTAATCCTGGGTCGACCACCAACAAAGCTTTCCAACGTTCTGAACTGATCCCTTCGAAACAACCTTTCATCAATCATCTTGATGATTCTCCTCACATCCCTTAGATCCTGAGAATTCTATCGCTTAGGAGACCTAATCTTGTGACGTATGTCCTTCAACCTATATGCCAATCCGTCCCTAACCATCTTCAAAGTGTGATCCCCAAACTTGTGAAGTTCACTACACGCCATTAAGCAATTTCTTTGAAGTTCACTGCGGTAAACGACGCCGAAAGGTTTGCTGATGAGTGTATATTGTGAGAGTTGGTTGAGGTCGGGAAGATCTAGTTGAGGTGGTGTGAAGTTGACACGGGTCTGATAAGATTCAACTGCTAGCTGAAGATCTTCTACACGTTCCTTGATGACTATGCGTCTGATGAAGATGAGCAATGACTTGATGAATTCACATTGTACTTCGGTTGAAAATTGTCTCATGCGACCTTGTACTTTGGCAAGGTACATGTCTTCGATGTCGTTGATAGACAAATTCTCAAAGTCAGCTTCATAGAATGCATAATCCCTTTCATCTTGTCGTTTGACCACGATATTCTTTAGGAAGGTGTAGTCCCACTTAGATGACAGAACAACGTGTTTGATGGCAACGATATCCTACTGAACACCGCATGTTGAGACTTCTGAACCTGACAGCTTCTGTAGTAGATTCTTCGGCGTTCCGGCCAATGATGATCCCGTACATTGCATCTCGGTCGTATGCTTCCACTTTGTCAGAGAACAAGTGATTGGCACGTTCCTCGATGGCTATGCAGTTCGAGTATATAGCTGCTGGGAATGGAAGTGTCAACGATGTAGCGTATTTCCTTGAACCATCGCCACCGTGTAAAAGAAATTCCAGGTCTTTGTTGAAGAAATATCTGAATGGGATCCTAGGTTCATCTGGTTGGCCAATTGTTGGTAGAGGTTTTGACCAGTCGGTGTAGTATGGAGGGTTGTCCCGTTTGGTGAAGTCGATGTTTGCTTCTGGGTTGAGCCAATCCATATTGTTATACATAGCTCGAGCAATGTTCTCAAGGTGATATTCGACCTCGATGGCACTTTCGGAGCTATCTTTCCACAGTTGAAAAGCTTCATTCTTGATTCGCCTCAACTCGGACTTCGTCATCTTCTTCACCTGGAACTTTTCTTGCAAAAGTTTTGCATGCTCCAATGTATTACCGTCTACCAAATTCTAACCTTCATTAGGGTAGGGAGTGTTGTTAACAAGAGTAGAGAACCATTCAAATTCATTAGTTTTATCGTCATCTAGCCAAGATACGGCGTCAGTCTGAGGCGTCTTCTTCTTCTTCTTTTTCGAAGGCCTAGATGATGATTCTGGTTTCTAAACTTGTTTGGGAGAGGTGGGTTGTTGTAAGGGCTCAAGGACCTCTTCGTCGTCACCACCCGTATACTCAAAGTGATCACCGGTTTTCTGAGTCAGAGGTGGTAACTCGGAATCGTCCTGAGGTTTATCTGTAGAAGAACGGGGAGGAGATCTTTGTTGAGTAGAAGTCCGTTAGAGAGGAGGTAACATAGAAGATGATTCACCATACTTCTTCTGACGTTTAGCTTTATCATGCTTATCCTGATCCTTGTCTTCATCGTCTCTAGGACGTTTAGACTTTTCTGCTTCGAATCTACATGCTTCTTTGAGTTGGTAGTCCAGCAATGCTTGAAACAGCTTTCCTTCCTCAGAAGTAAATGTCCCAGATCGTGTAGACATTTGTGTGACAAGCTTGGCCACCAATTCATTATCCGAGAAAACTACAGGATCAGATGGATTGATTGTGACGGTTAAAGGTGTGGATCTTATAGTTTGCTTGGCTATCTGCATAAGATTCGGATATAGTTGTCTGGTAAACATCTCCTTTGTGACTTTAGGAACGAAATCCTGAAGGTACTTGTTAGTGTAACCTTCAATCATTTCATTCAGTTCCTCTTGACGATGACTTCTCATGAATTCCTGGATAAACTTCCTTTCTTCTTGCATCTTGTCATTCTCGTCATGTAGATATTGTATTTGTTGATTGAGAAAGTTCAGCTTCCTGTATAACATGTCTTTCATTCTGACTTGTTTGACAGCTTTCACAATTCTTTCATGTGTCTGAGAAATCCAAGATCGAGGTGGTTTCTTCACAGATTTGGATGTTGATTTGGTTGATTTCTTTGATGGTGGTGGTGATGAATGAGAAGAAGAATCCGATGAGGATGAGACGTGAGGAAGCTCGGGGTCCTTGGGCGGTTCAGAAGTTTCCTTCCTGTGATCGTGTAGGACTTTCCATAAGCAACTTGTCATAATCAGCATCTTTATCTTTCTCAGACTTCTCAGTTTCAGGTTTCTCAAACTCATATTCGATAGTATCCTCCACAAGCTTTTGTTGTTGCAGAAGAGTGGTGGCACCAGATCCCTTATCGGGTCGATTAACTACATCAGGACCTGGTGAAGAGTGGGCAGCACCACTTGATCCTCCGGGGCCACCCATTTGGTCTTTTGCAAATTCTTCAGCTTTTTGAAGGTGACTGACGAATTTAAGCTTCTTCCTGTAGGATTGATCCAGTAGCTCTTCTTCTTCTTCTTCAGAGCTCTCATCATAGGGCACAAGTGCGGGAGTCTTCCCTTTTCCTTTATCAGCTTGAGGACTTGGAGGTTTAGGTACGGAAGGATTGTCATCCTTTGCAGTTTCAGAGTAGGTAATCTCTTCATCTGTGTCAGTACCTTCAGAGCTTTCGTCCACAAGCTTTCTTTGCGGTTCAGGTGTGGGAATAGGTTCACCTTCCTTTACAGGAACAATCCTTTTACGAGGAGGATTCCTTTTGGGAAGCTTCCTATAACTTTCAGAACTTACTGCACTTCCAGCACTTCCTCTTCTGGTTCTTCGAGTAGGAGTTCCTGAAGGTTTTTCATCAAGATGGCCGACTTTACCTTCTTTTACTGCTACTAGATACCTTTTGTACGTTTCAAGCTTCTTGATTTCTTTAGATAGAAGGTGATCAGGCAGCACGACACCCTGCTTCTTAGTTGTCGATTCCTTGATTCTGATAGAAAGGATAGGTTCGGACAACAAGTCGTGATTGTCGGGGTCATTGAGCCTCTGTGGAATATCAGGATTGAGTCCAAGTGCTCTCTGGATCAAAATCTTTGTGTATCTGACATAGGGAATCTTTGAGCTAAGCTTCTTGTGAAATAGCATCATGTCCTCCCATATTAGTGCTTCGATTTCAATGTCCTTCTTATTGATCAGAGACCAGAAGATTTGCAGTTCCATGAGCTTTGGATGCTCATAACCACTGTCACGACCAGAAACAGACTTGGTAATGATGATGTAGAGGGTTCTCCATGGTTGAGGAATGTTCTTAAGCTCCACGTGAGAATGCTTAGTAACAACCCCCGAAGCTTCATCATAGCCAATGTCAAGAAGAAATTGTAGAACTGTCTCTTCGGTAGGTGTGGCAAAGAAGTCAGTTGGCTCGATTTCAGGAATGAGAAGAACAGCCCGTAAGTCGGCATGAGTGATGGTGACTTGTTTGTGATTAAGTGTCACTGTCACTGCACTTTGACCTGTGATCCTCTGCATAGAATTCCAGAATTGCTGAATGTAGATTTCCGGTACAGTAGCAGAGTGTGAGAGCATGTTCTGGTAGGAATGATTCCTTAGAATATCCACAGCAATGAGACAAGAAGATTCAGAGCAGGTGAGGGTTTCAAAATCAACCCTAAGGTTGTTCTTTCCAATCTTTCTAGGATAGCCATTGGGGAAGATATCAGCAATAGTGAGAACCTCAGGGACATCCACATTCATTTGAGCAGCCATGTCGTGATCTGAAATAACATTAGCCAAAAGAACCAACATATCGAAAGACATAATGTTAGTCAACAGAAGGTCTTATTGTCTAGTTATTGAATGTACAGTGATAATGATTGTTACGAGTCCTAAGTCACTTGTTTGTCCAATAGTCCAATGACGTCGTGAAATGTTTCGTGAGTTAGTTAACTTTAAGTTTTAAAGTTTATGTTATCATTTATTGTTCACAACATATCAAACGATTAAGTTTATTAGTGACATTATTGGATTCGTGACGTTATGATTAGTTTATTTACAAGTTTGTACACGTAACAATTCATAATGAAGGTCAATCAAGGCTTAAGCGTAGATTTGGCAAAGTTAAGCGTAAACAGGAAATATATATACGCGTAGACGAAAGCTTACGCGTAGGATCCTAATCTTACGCGTAAGAAATGTTATGCGTAGGAAAAAGGGGACCTTATGCGTAGAGCTTACGCGTAGGCGTATAAGAACCTTACGCGTAAGGCTTAGTCGTAAGAGTAGACCTTATGCGTAGAGGTCACTGTTTACGTACATCCTTCACAGGATACGCGTAGTCCCATTGTAGAACCTTATGCGTAGTAGTTACGCGTAGGATTTCTCTTACGCATAACTTCCTACGCGTAAGGTAATCCTTATGCGTAGAGTAACAATCAACCTTGATTCTGAATTTTATGCGTAGCAAGCCTGAAATAAAACCATCATATCATCAATCTTAACACATATATTCATTCTAAAATCAAATCATGGCATGAAAGCTTGTTAATCATTTATGCGTAGAAACACTTACGCGTAGGTCAAAACCCTAAGGGTTATGAATTACGCATAAGATTTCTAGCCATGGAAATTGCACCAAACTTTTTCTGGTAGGTCTTAGGTGTTATAAGAGTCTAATAACCAAGTTTTAACACTCAATTCGTGATGAATCAAAAATACCCAAACTTTAGAACTTTAAACCCTAATTCCTAATTCTGAGTAAATCAGTGTTTCTGGGTTGTTATAGAACCTGGATATCATCAATTCAACATCATATAAACATAACACAACAATCTTTTTGACCAGAAACATACACATTTGAAAACACCCAAAATCACGCATAAACCCTAATTTTGAAAATCATTCAATTCGAGTTTCTGGGTTTGTTTTGAGGATAGAAAACATATCATTGATGTTATTAAAACATTTTGACATTATCTTTTTAGCCACAAACACATAACACATGATCATGTGTTCTTACGCGTATGCGAAGAACACAAAATCACCCATATAAGTAGATTTGACCGTTGGATTCATTTGAAAATCAAAACCAATGTTTAAAAACATGTTAGAAACATTAATCCACTTACAGTTTGATGATCAAAAACACAGATTGGATGAACGATTTTTAGGCGTAGGATCTTTTAGGTGTATGTAATAAATGTGATGTAATAGTTGGGTGGAGAGTGGTTTTATTAAAATGACTTTAACATTTTGACTGTTTTGGTCCCTCCACCTTTTCCTTTTTTTCATACAAAGTCATTTAACTTCTATTTTGGTTACCAAACGAAAGATTTTAAGAAAGAAACTTGACGACACTCCCCCTCGACTTAAGAAATATTGAAAGGTTATTAATTTTAGTCCGAGGAGTGTCTGTGAACCAGAAAATTTACCACCATTGATAAAAGAAACAACCGGGATTGGATAACATGCAAGTACACAGATGTTATGAAACAGTTAAGTGAAAATTTTCTCCCCCTCAACACTTGATCGGAAAGATATTGAATTTTGAAAGATTAAAGTGTTGACGGAAGAAATGTACTTGCCATGTCGAAATAAAATTATATTAGAAGAATATTTTTGTTGTTTTATCAGGTTTTATATTTTTGTATTTTGTTTTTGAAAAATTATTTACAAAAGAGATTTTGATGTTTGACAGGTTTTTAAGACTGTTTTAAGAGGTCATCCAATTCCTCTTGAGTCAAACACCTCATACCAATCCGGTGGACCAACTCATTAAACCTAGCGGGAGGCAAGGCTTTGGTGAGAAGATCTGCCAATTGGTATTCTGTACCCACAAAGTATAATTCAACGGTACCATGTTCCACGTGGTCCTTTATGAAATGATAACGAAGATCGATGTGCTTTGATTTCGAGTGCTGGACTGAGTTGCACGAGATCGCAATGGCACTCCGATTGTCGCAGTACATCGGGATTTTGTCAAATACGTAACCGTAGTCTTCGAGTTGTGTTCTCATCCATATGACTTGAGCACAACACGCGGACATGGCTACATATTCTGCTTCGGTTGATGACAACGATGTACAATCCTGCTTCTTTGATTGCCAAGACACCAGTTTATCACCAAGAAATTGTAGAGCTCCGGAAGTACTTTTCCTTGAGTCTAAGCATCCTGCGTGGTCAGCGTCTGAAAAAGCGATTAGTTCAAAACCAGAATCCTTCGGATACCAGATCCCCAAGTTAATGGTTCCCTTGATGTATTGGAGGATTCTTTTAGCCTCAGAGAGGTGGGTTTCAGTTGGTCGCGACTGATAACGGGAGCATAGATAAACGGCAAAGACAATATCAGGTCTGCTAGCTGTTAGATACATGAGAGACCCAATAATACTTCGGTATTTGGTATGGTGATATGTGTCTAAAAACACATATATTTTACATTGTTTAAACCCACAAAAACAGCCAAAAACACACAAATGACTTTATAAATGTTACAAATATCATGAAAATGTGTTTTTATGTGAATCAGGTACAAAAAGAGTTAAAACAGTTTGATTCTGCTAATAATGATGGTTTCTGCTGAAGCCTATTGTGATTCTGCTGAATCAATGGTTTCTACCGAAGTTTTAATGCGCTGATGGTTTCTGCTGAAGGCATACGTTTCAGCAGACACTTCCACTAAATAATATCTAGTCCCTAAATAATATCTGGTCAAACATGTCTCCTCCACCTTTCCTGGTTTTTGCCACTTGCTACCACCTTTTTCTTTACCACCTTTCCACCTCACTACCCCAGTTGTTTAACAACTCTCACCACCATCCTTCCACCTATACTAGCCCACAACTACAATTAATGCATCCACACCATCTTCACTTTATCTCACCTCACAATCCCCTGTTTTTGTTACCCACTCTTCAACCAGCCCATAAACCTATCCAAACATGTCCCCTCCACCTCTACATGTGAACAAGAAGCATTAATTGTTGCAGAACTGCCTCAATCTACTAGTATTACTTTTGGCGCCAAAAGTCACTTAAACGGCTAGAATGATTTCTGCTTATCCAATGGACATGAATTAAAGTGGGATTTAATTGGAATGCTAGTGGGAACTCAGAATACTATAAAAAAGAAGAGGAGGCAAAGAGAAGAAAATATCGGGGGCTAGCCTTGGTCATGTAGTGTAGCGATTTAGAAACCTTTGGATTAGCCTAGGTCACATAGTTAATGTAGTTTACTGCTTTCTTTAAATGTAAGTCATTTTAATGCTTTAATGTTGTAATCTTTCTTAAATTAGTATAATGAAACTTTATTTTCAGTTTAATTTCAAGTATCTTTCAGTTTCAAGTTTTTACTTAATTACCTTTAATTTTCAAGTCACTTTAAATTCTTGTTATGTAGTTGTTTCATGGACTCTTTAAGCTCATATAAGCTCCTGACAAATCTTTAAAGCTTTTAGAGACCTTAAAACAAGTTTAGACTTTAAAATTCAGAAAAATAATAAAAATCAAGAAAAACAATGAAAAACCAAAAATAATGAAGTGATCTTGGTGAAACTGCATGGAGCAAGGTTAATTGTGGATTGCCTTTGGTTTAGAAGCTTTGTGGAAAGCCTTAGGATGTGTTCTGTGACCATGGTTCTCATTTTCAGCAGGATTTCACTTGTAAGCCCTTTTTACCATTTTTGCATTTTATTGTTCTAAGTCTTTTAATGCTTCAATTTTCTTGTTTCTATGTTTCTTTGCTGTTTGATAATGTTATTATAGCTTTATCTTAGGTTGTTATGTTTTGGATTTGATTGTGGTTTGATATTGCACTTGACTGTCAATATGCTAGTTTTTGACAATCCTAGGTTTGAACATTTGTGACTACTTGTTTATGCTGAAAAAGGTCCATTTTGACACTTTGGTTCCTCTGGATTTGATGAAATTGGTTTACATAGTCTTTTGTTTTGAAAAACTGCATAACAGTCCATTAAAAGATTGTTTGGATCTAATAGTGAATCTGTGTTTAGGGTTATGTTTGTGGTTGTTCTTGTTTGATGCATTCCTCATATGACCTTTACCTCAGTGAAACCTTAATCAAGTGGTGTAGCATGGTAGAAAGTCAATTTGACACTTGACAATCTCATTATGAGCACTGTGAGATTGTTAGAACTCATAATCTTGCATATATGTTTAATTGTTGTTTATCTTTGTTTAATTCATGTTTATGTTGTTTAATATTCCATATTCTGTCATTAGATTCAGATCAAAGTTCACCTTATTCAACTTTGATCATAAACTAAAAAAGTCAAATTTTTAGTTTTCCTGTTTTTAATTTAATTGTTTATTTTCCTATGTCTTTGTTACTTAGTTTCATAATCTGTGTTTTTTAGAATTTTTATGTTTTATTGCTAATATTGTTAGATATATTTTTGATAATTTTTATTTGTCATGCTTAATAGCTTATTTATGTGCTTATTTTAATTCTGCTGATTCACTTATTTGGATTCTGCCGATTCACTTGATTCTGCTGATTTGTTTAGCCTTTGTTTATTCTTAGTTGTTTTTGCCTTTGTAGTTTATTTGTTATGTTTGTGCTTGTTTTTACATTTGTAGCTTATTAGATAGCTTAATCACTTTCTCCTTTTTTGTCCCATCTTACTCACTACATAGAAGCAAACTGTGTAGTTGGAGTCGTTTTCCTAAACTCATGAAAAGTTCCTCATTGAGCTTGAGCTTGTGATATTTGGCTTCATGTGAGGCTAATCTATCATACTCAGTTTCAGTGCTGGTTGAGCTCTCATGAGCTTATTTGATAAGTCCTATAGGAGTTTGTTGTTTGCCCATTCATAACAGTTAACTGAGAAATTAGTGAACTTACACCATTACCAACAGCTCCTCAGCAGTACCTTGCAATGGTTCAGCAGTATTCTGGATTATGCTGAATTGCTTATTAGCTTATTACAAGCTTATTTGATAAAATCCAGTATACCAGCTTGTTCATACTTGTTTATATCATTTGTACACATATTATTTTTCCTTTATTTTCCAGTGTGGAGCTTATACCAAGCTTTCGCAAGCTTCCATTCCATCCAAGTTAAGCCCAAAAAGCTTAACTGTCTAAACCTTAAGCTCACACTACCACAGTCCATTTTCTTGTTTATATTTATCCATTGGACTTGTATACATCTTATTTAATCTTTTGTTTCATGTATAAAGTTTTTTTCCAAGCTTATTTCAAGCTTAAACTCCACTGTGAAGCCAAAAGCTTAATTGTTGGATTCATAAGCTCTCAATTTGCTTATTTTTAGGTTTGTAAGTTTTTGTTTTCATTAAACATGTATAATATCAATACATTTTAAGTTTCAAAAATTCATTTTATAATATTTTAGATTTTTCAGATTCCTTATTTCATTTATTTAAGTTAATTTTAGATTTTCTTATTATTTAATTCATTATTAAATACATTTAATTCATTTTTAATTTATATTAATTAATTTAATAGTGTAAAAATTTATTTTCCAATAATATCTTTTACGTTTTTAGGTTTCTGATTGCACGTTTTTAACGACATAGCTGTGACAGAGCTATCACTATTCACATTCCTAGTGTTAGTCAATCAGATTCCTGTTTTTGTATATTCTATATCATTTCAGCACACACAGTCGTTGTATTACAGTTTACACACCTCGTTGGGACTTAACGACCCGGGGATATAATTCTATACTCCCATGGATTTTAATTGTCTTTGGTCCTAGATTAGTTTGACTTTTATGGTTGACCATTCACAAGTGGTTGACTAATATAAAGATGACTAGTTTAGGACCAATCATATGGTCAACTAATTTCCCATGTAAATCAGCGTCTAGCTTCTTGGTATGAGTCATTGGTGTGGCATAAGTATCACATGTTTTCATTCCAAATTTGTTTAACAATTCAAGGGCATATTTGGACTGACTCAAGAAAATACCACGGGGTGATTGATGAACTTGTAATCCTAGAAAGAACGTAAGTTCACCCATCATGGACATTTCAAAAATTTTCTTCATTAGTTTTGCAAAAGCGATTGAAAACTTTTTATGTGTAGACCCAAAAATGATGTCATCCACGTAAATTTGAACAATTAAGATATGTGCCCCGTGATATTATATAAAAAGAGTTGGGTCAACCGAACCTTTGGTGAAATTATTAGCAATGAGGAAAGATGATAGCTTATCGTACCATGCCCGAGGGGCTTGTTTGAGACCATAAAGAGCTTTGTTCAGTTTGTAGACATGGTTCGGGCACTCTGGATCAATGAATCCTTCGGGTTGGCTGACATAAACAGTTTCTTTCAGTTGTCCGTTGAGAAACGCAGTTTTGACATCCATCTGAAAGACCGTCATGTTCATATGAGCCGCGAACGCGAGAAACATCCGAACAGCCTCAAGACGAGCAACCGGAGCAAAAGATTCTTCAAAGTCTATTCCTTATTCTTGACGATAACCCTTAGCAACTAGACGTGACTTGTTTCGGATGACGTTCCCTTCAGCATCCAATTTGTTTTTCCAAATCCATTTGAGACCAATGACGTAGACCCCTGTTAGTCTTTCAACCAGTTCCATACTTCAAGACGTTTGAATTGGTTGAGTTCTTCCTGCATGGATTCAATCCAGTTGTCTTTTGTCATTGCGTCTTTAATGTTTTTAGGCTCAGATTGGGAGACAGTGAGTGCATAAATTCAATGTTCACCATCTGTGTGAAGACGTTGTCTCGTAACGACTGGTTGATTCGGGTTGCCAATAATATTAGCCAGAGGATGGTCTTTTGTCCATCGATGTGTAGAGGGTTGATGTTGGTATACATTGTGCAGATTCTGAGGATTCAAATGGTTTGTTGAAGATTCCGCGACATCTGGTGCAGCAGTCTCATTAGCAAACGGGTTGAAGAATGCATTTGGATCAAAATCTGCAGGTGGGGGTACATCATTCAGAATATCATCAGCCGGTTCATCATTGTTGGAAGCGGTGTGTTCAACTGTTGTGTTTGAGTCAACTGGTGTAGGTGCATCTTCAACAGTAGTTGTTGTAGCAGGTGTATCAGGTATAGGAATATTATCAGGTTGTGCAGCGGAAACAGCGGATACACCTGGAGCACATTCATCAATATCGTCACTGAACAGAGGAGCAAATAACCTTTCCATTTGTTGACGAGTTAGCTGGGGGCTTTGTTCAGCTGATGATGGGGGTTGAGGGAAGTTTAAACGGTTGTGACCTGGTTCTAAGCTGTTATACTCAGAAGCCATTTCCGTGAGTTCATCAAAATGAGCATGAATCGTTTCCATCACCTGTTTTGTACGACGATTCCAGATCCGGTAACCTTTAGAATTCTCACAATATCCAATAAAGACTCCAATGTCGGCTTTGGCTTTGAGCTTTCCAAAATCATCACGATCATTATTCGGATAGCAAAGGGATCCAAATACATGAAAGTGTTTGAGATTCGGTTTATGGTTGTGGACAAGCTCGAAAGGTGTTTTGTTGTGGCGTTTTGTGATCATAGAACGGTTTTGAGTATAGCATGCAGTAGATACGGCTTCTGCCCACAAGTAATCTGGAAGTTTAGCATTGATTAACATTGTTCTTGCAGCTTCCACTAACGTTCGGTTTCGTCTTTCAACAACTCCGTTTTGTTCTGGTGTACGTGCAATAGATGTTTGATGCTGAATTCCCACTTTCTCATAGAATTCACGAAGGGTTTGGTTAACAAATTCAGTTCCTTTGTCAGTTCTGATTAGCCTGACGGTGTTGCGGAGCTGAACCTGTATTTTTGTGAGAAAGGTGATGATCATTTGTGGAGCTTGGTCTTTGCTTCGAAGAAAGTAGACCCAAGTCCATCGTGAGTAGTCATCAACAATTACTAAGATGTAGCGTTTGCCGTTGATCGTTTGCACGCGCATCGGGCCACATAAGTCCATGTGAAGAAGATGAAGCACATGCTGAGATCTGTGTTCCACCTTTGAAGGAAAGTGAGCACGAGTGCTTTTCCCTTGTTCACAAGCTGAACATAGGTGATCTTTTGAATACCGGAATCGTGGGAGACCTTCAACTAGTTTGTGTCGAGCAAGGTTGGTGATGGTTTGAAAGTTTAGATGTGAGAGACGACGGTGCCATAGCCAGGATTTTGTCGATGTTGCCTTTGAAAGTAAGCAGATGGGAGATGAAGCAACCATGTCTTGCATAGAGATAGTGTAGAGACTAGAATTACGCGAGCCATACATAAGGTCATTTCCTTGTAGATCACGAATGAAACAAGTTTTCTCCCGGAAAGCAACCTCCAAATCTCCATCACAAAACTGACCTACTGAAAACAGATTATGACCGAGGCCTTCCACATAGTAAACCCTGCTGATTTCGATGTTCCCATTGACATAATCTCCGTAGCCCATGATAGATGCGAAGTGATCATTCCCGAACCTGACAGTGCCAATGAACTTTGCAATAAAGTTTGATAACAGTTTAAGGTTGCCTGTCATGTGTCGGGAACATCCGCTATCAACAATCCAGAGAATGATCTGTATCACCTGCATTACACACAGACGACACAGATGGAATAGAAGTAGATGTGGAACCCGAAATGTTAGAGGGTTCCGAAGCAGGTATATGAGACATGCACACATTAATGATTTTAGGCATCCATTTAAATCCTAGTGTGTTATATATCCATTTCTGCCATCTATAACTACTCTTTGCTTTAGTCTTAGTGAATGCACTAGGTGGTACTACATTCTTAGGAGGTGAAACTGGAGCTACAGTGACATCAATGTTTGCCTTAGAATCTAAAGAAGGCGGTCTACCAAGCAAAGACTTAGAATGATTAGTGGGCCTAGAGGTATTCTGATTCTTAGGATTCCGTAAACGAGAGATTATAGCTTTAGCAACACATTTGTCATGACAATCAGAATTCATACTTTTACGACAAATAACACATTTGTTGTTGTAAGGAACCAATTGATTTTGTTGAGGTTGCTGTGATTGATCGTTTGGTGTTACTGAGGCAGTTGGTTGAGTTGCTTGTTGAGGAGGATAACTTTGTTGAGCATATAAGGCAAGTTGTTGATTTTCCGGATGTGTAGGTGGAGCAATTTGAGCACGGAGAATCCTTTCCCGATAAACTTCCTTTTCATGAGGCTTCAAGTAATCGTACAACAATCCATATGTAGAATGATGCATATTCTTCGCTTGACGGAGAAAAATGACATACTTCTCCTATTCAGGACCAAGATTACTCAGGAACTTAGTATTCACTGCAATTCTTGGCATGATGATGTTGTGTTTATCCAAATCATTGATGATGTCTGAAAAACGATGATGATTGGACTCTAGTGTCTCTCCAGGTTCAATCATGAAGTGTTCATAAGCCAAGTAAATTTTGGATTCCAAATCCTCCTGATTGAGTACCGATCCTTCCATAAGAAGACGAATATGATCCCACATTTTCTGTGCAGTCTTTTGAGCATCAACACTATGAAGAACTGGGTTTGGTAATCCTAAGAGGATATATTCCATTGCAAGTTCATCTGCTTCATAGTGGAGAAGTTCTTGAGGATTCAAGTCTATAACAGTAGCAATGTTCGTTTGTTCATCTCTTGGTGGAATGGCATTTGGATCTCCGGGTACAATGACAGTAGGCATCTCAAATGGACCTTCCAAGATAACCTTCTTTAAGAACTTTCCATGTGGCTTCTTCAGATCACAAAACCTAAAGAACCTTATCACCCATTGATCGTAGTTTCCTGGAGTGAGCATGGGAGGTCTATCAAGTGATCCAGCCTCGTGAATTGATTGTTGGCTGCTTAAAGCTTCACACATCTTTGCAAACCAAGTGGGTTCCTTCATAGTGTTCCTTGATGGATGTTGATTGAAATCATTTGTGTAGGGTTGAACTTGAAGACTTGGCGGTGTTTGAACCATTTGTGGTGGGGGAATTGCACCAAGTTGTGGAGTATGTTGTTGATTAAATTGTTGTTGATAAATTGATTGTTGTTGATTCCATTGTTGATGTTGTGGACTTAGTTGTTGTTGTTGTTGAGGATAAGTGTAAGGGAAATAGTTCGAGTATGGTGGTTGAGACATGTTGAAAACTTGTGTTGGTAAAAATGGATCTTTGTAGTCGAATGAACCTTTGATGAAGAAGTATCCTTAGGCGTAGAAATCACAATAGCCAAGTAGTACTTATGCGTAAAAACACCAAAGTTACGCGTAACAATTAGGAGTTACGCGTAGAATTTAGCTTACGCGTAAGTAGGAAAAGACGCTAAAGTTATGCGTAGACAAAAGTTAGGCGTAGAAAGTTAGGCGTAGGATTATCTTATGCGTAAGACTGGGCTTAGGCGTAAGAAAAATCTTATGCGTAGGATTTCTACGCGTAAGCTTATGCTTATGCGTAATTTTAGGGTTTTGCCCAAATGATCTTTTACACTATCACAGTGCAAAAGATATCCAAAGTCGACGTATTTTCAGGCTTATCCAAGCAAGAAAACACGGAGTAAACCACGAAAATGAAGATCAAACCAAGGAAAATCTTACGCGTTGTTTTAGGGTTTTGCTACGCGTAGGATTACTCGTAATTTTGATTTTGCCCAAAGATGTTTCTAAACCAATTTTTGTGTGATGAAATAGCTTCAATAACACCAAAAGACACAAAAGTGTGAAACTTGATGAACCAAAGCCTCTAAAACGGTTACGAGTAGGATGAAACCCTCGTTCAAAAACTAGATGAAAAACAATGATCTACACATAAAGTTCGAAACTTTTTGCCAAAAACAAGTATTTTAACACCTTAAAACGTTGAAAGTACAAGAATCTTGGATTAAAAAGTGTAAAAAACTAGTTTTTAAGCAAACCAAAGTATCAAATGTTGTTCTACGCGTAGGACCATAAAACCCACTTCAAGAAACAACGATTCACCCAACTAGTTAGGCGATTGATACCACTGTTAGGTCACTAGTTTTACAAACACAAGTAATATAGAAAGAGGTTAAGGCGATTGAACAAGTAAAACACACACACACACAAAGATAATGAAGACGGTTATGCGTAGGAGTGTAATGAGAGAAAAACTTGAACAACCAACCTTCAAATGAAGGTTTACAAGAGTATTTATAGGAGGAAAGCTAGGGCAACACTCCTAGTTTCCATCCTTTCTTTAATGGGCTTGGGCCTAAGCTCATGGGCCTTCTACATAAGCTTAAGGCTAATAACAAACATAAAGGCCATAATAAGCTACTAATTACATAATAATGACTAACACTTGAATTATAGTTTAGGAGTGATTCCAACAGTATGTGCAAGCGAACAAGCAATGAGTTTTGGTAGTAAGAATTAAGTTTTGTGTGTAAAAACTGTAAAATATGGGTAGTAAGGTGGGATGAAAAAAACAAAATATTTGAAAACTAGTTGTTTGGCAGTCAAACGGTCAAAACATTTAAACAATAGGGAAATGATGTTGCGTGAGTTAAGTGGCGTCGGAAATGGCGCAAGGTGGTGGTGGTTTGGTCACGCACCAATGGCTGCGCCATTTAGCTGCCACATGGAAATGGCGTGACTACAAAAGTGAACATACCCCTTCTTCTAAGAGCAAAAGATGGCTTTGCTATTAGCAATGAGCAGTTGTTCTGTAAATGAGTTTGTCAAAATTGACAATTTTAGAAAACAGTGGCGCAAAACAGTAGTAGAATGCAACAACATATATAATTTTAACGTTTATTTAAGTATCATTTGTAAGACTAAGGCTTAAAAAAATTTCAAAATGCAACATGCTACTTGCCAGACACGATATATATTTCAACCGCTAAATGCTAGTTGCTAGTTGGTCCAAATTGTTACGGCCCAAACTACTCCGTATTTGTGTTACGAGGCGCAAACATAAGGTGTTCGGTTTTAAGGGGTGCGTGTAAACCGCATGAATTTACATTGCACAGTGTAAGATTTTGTCAAAGTGTCGCTTTTTCTTAAATGCACCTTGTCAAAGATATTTGCATTACGAGTCTTCTTTAATTTTAGTGAAGTGTACTTGACAAGTTTTGATCATGAGTTTGTAGTAGTTAAGTGAAAATGACGCATGTTAGGATTTAGAAAATCCATAGTGAAGAGTCGGTCACCCCAACTCTAGTCTAGCATATGTTAGCTCGTAGACATTACGTTATTTACTAGTTATTTAGTTAGTTATTTAGTTTAGAGCAACACCGTGGAGGACGGACGGGTCTTTACCCACTGTATTCCTGATCCACAGTCCGAAGGAGGACGTGTAGTATGTAACTATAAATACCCTCTACCTCCCAAGGTAGAGGGTTGGACCTTTCATTCAATCTAGCCTTCTTTCTTTTGTTTACTTTTTCTCTCTAGAAAGGCTCCCATCTTCTACTTTCTCTCTCTAAACTCTACTCATATTCGACCCATATATTTTTATTTGATGTGTTTATGAAAACCAATATCTTACAATTGATATCAAGAGCCATGGTTTGATCACTCATCTTTCATGTTCTTGGATTTCTAGTGGTTTTCATAAGTTTTTGGGTTTGAATGAGTTTAGAGTAGCTTGCATCATTTGGATCATTTCTAGTGTTAAAGTTTGGATTTTCATTGTACTTTTGTGTTTAGAATCATTATAAGTGTTTAGGTTTTGAGTTAGAAGGCTTGAATCATCGTAGTTGGGTTGTTTTTGGATTGAAAAGTGGTGTTTTTTTAATGTTTGTTGGAAGCGAGTTGAGCCACGGCGTGCATTTCTTGGATGCGAGTTGTCCCGTATTTGATGCGAGTTGTCTTATGCGAGTTGTCAGCTTGCTTATTAAAGCGAGTTGTCTTATGCGAGTTGTCTTATGCGAGTTGTCAGTTAAGCGAGTTGTCTGCTTGCTTATTGAAGCGAGTTGTGTTTTATGCGAGTTGTCTACTAAGCGAGTTGTCATCTCATGCGAGTTGTACTTCAAGCGAGTTGTCCATTAAGCGAGTTGGCAGCCTAAGCGAGTTGCCTATGCGAGTTGTGTTATGCGACTTGTATATTAAGCGAGTTGTCTGTTTATGCGAGTTGTGCTTCATGCGACTTGTCTATTAAGCGAGTTGTCATCAAAGCGAGTTGACTTGGGTGCGAGTTGTCTCCAGTGCGTTTTGTTGACTTTTCCCGACAAAACTTCAAACGACCATAACTTTTGAACCGTAACTCCGTTTTCAGCGTTCTACCCATCAAAACGACCGTGAGAACGAGGAGAATGGCACGCTGAATAAACTAAATTTGATTTGGGTCAACCTTCGAGGCCTAAATCCGCTCCGAACAGAAGTTATTGAGGTTTTTATGTTTCTAGACCTAAATTTCTCCGTAAAAACGGGCATTAACCAATCCAAATCTCAACCAAACAACATCTCTGCTAATCCTTCATACAATCATATGTCCTAACACACAATTGTCTATCATTTTGTCAATCCATCAGTCATCTTAACACATTCCATTGGTCATTGCTTAATGGTTTGGTCTTGATTTTAGTAAAATCCCGTGAAAGATTCTATTTCTCGGTTTAAATCACAGACTTGTAAAATCCCGTGTACACGGCAACATCATGTCTTACACTCCTGATTCAGTGATTTCGGAAGTACTTAAATTGTATGATGTTGTGGACAACAATGATAATGTATGCTACACTGAACGGTTAAAGATGATTGAATCAATCAATGAGGATTTGAGTTCTTCATGCTCTGAGTCCAATGAGAAAGATTTGCACCTGTTCAGGCTACAGAATGCCATGCAAAAGGAAATCAGCATTGAACCTTATCAACAACTTCTCTTTCACCTCATGTTACTTCTACCCACAACAATGGAACGAACATGTATTGCCCTTTTCCGTCAAGACTTATCCACATTAACAGGAACTTTGCTGTTAAACCTAGAGCAATTGGAGCTACAACTTGACAAAGAGAAGGTTCAAAAGGATAGTTCCAGTGCTGCACTTCAAGTGATCTACAAACATTTTCAGTCATTCATTAGAAGGGAATTCACATCAGATTATGATCAAGACATGACTGAAATGTATTTCAAGAGACACACTGGAATGGAAATTTGCGTGTTCATAAAGACACTTATCCATCTCATGGATAATGTGGAGAAGTATATTGAGGAAGTTACTCAGAAAGATGAAAAAGTGGATGAGAGTCTGGTGCAATTGAGAGATAGTTGTGATGAGTCGGGTAATGCATCAGTTGAAAGGTCGAGTGTTGTTGAATGTATAATATCAGAGACAACAAAGAATGATGTAACCAGCTGCTCAGTAACTCCTGTCACACAAGAAGTGGAGGCCGTGATCAGAAAGGTGAATGAATGTCGGGTACAATCAATAAATTGTAGTGTTGAGACCAGTAAGGCATCGGGTGATGGATCAGTTAACACTGAATACAGAGGCTCAGATACAGATAAGCTTGAAACAGCCGGTAGTTCAGTGACTCTTGTTACACATGATGTGGATGCAAATATCAGACCGACAAATGAACAGGTGTCATGTGATGAGGTACCCTTAACTGTTCAACATAGTGCATCTGCTAATGTACCTAAACAAACTGATCTTAATACTGAACATGATTCTGATAAATGTTCCTTGGTTGAGGCTGAGACTAATAAATTCAAAACAAATGATATGGTTGATAAAAAGGCTTTTGATGAACTTTCAAACAAATTCACAAAACTTGAAAAACATTGCATTTCTTTTGAAATTGCAATACAAAGAAAGGAGGAAAGTTTTCAAAATAAGAAACCATGTAAAAATCCTGAATTTCGTGAATTTTTTGAAATAAATGATTTAAAAGCTCAGCTTCAAGCCAAAAACTCGACTATCAATAATTTGAAGAAACATATTTCTGGTATGCATGTGAAAAGTAATTTGGTTACAAGTAATCCTGATGTTAATGCTATTTTTGATATTCAAATTAAAAATGATGAATTAGCAGTTTGTGTGGCCAAATTACTAAAGAAAAATGAGTCTTTGAGAAAGCATCACATAGAACTAAGTGACTATGTCAAAGAAGCTAGAACTAAGTCAATGAAACATACAAATTCTTTGATAGCAAAAATTGATGAACTCAAAGCTTATCTTCAGGAAAAGAGTTTTGCTATTGTTGCCTTAAAAAATGAGCTTAGGAAAACTGTAGGGAAAAGTGTGAACACTAAGTTTACAAAACCATCAACCTTGGGGAAGCCAGTTTCTCATCCCACTAGATACCGATCCATTGTTAGGCAGCCTACTGCATTTATATCTGAAAGAACAAAATCTTTGAAGACAAGGCTTGCCTCCCAAGTTGATGCGATACAAGTTTTGTCAAAACCATTCACTTCACCTAAGTTACCTAAGAATAATACTTCTACTCCCAGCACCTCTAGGAATAGTTCGAAAACAGTGTCAAAACCAAGCATTAAAACCCATAATTCATATGATATGAATGACTTGTGGAAGAACTATTTTCTAGAAGAAGCTAGGAAAAAGGCACAGATTCGAAAAGACGGAATTTTAGGTGCAATACCTAGGGTGATGCATTCCACGAGATATCAAGGCACTACTAGTAGTTGTAAACATTACCTAGGAACACTCAAAAGACTAGGGGTTGGCTTGCATCTAAGAGTAGTTATATGAAGAAGAATGCTAAGCATGTAGAAAATGAAACTAGAAATTCTGAGTCTTTTCCGAATAAGAAACATTTTCCTAATTCACATGCTAAGGTACAATCCACTAAGGCTACTAACATGGCTAAGGTTCAACATGCTATGAAGCAAAACAAACCTAAAACTTCACCTAGATGGATCCCAACTGCTAAATCTTTGGAGTCTAGGAATAATGATAAATCTTCCACTGTGCATAAGAAAATCAACAATCCTAGACCTTGCCATAAGTGGATACCGTCTGGTAGAATATTTAAGGATGTTGGACTTAGGTGGATACCTACTGGAAAGCTGTTTACCGATGACAAAATCAAAGTTGATCGTGAAACCCCAAAGGGTTTTGATACTAATGTCACTAACCAATATATATGCAATCCAGCTTGTAATGTTAGTGCATGTAGTCCTTACTTCATTGCAGATACTTTGATCCTTCACTACATGGACTGGCTTAAAGTATAGATTACAAATGGATTGATATCTCATAACTCACGGGTTCAAGTAACTCAACCTTGATATTCAACACTAGGACGTCTGTTCACATCAGTTCAGGCCTCGTACTTCAACACTATGGCGTCTGTAGATAACACTTCAGGCCTCGTTCCTCAAAGAAAAGAAATGTGTACGCTTCAGTGTGCTTTATCTTCAGAAGAAGAGAAATCTTCATGTTTATGACCACTCTCATCTACATTCTCCATCAACAAGCTTCATGTTTTTCAAATGCTCATTCATTCATCAAGTGGGTCTACGTTCATTGGTGCATATTCTTATTCACTTGCTAAATCAAAACTGGCAACTTAGGATGCAATTTTTGAGGGGGAGAAGAGTGCATATTTTACATATTGATGGATTCTTGAATAATGGTCATACAACTCTCCTCAAACGCCTAATGTTTCTCTTACTAAGGATAACTGGGATTTATTGTTTGGGATTCATTGTTTCAAGATATGTTTCAAGATATCTTATTGTATGTTTATTCACGTGTTGGGAATTTGACACAAAGTGATTACTTCGGAGTTAATCGTTTATCACTTATTTGAGATTGAAGTTGACTTTCACAAAGGAGTGTTCTTATTTTATCTTGAAGTCGGGGTTGGTTGGATGCATGACTCTCAATGATAACTTGCTCGTGCTTAAGATTTAAGTAGAATACTTGGTTTATCTAGTTACCAGCAGTCACTATAGATGGTTGAAGACCTGGTTAACTATCACTTTAAGGAGTTACGTAGTTTTACTCAATGACACACGCAAATGTCGTTGTGGATAATTGCAAGAGGTGTTAAGGTCTCATACTTTGGTTGAGTATTGAGTACTTAAGAGATTTGCTTGGAGCATAAATTCTCGACACCGTTCTTCCAACATTAGTGCAAGATTAAGATACAAATGCGGGGAATTCTACTTCAGCTTCAAGTTTGGTATATCGGGTTTGCTTCATCTGTAGTCACTTCAAATTGTATACATTTGGGTTGGTTAAGGTAGTCAAGGAGAATTTCTGTAGCAGTTAATTCTCACATGATTCATTTGAGCTAATGTTTGTTCTTCTCTATTTCAAGAATATTTGGTATGTATAATGTGTTGATGATTCTGAGGTATCAAAACCAGCAAGGGGGAATGAGACATACATCTAAATACACAACGAGTACACGTGATGAACCTAATACTTCTTATCTATTGAAGTAATCCCGGGAAAGACAAATGTCATAACCATAGAGAAACTCAGTGTTTACTCATAGCCTTTGGTGTATTATTCCAACTATTTGGGGGAAGGATATATTATTCCAACTATTTGGGGGAAGGATGTATTATTCCAACCATTTGGGGGAAAGTGGTATTTGGATACTTGTGGTATGTGTTAACTCAGCCTTTAGTAGGAAGAAATATGAGAAGAATACCTGGTGAGTAAGATGATATTGCTTGTCGACATCTTCGATATGGCTTATGATAAAGTGCTTCTGGTTATTGCTTCATGTACACAATGTTATGATGATTCCGATGAAATCGCAACCATCAGGGGAGAGATTTGTGTACATCAGGGACACACAACATGTTCACATGATCGAGCTTATTCAGATATTCCGGAGTTGATATCCGCAGAGATGATCAGTGATTCAACATGTTACTTGGATGTCATCGCCTCTACTCTTGTTGGGTACATGTGTACATTATGGGCTGATTGATTATATGTTAGATAACTGGAATGCATTTGGTGAAATGAAGATGTTGATATATATTGTTCTCCAGAATAGACAACTGCTCAAACTCGAAGAGTAATGTGTACATCAAGGACGCACAACAGGATCATGTGATCGGGCTTAATCATTTATTTATGGTTTGATAACCGCAGAAATGATCCGTGTTAACTTGTTACTTCGTTGTTATCATCTTCTTCGGGTTCTTGAGCTTCATTCAATTAGACTGTTTGCTTCATTTCTTCTTCTTGGGGGAAATGGTCTTTTTACAAGGATTTTCGGTTTGGGGGGAAGCTGCCAAAGATTCACTTTTTGAAGGCTCAAATTCTTGCAACGATTCAAGAGCCTCGAATGCTTTGGTGGTGAAAGTTTAAGAGATGATGACTTCTATCTTTTGCAAAGTGCTGAACGATTTCCTTATCTCGGTACTTGTATCATCATCTTTTTAAACTATTTATCTATCTTTGTAAATATTTATCAAAATAAAAATACAAAAATATAAAACCAACAAAAAGAAAATAAAAAAAATATAAAACCTACAAAAATCCATAAAAATCAGAAAATTTGAAAAAGTCAAAAAATATTGTTTTTCTCATGACATGTCTTCTGGTATCGATAACATCTACGGTCTTAGAAATGTCATTCAATAATGGCACGGGACTTTAGATGAAGTTCGAGCAGAAGGTGTAAATATTTTTTTTCAAAACATGTCTAAAACTATGGCTTACAGTTATTTCAGACTGTAACCCAGGCGTCAAATAATGGCTTGCAGTTACTTCAAACTGCAACCCTCGCTTAAAACCATGGCTTGCTATTATTTCATATAGCAACCCGTTTTTCAATAAATGAAAGTGCTACGCTTAAACGATTTTCACAAAATTCGTGCACTTATCCTAAAACATATTGAGGAAAGTATGTCTAAGGACTGTTGTTCCTACACAAATGTTTTTCCGTCTAAAATTCTTCAGAAAAATATTTGTTGTATTTCTAAATGATGGAAAATGAGTTGCTTGAAAAATCAATCAGATTCAGAGTTTTCATAAAATTTGCAAACTCAATCAATGACTTCAGCGCTTTTAAACTTTTCAAAAAATGAGTCATTGATTGAGGGGGAGAATGTTTTTCAAATTTATATCATCTATCGGGCTTATCTAACTATCCTATATGCTTAAATGTAAAACATGTTAACCTAAGTTGAAGGACTAGGTGCCTAGGATATGACTGTTAGGATTAGATGATTAGAGTTTGATAAACACATTATTCCCATGCCTTACATGATCTGATTGATATGTTGAATTGACTTTTATTAGTCGATTGTTGTTTGGGTGTTGTCGACCACCATATATTTGTTTGTGTCCACTAACGTATGCAGGTATATTGGTACATAAGAATGTTCCCGATCCGGATCCCACATAGAAGATGATTTAATGCCGAAAGGAAAGGGTAACTATATCTTGGGTTGGCATATGAAGAAACGGAGCTTAATTTGACTTCTATGGAGAGTTGACATGAAAAAATGCAACGTAAGAGGTCTCACTGCATCAGCAGATGGTTTTCTTCATCATCAAATGAAGAAACGGAGCTTAATTTGACCTCTATGGAGAGTTGACATGAAATAATGCAACGTAAGAAGTCTCACTACATCATCAGATGGTTTTTCTTCGAGCCTTACAACAACAACAGAAGCAGCTCAACCACCGAATGTATCTTTGTGCAGGATTATTGTGATGATACCATTTTTAAACAATTTTTGAATAATATTGTTTTGAAAAATGGAAAAATATCGGTTTTGAAAATAAATTGGAATTAATTTTAAAAATCACCGGACTTCATTTTATCAAAACTTAAGTCACTCAATCATAGACTACGGTCATTTATTGAGGGGAGTGTGATTTAAAATAAAATATTTTCAAACAATATTTCATCAATCAAGTCCGTTTGTACAAAATAAGTGGTGATCTAAAGATTTAATGTTATGTCATGGTATGATTTTCTTTAAAACCCAAAGATCTTACAAAATGAAATTTTTTCTGTTCTTGTTTGATTGTGAAATTGTTTTATTTTACTTAAAGATCTCTTAAAAACTATCATACCTGACACTAACAATCTTTAATGTCTATAATTGGTCCTCATCTGTCAATTTCAAAATTTAAATCAAGCCAAGTCTTTCCTCAAAAATTTTTAAATGATTTAAATCAATTGAGATCCAAAATCTCAATTGGATTGAAATTTTTGATCGGGGGAGAGATCGTGATTTAAATCTCAAATCGGTTTTAAAGGGTGATTGTTTCAAAAGCACTCCTTCCTTCATGTGCCAAACGATTTTGAAATACATTATGCACATGATTGTGGAGGAGCATTTAACCATAAACCAGAAGAGCTTTTAAATCAGGGACATATTCTCCCATGTTTTCTAAACCTTATTAAATCACTTGGGATCCAAAATCTCAAAGGGTTTGATATTTTTGATCGGGGGAGAATTTGTGATTTAATATGAAATTTGATAAAAGATGATCGTTTTGATTCAAAGTGCAAGTTCTCTCTAATATGTGCTAAACTCTTTCGTATATTGATGCACATATTGAGGGGGATCGAATGGTTTCTATTGGCAATCGTGAAAAGTACTTCAAAAACCTCTTGCCTCTATGTGCAAAATGATTTTCAAATATCCAATGCACATATTGAGGGGAATAATTTACCAAGAAAATCAAAAGGCTTTTTCTAAGGAAATTGTGATCAAAGAAATTATTTCAAAAGAACTCTTGCCTCCATGTGCTAAAAAATTTCATAATCATATGCACATGTTGAGGGGGAGCATTTCTAAAAGATCAAAACAATTAAGGTACAAAATGCTTTGATATTATATCACAAGTACCTTGATTGATTTTCCAAATGATTTTTCAATTGGTTTCGAGAAGGAAAGAACAATACCAAAAGACCGACCAATTTATTTTATGCATGGTGTTATAAGGATGGTTAGGTTAGGTATTCGTTCCCACGATCCCGCCAGAGCCGGAGGGATCTACCTAGGGACAATCCACTAGATAGTGTAGAGTCCTTAGGTATGATGAAAAAAATGAGAAAAGTGAGATATGGGAAGAGTGCGGACTGAGATAGAGCTAGAACTGGAATAAACCCAATAAGGTTCTAGTTATGAAGTCTCGGTAAGCACTGAAGGGGTTGAAGAATGAAAAACAAATGAATGTGAAAAAGGGTGAAAAGAAATAGCCCTCCAATAATTCAACCTTAGGGCAGTAACCAGGTTCAATACATATGCTACTGGTGGTTACAAGGTAACACTGGAATTGAAGACAAGACGTCATGGACCCAGTGACGCACTGCACTAAACTTCCCAAGCTACTCAAGTTCCTCTTAAAAGGACTTGTTTCATTCTCACAGGAAACCTACATAATCTATCGACTTTCTCTTAAAGATTGTTGATATTGAAGAAGGAGACCCTCTCCTTAGTCTTAGGCATAGGAAATCAAATGTGCACAATTGAGTCTAGAGCCAAGAGATCATCCACAATATCTCATTAGGACACAAAATTAATGAAGACTTACTGTTTCACACAATGTGGAAAGTAAGTATATATTATGAGTCCTACACATTATCCTTGTGGTATTGCCAGAACATCCGAGTGATATGTAAAGTATTCATAATGAAGATGGAAATCCTTCTAGAGCCAACATCAAACAAGCTCTTGGTGGGTGACATGTGAGATCTTTTCTAAAGATCAAACTTGTGACAACTGGATAGAAACAATGGGGCGATTCACTCGTGAATCAACCTTGGTCCAGTAAATGATTGACGAATACTTTTGGAAAACCGTTCGATGTGCAAATCTTCTTTTCTCTAGCACATCGAATGTGTATTCATGTTTTCAAACACAAAAAGTATCTCTTATTGAAAAAATACTTTTGGAAAAAGCGTTCGATGTGCGAATCTCTTCTTTTCTCTAGCACATCGAATGTGTACTCTTTTCAAATACAAAAAGTATTTATGATTGAAAATTGATCTTTCTCATAAAACCTTCGTCGTATTGCAAAACTCTTTCTTCTAAGCAATGCGCGATTGTTTTCAAATCAATTTTTCATCAATTGGTGAATCTCAATTCGCTGGTTCACTCACTCCGTGTTGTCTTCTTTGAGACGTTCCGGTTTGAGAACAGCTAGAACAGCTGCGAAACCCTGTCATGGAGATTCTTCGGAATTATACCTGATCACAGGCAGTACTTGTACTGATCAATGAGGAATCGTGGGCCGTGTACCTCAATTCAACGAAAGTGATCAAAGACACTTTCGTGTGTTTTATTGCTAAATGTTGTTTGCAGGTACATTTGGACGGTTGCAGCTGATCGATATTGAGAAGTCAATTCATAACCGCATGCTCACAACATCCGCACTTAATTGAAGAACACCATGACAAGTGCATATCTACATAACCTGGTTCTGATATTTTTATTCTATGCTTCTGCTACACTGCTGCAAATATCATGAACCAGTAAAGCTTCCGCTACTCTGATGGAAAGATGTCATGATCCAAAAGGTGTGAGCATGTCGGTCCGAAAGTCACAACATCACATGAAGGCAACACAATAAAGGATGATCCAGAGATTTACTGTGGCTGATGATCTCAATGAAAGCTTGAAGATCATCAAGATGTGGATCGGTTCAAAGACCTCCACTTAAAGTACAAAGCAGTCGGACTTTGAAAAATCACTGCTAAAGCACAAAGATTGCGGAACTTGAAGAATTAAAGTCTACGAGCTCAAGAACGAAGTCAAGAATAGAATGCTAGGAAACAAAATGTAATTCATGGGGTGACCTCCTTTAGGGGGAGATTGTTAGGATTTAGAAAATCCATAGTGAAGAGTAGGTCACCCCAACTCTAGTCTAGCATATTTTAGCTCGTAGACATTACGTTATTTACTAGTTATTTAGTTAGTTATTTAGTTTAGAGCAACACCGTGGAGGACGGACGGGTCTTTACCCACCGTATGCCTGATCCACAGTCCGAAGGAGGACGTGTAGTATGTAACTATAAATACCCTCTATCTCCCAAGGTAGAGGGTTGGACCTTTCATTCAATCTAACCTTCTTTCTTTTGTTTACTTTCTCTCTCTAGAAAGGCTCCCATCTTCTACTTTCTCTCTCTAAACTCTACTCATATTCGACCCATATATTGTTATTTGATGTGTTTATGAAAACCAATATCTTACAACGCACAATAAATTGACTGAGAAGATGAAATGGATAAAATTGCGTAAACTTTGTGCTATACTTCGGGTGATTTAAATATATTGTTAGGCTTATGAATTAGGTATTCTGATATTGCTTGCATTGATATCCTTTTTACCCACCCAAACTTGGCAAATACTGATATTTCTTTGGCATGTCATTTATACGACAATCATATTGAGAGCGTTGATCATTTTCTAATTGATTGCCTGGAGTCCATTGGATTACAGATTTGAAGTTGGTGGAAAGTTCCTCTCCCATATGATATTTCCTTAAACAACATCTTGTATCACAAAATCTCTTTGCAAGTTAAAATATTTGGGTAGAGAAACTGATATTTGGTACATGTTATGTCCTGGTTGATTTAGAAGTATTGTAATAGAATACCCTACGCTCTCCTGGATGAGTCGTTGAAGGTAAAAACCAAAGAATTTTTTTCCTTTGTTGCAACGTCTCTCTTTGTTGTGGTTAGATAACATAATCGCACCAAATGATTTAAACTTAAGTAATTGGCTTCTTAATTCATTCGGCGCTTTTGTGACATCTTAGTTTATTGTATTTTCTTAGATCATGTTGTTTTCTTTGTGAATTTGTTCTTTGGTGTTTTTGTTTTTCCATCTCGTAGCTCATTGGGAATCTGATTTGTAGCCCTTTTGGCTATTTGGTGTTTTAATAAATCTTTGCTTTCCCCTATATTCAGATAACGACTGTATGTTACCTATTGTAACACATTTTTTCGCATATAGAAAGAGAGGTCATGTCGAACCGTGGACGAATGGAATACTTTGGAGGATGAGGTAACAAGTTTTGTTAGCATGAGGTAACAACTCCTTAAATGGACATTATCGAGGTTTTTTTAGCCCCCACGTTGCGATGGTGTTTAGAATCTAAAATCTTTTACTATAGAATTTTGGGGTATAATTGTGTATAATTTGGCCTAACGTATGTTTGGGAGTTTTCTTCTTTACGGTTATTCATTAAATCTGAGTTCTGTATATTTAGCCCACACTTAAAAACTAAATAACGACTACGTAGCTAATTATTACGATATATCATATATTATAATGGATTTGATTTGACATTTACAAATAAGTAAGGTGTGTAGTGTAGGTAAATCATTATAATAATTTTTTTAAATGAGTATACATCTCTATTATCTTACAACTATTCTGAAAATTAAAACTAAAACATCTTTATTATAAATGAGAGCATGTTGATTTATCTCAAAGTAGACTAAAAAAGTGACTGAAAAAGTTTTTAATATTTTCTAGTGTTGCAAAAATCGTGAATCGGTAGTCGGGCGGTTGACCACCCTGTAGCGATTAATCAGTCAAGGCAGTATTAATCGGTGATTAATCGGATTGGCATTTCTGCAAGTTTTTGGAATTTCTGGAGACCAAACTAAAGTACTTAACTGATTTCAAGCCTGCTATATTTCCAAACCTCAATAAAATGCTCCAATTATGATTATGAGGCACATTGTGCGTTATAAGTGAAATAAACTGTGAAGATCGTTGTAAGCTCTTAGACGAGGTCTAATATTATATCTAGGAACACATAATAATGAAAGCGGAATATTCAAACATAGAATCAACATTATTATGAACAAGGTTTCTTTATTATCATAAACTAACTAGCTAACTATAATAAAGATCAAAGACTTGATCTAACACTAACTAACTATCCCTAGGCGTTTATATGCTACACCTAGGTTACACACACACACCTTTAGTCAACTACATTATGGAAGACATAATTAAAACCTACACATATGTCCTCTTTATATACTAGAGGATAAGGACTAATAAATAAAACTTCTTTTGCAAGCAAGTCCCTTCATCTTTTTGTAGGTTTCCTTCTTGTCACTTTAAGTCCCTCTTGTTTCATTCTTTTTGTCTTTATCAACTCAAACTTATAATTCCCAACAATCTTCCCCTAGTTGATAATGACAAAACCATTCTTGAACGAACTTCCCTAGACGAAGTAGAGAAATTGAGATCAGGGATCTCACCATGAATGAAACAAGTATGTCTTCCTTTGTCTTCCCCTTAATCCATGCTATGTCACTCAAACATCTCTTCCCCTTTTTGTTATTATCCAAATAGGGAACGTATGCAAATAATGATCTTGAACACCACGAACCAATATCATACTTCTAATCTAAGACTTCCAATGCTTCAAATCGCCCACCATTACGCATCATAAGAAAAATGGATCCAAAACAGTAGAAAACTCCAACTAGCAGTAGTAATAATGATCAACAGTAGTAAAAATCAAACACTTCCCCTTGAGTGATGCATGTAGATAGTTAAACATTTAACAATAAGCTTCCCCTGAAACCCATATGTTAACCATCTTCTTGATTCTTCAAATCTGTAGGCTTTATGTAATGATTAAGAAAACCAAATATAACGAACTTGATGAAGAAGTAGAATTTCCCAAACTTGTGTCTTAAATCTTGTACTATCCACGGAACTCCATACTTATACGAAACACCAAATATAAGTAGACCGCAATCCCTTGACAAGAATCCTCAACTAGTATGAGACACTGAGCACTACATTGTAACTCCGTTAAGTGATAGCCAATGTGTGCATAGAGCATCATAAGAAAAATCACACATTGCTAGATTCATCAAGCTATATGATAAGAACACAAACCAAGTAATTCCACTTCACCTTCAAATAAGTGATAAATAATCCTCTTCGTAATCAATTCTTCAATAAATCTCCAAAACGAGCTTTTTAAATCCTTTTAAGAACAAATCACCAAACTCCTTGTGTGTGTGAACTGTGTGTGTGTCGTCCAAAAAATCCGTAGCAATAATCATGCTCGACTTCCCCTTAAATCAAAAACCATATGAAAAGCAGTACTTTTAAATTTAGTGCAGCAGTACTTTTGATAATAACAGTACTTTGAGAAGGAGCAGTACTTTGGACAAAGAGCAGTACTTTCAAACATATGAGCAGCAATACTTTGCATAACTCAGCAGTACTTTCATAAGGAAGACCAGCTGTACTTTGAATGATACTTGCAGCAGTACTTTCATGTCCAAGCAGTACTTTGCCTGTAGGGGACCAATAACGCACAACAGTACTTTGAAAATACACAGCAGTACTTTCAGCAGTACTTTCACATAAAAGCTCAGATGGAAGATCCCTCCATTGTTGGGAATTATATTTGAGTTGATTATGACAAAATATGAAAGATGAAGGACTTATGAAGACAATTGATGAAAAAAAAAAACACAAGGGACCTATTTGTTAAAGAAGAAATTATTATTTAGTCCCTAGTAGTCAATTATAACCCTAGACTCTCTAGTATATAAAGAGAGACAGGGAATTAGGTTTTATGTGTGTCAAGATGTGAACACCAAAGGGGTGTGTGTGTGTGTATAGGCGTTAGGGGAGAATGCTTAGGGTATTGTTTAGTCGATTAGTAGTTAGTTCCTAGGCGTATGTTCATGTAAACGCCTAGGTTAGTATTTGGTATATTAGTGTTTAGTGGTAGAGATGATGACGAAGAACTTTGTTAATAATAGCAATGATGTTTTGATTTATTCCGCTGTGCATTCTATTTATCGTTGTTATTGTTATCCCCTAGAGCTCATAAACGATCTTATCAATTGGTATCAGAGATGGGAGCTCTTGATATAGGGATCTACAATGTTTTTCGAAGAAGGAGGAATAAAAATTCGTATCTAGAAAATTTTCGTAAGGTTTCTGCAGGGCTGTTTTCAAACTGCGATAACATTTTCGTTAACCGTTGGATCGTGACGAAATTTCAGGTGGACGTTCTCTATATAGCTATCTAACTTTCCACCGGAGGGATCGTCAATTGGAGCTTTCAGTAAAAAGTTATACTATGTCGAAGTTTGCTGCAGAAGGAGATTTTAAAAATCGGATTTTTAGGGTTTTTCGAATAACAACTTCTTAGATTTCGTTTTCTGTTGAATCAAATCATTGTAGAAGTTGGTTATATGTTGCTTGGTGCCTCTATGTCATGCGTTAATTAATCATGATGCTTAATCTTGAAGATTACAACATGGTTTCTCCTATGATTGCTGTTATTACAACTTGAGAGTTGATCTCGTACTTGATCAGACACAGAAAGAAACTTGAAGACTGGTTATATGTTGGGAAAAAGTTTGATCGATTTGGTACTGAAATCTAGACTTGATTTGCTATGTTTCATTCATTACGAGAGTATTAGATCAGAGAAATAATGTGGAGGATATAAGGGTGCTAACGTGGTTATAAGTGAACAAGATGGATTCTTTTTATTGATGTAGAAGAAGTTTTGTAGTCGACTAAGGTTAATGGGGAATATGTTACTGGAGCAGCTTATAACATTACATTGAAAGTAAACCTATTTATTCCACGACTACAGATACTTATGAAGGTACTGCTACCCTTTCAAAGTACTGCTTGAGGTTTTTTGTTAAAGTACTGCTCGAGGTTTCAAAGTACTGTTCGAGGTTTCAACATACTGTTGCTCGACCCATGATGATAGTACTGTTCGTTAGTACTGCTACTACATTAACGCTTCTTTGTTAAAGCTGCTGATATTGATTAATATTGATCATGGGTTGAAGAATTCTTGATGTATTTAATTGGTCTTGTGATATACTTTATCATGGAGTGGTAACCATGTGATTGGCTGATTGACTTAAGTGTTTTAGACTCCAAATACGTTGAGTTAAGATTTTATTTTTCAACTAAGAAAGTTTGGTGGGCATGATTGCCTGATATTTAAAAATACTTTGAGGCTGCTCATGTGACGTATAATGGAGATATGAGGTAACAATTTTTTATTTACTAAGTGAATTTATGAAAGAGAACAGTGGTGTTATTGCAAGTCGAGTAAGAGGACAAAGACGAAAAAGCAAGGGTACATGTTATGGTTCTCGGATACTACATGTTTTTGGATCTCGGCTGAATTTAGTGAAATCAGAAAACACACACACATGAGATTTCGATTACACACACCGGAATGTTTTGAGGGGAAGCCGATTTGGTTTTCGGATTTGGTTATTGGATTACACACACTGTTTAGATATTTGTTTCTGGATGAGTTGGACACACACACTAAAGTTTGGATTTGAGGGAAAGTTGTTCAAAATTTGGTTTTGGCTTGATTATCGGACGACACACGTATGATGTTTTGGATTTTGAGTTTTTGGTTGTGAACTGATGTTCATGAATCAGGTTCAAGATAAAGAACTATTCTTCATGTTACTAATGCTTGGTCACAAATGCTATTGTAGTCATCTTTATTAGTATTTTGGGTGGTACTATGTTCTTCATGGCTGGAACTACAACGTATTTGTGATCATGGTGATTAGTTATTCGACAAGTTCTTATGGTTATTTACATGCATCATTCGAGGGGAAGATTTTTACTACTACTTGTTAGTATTTATACTCCTGGTTCAGATTTCTTTTGCCTTAATTTCATTTTTAGTTGCGGAAAACTTCATGGAGGGTATCTTGAGGCATTGGAAAGATGGATTAGTCGTATGATATTGGTTCGTGGTTTTGAAGATCAAAGTTGCTTCTACTTAGCGTCTCCTAGTGGATTATGACAAAAAGGGGAAGAAGGCATTACATAGAATATTTGCAACTTGAAGATCCTTGGTGATATTGCATGTTTAAGGGGAAGTTCGCTTCTTTCATGACATATTAACTTCAGGGGAAGTTCGTGCTTATTTGGTTTTGTCATTATCAACTAGGGGAAGATTGTTGGGAATTATATTTGAGTTGATTATGACAAAATATGAAAGATGAAGGACTTATGAAGACAATTGATGAAGAAAAAAACACAAGGGACCTACTTGTTAAAGAAGAAATTATTATTTAGTCCCTAGTAGTCAATTGTAACCCTAGACTCTATAGTATATAAAGAGAGGCAGGGAATTAGGTTTTATGTGTGTCAAGATGTGAACACCAAAGGTGTGTGTGTGTATAGGCGTTAGGGGAGAATGCCTAGGGTATTGTTTAGTCGATTAGTAGTTAGTTCCTAGGCGTATGTTCATGTAAACGCCTAGGTTAGTATTTGGTATATTAGTGTTTAGTGGTAGAGATGATGACGAAGAACTTTGTTAATAATAGCAATGATGTTTTGATTTATTCCGTTGTGCATTCTATTTATCGTTGTTATTGTTATCCCCTAGAGCTCATAAACGATCTTATCATAAACGATCCCCAAATTAAGTAGAATGCCTAAAATATTATTTTTTAAAAGTTGATCGATTAATCCGATTAGTCCAATTTTTTACTGATTCGGCCAATTTTTTACTGATTCGGCCGATTTTTGACTGATTAGTGGCCAATTTTTGCCTAAGCCGATTTTTCCACCGATTTTCAAAGATCAACAAGGTATAAGGCCGATTACCGATTAATCGGCCGATTCGGGCGATTTTTGAAACATTATATATTTTCATATATTGATTCACTTAAAAAACGATAAGCATAAAATAATATTTTTCCACTAAGGAGGAGTGGCTGTGACACACGGTAATTTTTCACTAATTTTATTGATAATAAATGTGAATTTATTATTACCTGATTTATAATTTTGAGCCCACATGAACTAAAACAATTATTTTAGGAAGTTATCCCTCACACTGCAGAACGCAGTAACACACTGAGTTGATATTTTACATTGAAATAAGTGAAGTGATTACTTTTTAGCACTCACTGATGATTTACGAACAAAAACAAGAGGTTATCTCGCAATTACAGAAAACACGGCACCACATGCATACCGACACTGAATTAGTAACGGCACAAAACTTTTCTTTATATTTAAGTAATAATAGTACTATATTATTAAGCTCGTTAAAACGTTTCCGAAAATATTATTTTTATATTTTCCGTATACTAGGAAGGTACGTTTACACGGAGATTCATTAACTCGCGAGGTACAGATTACACTGTACGGTATACTATACATATACATACACATACACACATATATATATGGGTGAGAATGCAAAACTGTTTTAGGACTAAAACTTAAAATTTTATGAAAACTATTGCGTAGATTAGCCTAAGCCCTTTTGGTATCCCATAAGTGCCCCACTTCATGAACCGTCCTGCTGGGAAGCGCGAATGTTATATATAGATCTATTGGGAGTGACATCCCCGTTCGGTTTGACCGGATAGGCAAACGCGAGCGTATAACATGTCGAAATTCAAGTGTTTTGGGATAGTCACTTGTCGGGCCAATTTATTTATTTACATGCTTCTAGATGCATGCCTACTATTATAGCTCCGGTTGCATGAACTTAGTGCTATTGCAATACACTATTTTTGCTATGACATTATATTTGTTGTGATCCACACACTTAGTCCAACTTATAATTGTTTTACAATAAACATATGAACTCACCAGCGTTTTGCTGACTTTTAACATGTTTTCTCATGTAACTAATATGCAGGCAGGGACATGACATGGCATTGGTCATAGGTTTTTAACTGAAGTGTTTTCACACAAACTATGACTTGTTTAATGGAACTACTTTAAACTTATGGGCCATATTTTCCACACTTGACGTTAATGTAAAACTCTTTTATTTATTAATGAAATTTTAAACGGAGTATGTATTTCGTTCTTTATTACCTTGTGTTGTGATTACTAATTGAATAGCACCACATGTTGCTCCCGTTGTATCAGTTTTAGGGGTGTTACATAGACTCACTATAATCATATTATAAATATTCATTTTGTGGCAGACTTTTTAAAATGTAAATATTTAATTTTTGCCTTACCTATTTATGAAGATTCCATAAAATTTTTGTAAATTAAAAGATTTTACAAAAGAGTTTTTTATGCTAAGGGCGTTCTAATAAAAGTGTATGAAGTTTTTTATGGATCAGAAGGTTTTATGAAAATTATGTGAATATGAATAGTAATTTCTCCCATCAATTTAGGAAAATTTAATGAAAATATTTATAAATTAAAGGTTTTATGACATGTCTTATAGCTTTATGAAAATATTTATAAAATTTGAAGGTTTTATAAAAATGTTTAAAAGCTTAAAAGATTTTTTTATTAAAAAGTATTTATACATTAAGGGGTTTAATGAAAATATATTATAGTCTAAGGGGTTATTTCAAAAATGGAATATGAATAGTAAGTTAGTATTTATAATTTTTCGTAAATTTATATAAATGTAATGTAATTGTGATTGTAATTATTATGATTAGAATCATGTTACTTTATTTATTTATTTATTTATTTGTATGCTAGAATACATGTAAAGTTTAAGCCATCAATAAAAAAAATTCTTTAGCATGGTGTAGGTTTTTTAAACAGCTTGAATGATGTCATTTACTACATGCTGGAAAGAAATCATGGCATAAAGCAATTGTGCTTTGGATTACAATGTAACAGAAAATCAAAGTGTATCAGAATGGTAAAATTCAATGTAAATTTGAAAATATTGTAAATGCATTCATAGTAGGGGGTAGCGGAGCTTGAATTTTTTACTGGGAGGGCCAAAATGTAGTTCATGAAACTTGAGAGGACTAAACCATAGTTTATGTATAAATTTTAAGGTTTATGACATAAAATGTGCATTAATATATGGGTACATAGTGCAAACATTAAAAACTATAGGGGGGACAATAGCCCTTCCTAGTCTTAACATAGCTCCGCCGTTGGTAGCAGGAAATACCATTACGTGCATCGACAAACAGGGTTGGTGACTTGGCGTATGCTTAATTTAGTTTCCTATAACGGAAGCAGAATTACAAAGTGCATACATGCATATGGTAGCATAGTACACCCGAATTATACATGGTGTTCCGCCCAACTACATAATATGGAGTAGCAAGGTAGATGTTCAAGTACGCTTGTACTAACAATAGAAAGCGTGTATGTAAATTCACAAGATAACAATCACACATGAGCAAAGTGCAAACACATATCTATCTCATACCTAAGCATAGATTTTTAGTGGCAACCATGCCTAACCCATACCTCATCTAATTTTATTTTTATTTTTTTATATTTATAATTATATTAAACAATTTAATAAAAATATAATATTTTATTAATACTTAAAAGAAAATTACATAATACTTATTAAAAAAACACTAGTCATCAAGGTATGGTAAGTCATGAGCCGCTACATGCTCCGTAAGATCATATCGGAGACGGTGATAGATATCTTCGTCGAGTAACTCTGGTAGTACATTTGGGTCATAAACTGGCGTGACCGGCTGATCCATTATATGAACCGGTGATATTGCCCTCCCGTCGTCTTTTAAAATCATATTGCGTAATATAACACACGTATGAACGATTTTTTGAATCTTTTCGACGGACATAGCCCGGAGAGGATGACCGAGAATAATCCATTTTCCTTTAAGACGACCAAAAGCTCGTTCGACATCCTTTCGTTCAGACTCTTGTAGCTTCTTGAATCTCTTTTCTTTCGGGTCAGTTGGATAAGGATATGCTTTAACAAACGTTGAATACGTAGGATAGATTCCATCGATAAGATAATATCCACGTTTATAAAGCCGTCCATTTAGAGAAAATGAAGTGTTTGGCGCCGTTCCATTTCGCTCAGTAAGATACAACGGAGATTGATTCAAAACATTGATGTCGTTATTTGCACCGGGAGGACCAAAAAACGAATGCCAAAACCACAAATCATTTGAAGCGACGGCTTCAAGCATAATAGTCGGGTATTGGTGATCACCTCTCTTATATTGGCCTCTCAAATGCCTAGGACAATTTCGCCAAACGAAATGTGTACAATCAATGCTACCAAGCATTCCAGGAATGTGATGTTGTTCTTCATATGCCTCGAATAAGCGTGCAACGTCGTGGGTTGTCGGCCTACGTAAGAACTCTTGCCTATATAATTGGATTACCGCATCGCAAAAATGATCAAGGCATTCACCTACAAAGTTAAAAAATAACGAAAACATTATAAAAAAATATACCGAATTAAAAAAAACGAAAACATTATAAAAATATACCGAATTATAAAAAACTAAAAAATACCGAATTATAAAAAATACCAAATTATAAAAAACTAAAAAATAACCTGACGTTCTTCGTGCCATGTTTAAGTAGTCATCATATCTATCCGGAGGTCCACCCGTTGCGAGTTGTCGAATGACCGATGTCATGTTTGTAACGCCGTGAAACTTTTTTTCCCCCTCGCGTCTATGCCCTCTTGAAACCATTCAAATTCGCTTCAATATCACCAACAATTTTTAGAAACAAGCTTTTATTCATACGAAATCTTTCACGAAAAACATGGGCGGGAAACTTTGGGTTTTCTTCGACGAAATAGTCATTCATTAGAGTTTGAAGAGCTTTTTCACGAAAACGGGTAACATACTCTCGGGTATCGGTAGTGCTTGAGCTTGCCGTGTCTTCAATGGCATCGCACGCGGCTAAAAAGGTTGACAGGGTAGAACTTGTGGAAAACAATAGTTCGGAAGAGTCGGAGGGAAAAACTAACTCGTCCTCGGATGAAGAAGAAGCCATTTTGTTTGTGAAATAGAGATGTTTTTGTTTGAGTAAAAATATAGATGTTTTTGTTTGTGAAATAATGTTAAATGGGTGGTGTTTAAATAGGTAAAAAAAATAAGGGATTTTTTATTTATTTTTTAAATCTCCCCAACGGTTTGATTTCGAGCCGTTCAACGGCTATTTTTTCTTGTCCCTCTCCCACACCAATTCGGGGAAATATACCGATTTGCCATACACCCACACCACACCGATTTGGTGACATTGGTGTTACCGATCGGGGTCAAGCAAACCGAAGCGCCCCAAACCCATTGCCAGTCCTCTAAGAAAGGTCATTCAATGATCACACGTCAAAATGGCTCTGGTATATCTACATGCATGGATGCCCAAATTTACTCAAAAGGTGATCAATTCTCGAAAACCACAACCTCTTGGACACAAATTATCTTTTTCCCACAGCTAATAGTCTGAAACTTGGTAGTTTGCAAACTATCAACCTTTTCGGACTAACCTCAGTCAACCTTATTATCTTTCGCATGGCCAAAATATTTGATGTGTCTAAATATCATAAGATTGTTAACATTGGGCCGAAATTCTATACTCAAATTACGTACTCTAGGAGCTCAAATGGTATATGACCAACGGTGCCAAAAGTCAAAACTACCCAAATGACTCGGTTTTGAGTTTTGACAATTTTTTTAAGGCACAAAAGTCAAAAACCATTCTACGCATCTTTTCCAAAAGAAAAAACCCATTCTATATGTTATGCAAGCTCCTATCGAGTCAACCTTATAAACGGACTGAGGCAAAACTACTGCTTGATGTCCTTCGACGTTTAAATGCGGTGTTAAAACCATTGTCAGGCAGCCTATAAATTTGATCAAAATCGCTCAATGAACTCAAAATTATTTACGATAGATGGTCGATCCATATTAAAATTATGTCACGAGCCTTAAATTTGTTGCTAAACAAAAACCGTGAAGAATTATAACTAGAGCCTTAAACACAATCATGTAATCTTTTCTAAGAATTTCGTATTTATATATACGTCTTAATTTATTCATCCAGTAATTTGCTCATTTTGCTGTGAAGCCGCTATTAGATTAAACTAATTATACCGACAGTGTGCAAGATCTGACAAATGTTATGCTTACGTTGGCATTGTGCAAATAGTTTATGTCTGAACTAAAAATGGCTACAAAGCCTACAATATAATGTGATTAAGTACTATTTGGATACTTTAAACATGTGGGCATGTGGCCAATAATTAAAATTTAAAAGGGTAATGGTAGTCCGACAGACAAAGCAACTCCAGTTTATAAAATCTTTGCATTTATGGTTCGAGCATAAACCATTTTAAAATGTTATAAATTTGTCAAAAGTCAAAACATGTCACTAAAATAACCAGTTGCGCCTTTCGATCAGCAACATCCATCTTTGAATCAGAGGTATCAATAATATCCGTGAAATTGTTATATTTCAACTAAGAGGTTGTAGGTTCAAGTTTTACGAGAGACAAAAATGAGACTTTTGTGATGTGATAGAATATATATGCATTATACGGTAGTTATTTGTGTGAATTTGACTTTCAAATACAAATATCACATAAAATAACACTTTCAATCATATAAAATTTACATATGTTAAGTATAAATATTTTAAAACTGTAAAGTATCCTAAATACATTATGAAAAGGATCAAAACTTTCAACATCTACACGTCATATATCGACATGACTCATGAGATAGAAATTAACTATGGGACTATGCATGGGTGACAACTTAAGCTTCTTTATTGTTTTTACACTTTGTTTTAATTATTTTTATAAAAAAAGAAAAAAAAAAAAAAAAAAAAAAAAAAAGGTAGTTACTAGTTAGACCATCCATAGAATAAAATAGTTATTTCAAAGTACAAATGTTATTGGTTGGGATTATAGTCCATTAAGGTGGTGGCAACCCTCATTCCCCATCCCAAGGTTGTCAAGATCGGGATTCTACCCAGGATCTTTTTCGTCTTTGCATGATCGTGATCGTAAGATCGGATCGGGATCTTAAGATCCTACTCTAATGTTATTTCTTAATAGTTTATGTAATTTTATACAAATCTACAAATTCTAATACATTATAACCACAAAATACTATGAATATTTCATATAAATATTGTCCTAAATTATGATTATAAAATGTTTAAAAAGATTAACATGTTGTTTTTTGAATTCTACAAACAAACAACCCATAATTTTGTAGTTTTTTAGTTTGTAATCCGAGAAAAGTAAGATCGGATCGGATTAGATCGTAAGATCGTATGGTCAAGATCGGGATCCTATAAGATCTTAAGCTTGCAAAGATCCTATGTAGGATCCGGATCGTTTTTGCTTTGCAGTATCGTAAAATCGTAAGATCCTAAGATCAGGATCGGGATCCTGACAACTATGCCCCATCCCTCACTATCCACCAATAACATTCTTCCAACTCATCTCATCCCCACACCACCCCTCACCATAGATTTTTAGTGGCAACCATGTATCCCTACCCCTCACCATAGATTTCGTACACTTCCTAATTCAACGTTCGTTTTTTTGCTTAGCCCGATTCGAGCTTCTTACCCGCTGCAACATGAGCCCGCTCGATCCCTCGATGGTGGCGGCGGTGTAGCCGCGCGGGCTAGGCCAACCCGCTCCTCACCCCGAAGCCGTTGCCACCACCCTTACAACCCATACTTGGATATTAACAAATGCAAAACCATGACGAGCTGCGTTGAATCTTGCTTTTTAGTCGGTGATTTACTGTGAACATATATTTTAGCTTTTTGCTAATTAATATTTTATTGCTTTTACTTTTCAGTGATCTGATAACGTCTTAAGTACAGTAATATTTGGTTATTTTTGTTTTGTAAAATCAGAATACACTGGTCAGTATTTCTTTGCTCGATTTAAACCTTTTGAGGAAGTGGTGGTCAAAATTTGTTACAGATTTCAACATAAGCTATCAACTAACAAGTAATTATCAACGATGTATTCCAGATAGCAACGATATAAATTTCCTGTTGGTAGCATGTAGGTTTGTACTTCTAGATACTCCAAGGAAAACATGAATTTGACTCTCTGGATTATCAAATGCTACAACTACAAAGTTGAATATTGGATCTCTATTTGACACATTTGAATTTTGTTACCATACATTTAGCCGAATCTAGTTTTCTTTTTCTTGTTGCAGTGAGCCACTTCGCCACCACTAACAATCTACATAATAACATAAATGTTCTTATTTAGAATCAAATACATATCTTACAAATTAGGGATATATTATTAGTACAATTCTAGCCTAGTACAAAACAAACTACAAAGGCTAGTCACCAACGTGTAGTTCCTACTTCCTTGTAATGATTTTCAATGTATATTGATGATCGTTCATAAAAAAATATCAGCATTTAATTTCTTGACTCTCAAATTTGTCTTTCAGCTATAACCAGCCAGGCTTCTCATTTGGTCATTTTGAACATGTCAAGAAGCAATGTGACCAACAAGTATCTTCCTTATCATACACTCACATTACTTGCTATTTGGTCATTTTGAACATGTCAACAAGCAATGTGACCAACAAGTATCTTCCTTATCATACATTCTCCTTTTACGTTCACATTACCACGATCAAGACATATAAGCAAAAAGATATTTCTAAGCAAAAACTTTGCTAGAAGTGGAAATGCTTATAACCATAAAAAGTTATAAATAAAATCAACCAACTCATTATATGACAATGTAGGCCCTTAGTAATCAATGTATCCCATACTAGACTATGTCAACCTTATGGGGTGGTGATCTAGCGGGAAAAAACCATTAAATCCTTATAAAGAGAAAGATGGGAAATTACTATAACTAAACATTTGAAATGCATCGACTTAATTATATGCATCTCTATTCATCTAGATGCATCCCAATTAGTTTCGAAAGTGAGTAGTAACACATTCGACGCACAGAGGACGAAAAATATATAGGATGTGCCTAACTTAATGAAACGCATTTAATTTATGTACATGCATCTAATTTTGAGCTAACAAATATATTATGATGCATCTACAAAACTAGGGATGCATCTAATTCTAGTCAATGCATCTCTAATTTATGGTTATAGTTATTTCTCATCCTTCTCATTATAAGATTTCTTCTCATTTGATCTTACGTCCAACCTTATGTCTTTTATTTTATAAGTTGAATAACGATGTAGCCTAACCACATGAAATAAAAAAACAATAAGGCAATATGTAAATCATCATGCAGACAAAAGCTACATTTTAGGAGTATTTTTCCAACTCAATTGCAAAAGAATGGATTCATGATGCCTCTAACATATCTGCATGTACTTTTTTCACAAATGAGAGAGTTCTGCTTTCATTGCATGAAGTACAGGTTACTATAACATTTGTTGTTCCGGATTTACCAATTCTAGCTCTCGAAAAACAAATTACCTTATAAGCCTCACTCCATATATTTCATGGAAGCGTTGTATTGATCCTAATTAGCATGTTCAGTCCAAAAATGTATAAAGGACACTGGTCACCTTTGATTGATACATTGTCAGCCTGCAAAAAAGATTAGCTTGATTAATCCCCTTTATTCATTCAAGATATAATATAGAGGCGGACTTTTATCAAATTATTTGTTTTGGTCTTTCATCATTTTCCGGCTCCCAAAAATACCCAAAATGGAGAGAGGAAAATGACATAAATGAACCGGTTGATTCAAGATATCTTTTTACCAAACGAACAACATAAAAACTACTCTAAAAAGAAACATGTCAAACGGGTAGAACTGTTCAAAAATTAGCCGAAGGGTTTTTTAAATACATAAAATCTCATAATTCCTTTTAAAGAAAAGTGTGTTATTACTGAAACAATAACCTTTAAAATCATAATTGACAAACTGATCATTTATGAAAAAGAAAGTATGTAACTTATGGGTAAACAATGTTCCTGCTCAGCCCAAGCCGTTTCGGACACTACTGAAAATTACCGGCTTTGCCCGCTACACAACCACCAGACCCACAGACTCCTACCATCCTCTAAACTCTCCCAATCTGCTTCTGAAATTCTTAATGAACTATATTTAGACCAGGATAGAAAAAATTATTTTTAACTTACTCTGAGCCAATAGTTGTCATAAATAGTTGAGGAATTTCAAAGCTCATCATGACCTTGAGGTTGTTCCTTGTTCACCGATTCTAGTTTTTCTTGTAGTTCCTGCAACATTCCAAAGACCACCCAAATACCATCAGAAGATCCAATACAGGGAATAAAAGTTTAAATTGGTGAAATGTATGTATGTACCTTGAGTCTTCCTTCTTGGCAAAGGGCTGGAGTTGTTAACAATGCCGAGTATCTACAACAACAAAAAAGGTTTCACAATCTCCACACGCTGAGAGCATAGTACACACACACAAAGAAAGAATCTTACTCGCAGCGGCTTGGTTCATCTATGTCAGCAACTTCAACTTTTGATCCACATCTTAATCTGACCTGTTAAATATCCATAAAAAACTGCATAAACTTTTGTTCTGAAGCATTCTCTATACAAGTTTCCTTTTCCTAGACTGATGATTAGTTTTCCTAACCCTTTATGTAACTAAATGGATTAGATACCCGATCTTATATTTCATGACAAAACTTTTAACTGAATTAATACAGAATGATAAACTTGAATGTGACTTGGGCAAAGAACTCTAAATATTTGCAACATCAAATGTGATATAACACAATAGAGTTGGATACCGTTAAGCTTCTATAAGGCCCATTCCAACATTTGTCGCCATTCGTAAAGAGCATGACTTTGTAAGACTCGTCAAACTTTTCCCATTTCCTATACAGATAAATGGAGTAAATAATACTGGTTAGAGAGACTAATGTAACATATTCAAGTAATAACAATTAAAATACCAAACAAATGTTTGTAGTTAGAGGTGGCAAAATGGGCGGGTTGGGTAACACATCAAAATAGGCAATTTAGTACATGGCGGGTCGGATTGGGTAAAAGGCGAACACTTATTGTCAAAAAGAATTGTAAACAGCTAGTGCCTCAGATATGTATACAAATATTATATTATTTCGATTAGCCTGTTTAACCTGCTTTGAAACAACATATGATGCGCTATGCTTTAAGACAAGTGTTCTGATTGGGTTAAGCGCAAGCACTTTTGGCAACTATTGACGTGTTATACTTTAAAAAACATATGGGGCAACTATTAGCCTGTTTAATCTGCTTCTTCTTATATAAAATGTTATTTTACCGCCTGACTCATTAGAGATAAAAACATCAAGTGCTAACTTTTGACTCCTCGCCAAAATGTGTAAACGGTTGAGGTTGTCCGTGTTTAGGTTAGCTGCGGAGGGCGACTCTTTGACTCAAATGTGCGCGGCCTAACCCTGTAACCGTTTCCAACCCTTTCCCCGCCACCCTCAACATGTGTGCCTAGTGAATCTTAAACACGAGACCTCTTGTGAGGACACCGCGTTGCCTAACCACTAGATCACCTTGGTGGTCTTTGACTCCTCACCAAAGAAAGAATTTGATAAATTACGCATCCAAGTTCAAGTAAAAACGAATGGGTAATGCCTACCCCAAATTAGTTGTGCTGTGGCCTTCCAATTGGGTGGCTTCCTTAAATGGACATACTTTATAAACATACCTGAAGAAGTGAACAGAAAAACAGAAGTTTAAATTTAGGATAAGACGATTAGAGAATAAAACAAATGATTAAAAAAGCGAGATAGAACGGGGATGTGAAGTTTATAACTTGTTCTCTTTTATCTCATAACAATGACCATATAATGAAAAAAACTCCTTCTCTGGTCCTGCAATACCAAACATACATCATTGTCATTATAAGCTACAAAACGAGACAATTTTACTTTTTTATGTTTTGAGAAAAAATATACTTACCAAAGTCATATCCTAGCTTTTTTGTTAAACTTGATATCCTTGATTGAATTTTAGATAACTTTCCACTGGCATCATCATATTCTTTTCGTACATTTTCAGAGTCTGCATGACATAAAACAACAAATTAAGCTATTTCAGGCATGTCTTGCATTGAAACTAACAAAGAGCCTTTGATATTTACCAGATGTATCAACTGGAGTCTGAAACACGTTAACAGCATCTAGAAACTTCCGCACAGTTTGTTGAATCTTCTCCAACCATGATGGATTGCTTGTGCTTTCCATATCTTAAGCGTGTGAATTTAAAGATCATCATCAGGAAGTGTTGTCCTATGCAGCTTTTGCATTATGACAGTATAATAACAAGAGGTGACAATACGGGCAGATCAAGGGGGTTAGGGTGACGAGGAACAGTTTAGATAGGCCAAGTTGGGCAGGCACATAAACACTTTTTGGTCCATAATATATGATAAATGTGCTTGATATGATTAGAAAAACTATTTTACTGTATTACAATAATAGGATATTGTCATACATTCAAATACACTTCGAGTGAGTTTCAACATATTTGACCCCCAGTTGACACAATCACCAAAACCTTTCAGTTAAATCGTTTATATTAACCCATTTTTACCTGTTAGAAATAAAGCATAGCCAAAATCGACCCATTTGTAGGTAAATGGGTCCAAATTAGCATCTCTAATGTTAACACACAATCACACATAGGGAAATTTATATTTAAGAAAAAAAAAAGGTTACGCACCTGACATGTCAACTTCGTTATCTGACTCGTATTTGTGAGAATCACTGGAATGATCATCAGCTCCATCTCCAACACCATTCATGTGGTCTTCAGTGTCCTCATCCTCATATTTTGAGTGGTCTTCCTCAGTTTCCGTATCATAACCATCGGATTCCTCATCATGCGCATTATCAGATGTCTCATCATATTCATCATCATCCTCGTGATCTCTAGCAGTACCTGCATCTTCATCTTGCTGCTCACTTCTTTTCCCGGTCCAACGTGAACCAATCTCACGACCTAACTCTTCCCTTGATAATGACTTGGTATCTTCAGGTGCATCTTCTTGCTAAAAAGATCGCATGGAAAAAGGACGGCATGATGAGTTAATACTGGTCATAAAAAATCTACTGCGGGTCTTTCAGATGTGTAAAAAGTTACGTGTAATCAATCACAGGAGTTAGTAACAGGATACGGTATCAAGAATACTGGTATTTTTATTAAGCAATAAGAGAACTTAAAACTGATATGCCCCCAGCAACTAATATTAAATCTTTTGATTCATATTGAACCTACTAAGCAATCTTAAACATCCTTGTGGTTTCTTAACAATAAGCAGAAACTAAACTACAATCCTACACTTCTGTCTTTAATTAACTTTCTCTTAATGATAGGATTTAGGTAGCTAAATGAGAGTCATCAAACATGTTTGTCGCCACATTTCAAACAAATAGAAGCGGCAAGACATGCAGGCCGGGCAGGGTAGGTAACGGGCAAAACAGGTTCTGGTCAAATGGGCCATTTTTTTAAAATCTCCGAACAGCTAAAAAACATTTTTTTTCTATCAAAAACCTAACATGTAAACCATTTTTTATATAGAAATAGTACCGATAATTACACCAAACGGATACTTTAATACATTTCTTTTAAAAATTTAGTGTCCGGTTTATAAATCTTTTACAGTTAATGTTGACTACAAAATATAAGTTGAAAAGTAGCTTACAGATTTCAATTTCATACATACACTTAATTTAAATTAATAACATTCATATTCTTAGAATATGACATTAGCGAAAACTAATTTTGTTTAAACACATATACTTACTGTTGTTAAACTTATATTTTAATTTGATTGTCTACTTCAATCAGATATACAAGAAACAACTGCATCTGGGCGAAGTACAAAACAAATGAATTGGACCCATACTATGTGTAGCTAGTGCGCCTACTCAGACCCATTCTTCTGCATTTATTATTTTATCAAACCCAAAAAGACCTGTTAATAATATATGATAGGCCCAAATTCGCCCATTGCCATGGATTAAGAGTCCATAAACGCCCAAATTTGGTAGAATGGTCTCAATTTTCCGGTTATACACAAAATACCTCTTTTTCTATTAAATTAATCACAAAGTGATCCTTTAATATGTTTGATGGCAAAATAAACTCTATTTCTTTGTAAGTGGAGCTGGATATCAGAATAACTGATGAAATCTTCTTCTTTTTTTTATGTATCGAGACTGGAGCTCAATAATATTAGCATGAAGGGTATACAATATCAAAGGAAAACTCAATAAATGAAGTATGTATCATGGACAGATAAATTTCAGGTTAACAACACTAAAGAGCTCATCAACTGTTACAGCTTCTAAATGATGAATAAGTTGTGTTACTTACAGGCACATGAGAAGGTTCATATTCATGTTCAACTTCAAATGGTTCCTCATTCGTTTCAGCATGCTATACAAAGAGAGATAGTTAAATACATAAAACAGTACACAAAAATAATTAGGTGAAGAATAACATGAGTTTAATGAGTACCTCCTCTTCTATACTGTCAACAGATGCATCCTTTCCATTATCATCATCGTGTGTCATTTTATCTCCAACGTCAGCATGGGCGACGTCTAGATCCTATTAGAAAGACCTGAGTGATCAGTGAACTAGGAGAGAGAGGGTAGCCATGAGCAAACAAGCATTAATAGATGCAAAATCACATAGGACAATATTGATTTAGGAAATCAATAATGATAATGATGCTTTATTTCCATGTAGGAAACTATAAAAAAGAACCGCTCTAACCTGACCCAAAGGAGAGTGATCATGAATCCCTGTTTCGTCATTAGTGTTAGTTCCTACAGGTTCTTGCTCCTCAGCATTCACTTTTTCTTCACCTTTTTGTTCCTTTAATTTTGCTTCTTCCGCTTCCTTTTTCTGCTGCTCCTCTTTTTCTCTCTGGATACGTTCTTTCTCCTCTGCCTTCTCTATTTGTTCCTTACGCTCTAGACAGGAGAAGACAATCCATATTAATTAGTATAAAGCTAAAACCTTCCAACTTAAAAGTAAAATATGAGAGGCACATGCAGATAAACAAGATTTTGTGAAATTTGTCATAGATTCCTACAGGTTGTCTGGACCTTCCAGAGACGGATAATTTTGGTGAAAAAAAAAGTACCCTTAAGCTGTTGAACAAGTCCCTTTAGTATGTTCTCCTCTTCCTTTAGCCTAGATAACTCTGCCTCATCTTTTGCTACTGAAATTTTTGCTTGTTCAACGTCATGCTTTCGTATCGTGAGACCCTCCTGAAAGGTTGCAATCTTTTTCTTTAATCTCTGACGTGCTACCTTTCCAGCTTCCCAGCAGGTATTTTTACACTTGATTTTGCCACTATATTCATCACTACCATCACAACAATCTGCTCAACAGAACCACATTAGTATCTCATGAAAATATAATATAAACCAAGTTTTTTGGCAATAACAATAAAAAGTGAAAGGCTTGTGTAACCATTGACTATAAACTTGTGATTTAAAATCAGTTTCTATATATACTTGACGTATGTACAAATGCATAGGGAATCATAACTCTCACACAACGTACTTAACCAAGAGATATACTTTAGCAATGACCAAATTACAAGGTTAAGTGGGACAACTGATTGGGTGGATTATTTGACCACACCATATTATGTTTTACTGATATCATGCTAAGTAATCTCCTACTACAAGGGAAACAGAATATCAAGCAGCAATTACGTGACAAGAGCATTTGCATGATTCACATTGTGGCATTGTAACAGCAACAAGAACTGAAACAAGCACCAGTAAGGCGAATATAAAGAAAGCATTGTAAGGAGTCCTAAAGCAGTTTAATATAAACTAATTGTGTCACTACATCTGTATTGCCCCTCAGCCACTATATGAAGCTGATCTTTATTAATAAGTGTACATCTTGGATTCTTGAAGTTTGACTCCTGAACAACGTATCAAACAGGCAAAGAGTCCATTGGACAAAAAAATTGAAATACTTACAAATGCACCAGAAACAACTGAAGATGGCAGGCCCATACTTGGACGAGATTTCCAAATTATAAACTACCAAACACCAATATTAAGGCAAGAAGAAAATCCCGTATAGCCAAACACTCCCTAAGAATCTAAGCTACAAAGTTACACACACTTTCCTAAATATATTTAAATAGATTCATGAACATACAAAATGAAAATGACTAGACATGATGTACCCTGGTATGATCTTTTGGTATGCTTTAAGTAAAGTTACATCTACATGTTGCCTAAAATTAAAGTCTTAAGCAATTAAAAGAAGTGACCACGAAAGTTCAGACTTCAGTGTATATTTAATGCAGGTAATATGCAAACGATTTAAAAAAGATAATAAGTGAAAACTTTGCTTACCACATATCCCATCATTAACCCTGGAAGAAAATATAGTAACTGGACTATGCCCTGCATTTCGACAATAAAATTTCCCACTAGGACATGCTGACGTTCCTGCAATGCCAAAACAATTGATATGATGATAGTGCTAACCAAACATGAACACTTCTACTTCAACATATATTAAGTGGGAAAAAATTACACGAAAATGTAACAAACTTTCACGTTTTTGTCATTGTATATAAAAAAACATTTCTTTTTACCATTTGACGTAACAAATGTTTATCTGGTTAAAATTTTATCTAACGGTCACCACACAACATGCAACCAGTTAGCTCTTATATGTTTGAAAATGTATGTTAACATTAAATGGTAAAATAACAAAAAGTATGTTACACGAAACAGTAAAAAGAGGTCGATTACATCAAATGTCAACAAAATAAAAACGGAGATTATCACTAGCAGTCATATAGATTTGGTTACTGAGGCAAAGATTACATCAATTTTGAATTTTCCCACTATGATATTCACATTTGGTTATTAAGGCGAAGATCTTCTTACATTATTGTCTAATTTTCCCTATATTAAAACCATACCTCAGAATCTGTGTGCAACAATTTGTTTGCTCAAGAAGACTCTTAACTAAAACACTCCTGCTGCCCTCTATAACCGTTCTCAAGTAGTTCAGCTATCAGGCATGTTATTCTAAACAATTTTTGTCTCTCAGTTTGAGTCAACGAATCACAGGGTGTCCGGTATTGCCTTTTCGAGGAGCTTATCTCATTTTTTGAGTTTACAAAACACAGATTATCAGAGAGCACTGTTTTGCAAAAATAATTTTTCAATATCTTCTTCTTCTTCAGAGTTTGGAAAAAGCGAGTTGAGAAGTCTTTCTTGAAAATGCAGTTTTACAAACGCTTAGTTGTAAAAAAATTTCCTTTAATTTTCTATTTCGATAATTGAAGAAAAAGGGAAGTGCTTTTATCCCTAGAAAAGTGTTAGAATATAGAAAAAGCGTTTAGATGATAATTTTTAGAGAATTGAAAAGTACATGAGAATGTAGAAAAATGGATTGAAAAATGTAGAAAAGTGAAAAGAGCTCTTTTCAAAATTCCCGTTAACATTCAAAACATAAAACTTTCCATTTTCTAGAAAAAAATTTCCAAAAATCTTTGACTAAACAAGTTTTCTACTTTTCATCTTTTTTAGAAAAGTGCCACATTTTTCACCAACTAACCCTACCCTAGAAAACACAATCCCACTACTAAAACTAAATGCAAAATGTGACCTTAAGCATCTAACCTTACATCACTAGTAATAAATCATCAAAAAGAGTCTCCAATAAAATTAGCGCAAAGAATACCTGGCTCATCAGTGCCATCAGGACAATCACAAAAATCATCATTGAATTGTGACTTTGAAAATGTTTTAGATCCATCTTTACATTTAATCTTTCCTGTATATAACCCCTTGTAATATTCCTCGTCTGTTCATTAACAAAACATAACATTCAATAGATCAATAACTAAAAAAAATATATATATATATATTATATACTACAGTAGTAGAGATTAAATAAAACCTTGTAGATAAACTCCGATTAGATTGTCTGAATGAACAAGTTCCGATCTAAGAATTAGAATTGAACAAAATACTAGGAAGACTGTGTTTATTATTTTCTTCATTTTCAGCTTCAATTATTCTTCATGTGACACTGTGTGAAAATTTACAACAAAAAAGTATACAAGGGGTTTAACTTCAACTATTATTTGGGCTTTGTTTTTGACTATTTTCTTTTTCTTCACTTTTTTTCATATTTGATCCAAAGGGTAAGTAATTTCAACAATTGTTAAGTAGTCACGTAAATTTACTGCTTTTACCTTAGTTTAGTTGTGTATGTAGAGTTCAAATCTCGTGAATTAGATACGAATAAAAAACGCAAAAGTCGTGGTACCCAAAAAAACCAAAAATAATAATATTTGAACCTCATAAACTATGAAAAAAGTTAATTCATTATTTTTAAAACGGCAACTAAATGGTTGTTTGGTTTGTTGCTAGAAATCAATGGATGTCGGATTTGGTATAGGGTAGAATGACAATGGATATAAAAAAGCGTATCATTACGATTGTTTATGTTTGGTTGATAAAATATGAAATGAAAAAATGTATAGATATTTGAATTTTGCAATGAAAAAAAAGGGTCCGCGGGAATGAATTTCATAGACACCAAATTGGTGTGTAATGAATGTATGACTATAATATAACCATTGCATTATTGGGCCCACAAAACAAACACATTTAATCACTTTCATAGTCATAGTCTCATTCTTATAGTGAGGATACCAAACGCACCCTAACTATTTCACAATATACTATCACAAACTATCTCACATATCCTAAGCAGAATGTGAACCCACAATTATTAGGTTGAATAATTTATCACACAACAAGAGGTACAATTGAAATACGAGTGGGTTACTTCATTTAGTTAAACTATGAAAAAAGAAGTTAAAAAGTTAATTTTGTTTTTCTTATAACCATGGTTTCTGACATTATAACCGACTAATCTACGTAGTTTGAACTCATAGCTACACGGATTTAAATCTTGTAAAATCTTTCTTTTTTAAAAAGTTGACGTGACCATTGTTTATTTTTATATAGCAAAAATTTAACTTGCGATCGCTCACATTTCAATGATGATAGTCACAACCTTTTGCCATTAGGCTGCAAAGGAGTGAAAATGGCAAAGTGACTATCATTTTCAAGCGCGACTCCCTTGGCCGATCTCCATTCTCATGCGCGACTCACTTGTTTCGAGACAACTTAAGGTGAACGGTTTACCTATTTAGTTTTCAAAAAAATCATGGCCCCATATGTTTTGTAGCCGTTTGGATTTTATTTTATTATATTTAAAAAAAAATTACACACTACCTCTTTTTTACTTATAAATACCCACCAATTCACCATTTTTTATACTCTTACACTTTCAACTCTTTTTACTTTACCATTTTTTAAACACAACTTCACCAATTTCAATACACTTTTTCTTTCTAAAACCATGGCTTGTAATCTCCCACACATTATCGAAGAAGTCAAGGATGGCGTTTAGAAACTGATTGACGGCGATAACATTCGCAAGGAAAAAGTTTACGAGTTATCCGAGATGTTTAGCCAAGCAAGAACCTCGAAGGAGGATCTGAGGAAACAATACGCTAAGTGCAAAGACATTTCGTCTGAAAAGACGTGATGTCATTGACAAATTTTTAGCCGAGGAAGGTTGGAAATATTACAAGATCAAGAAAACATTGGGGAGATGTGTGTCTCAAGTACAAGATAACATAAGTCACAATATCCATTGGTTGCACAAGGAAAACACTATAGGTGGTTCGCTTTCACAACAACTTCATCAACTTAGGGTAGATGAAGATGAACCGGCTGATGAGCATGGATTTACTGCGAGACAGCATCATCAATGGATGCGAGATGAAGAGGCTTTAAGAGAAATAGAGGAAGAACAAGCAAGGGTTGATGCAGAAAACGAAAGGCGTCAACAAGAGTTGGATGAGTTCTATAGGCAAGAACAATCTCATGACAATTTGTTTAGGTTCGAATGTGGGAGTATCCTGAATTTGATTCTGCATGCAGTATTCAGATAAATCTATGGCGTTATGTGTTTTATTTTATGTATCGTAACTCTTAGCTATGTTATGTAATGTTATATTCCGTAACCTTTTTTTTATGGTTTTAATTAGCTATGAAATAATTTTAAAAAAAATCTATGTACTATTTTTACTAATCGAAGTTATGCAATTTTTTAATTTCGTACGTTTACATTTTTTATTTGTACGTTTACGTTTTTAATTTCATAATTATAAAAAGAATGGGAGTTAAGGTGACCTAAGGTGACTTTGTTTACACAAAAATGAGTTGTAGTAAGGGGAAGTGAAATGAGATTTTTTTATATATGTTTTTTACATGATTTTATACAAGTTTTTATACACGGTTTAATATACGTTTTTACACGTTTTTATACACGGCTTTATGTATGTTTTTTTACACGTTGATATATACGTTTTTTACACGATTTTATGCACGTTTTTATACACGGTTTTATATACATTTTTTACACGTTTTTTTACACACGTTTTCATATACATTTTTACACGATTTTATGCATGGTTTTATACAAGTATTTAAAAACGTATATAAAACCGTGTATAAAAACGTGCATAAATCATATAAAACGTGTATAAAAGCGTGTAAAAAACGTGTAAAAAACATATATAAAACCGTGTATAAAAACATGCAACAAACGTCTATAAAAACATGTGTAAAAACATGTATAAAAACGTGTATAAAAATGTGTATAAAAATGTACATAAAACCGTGTATAAAAATGTGCTTAAAAATGTGTAAAAAACGTATATAAAAACGTATGTAAAAAACGTATATAAAAACGTGTAAAAACGTATATAAAAAAGATGAAAGTAAAAGGACTAACGGTGAAAGTCAAAATAAACCTCAAGGACCATTACTGTAACTTTTTTAAGTGGAAAATGTCAACGGACTAAAGGTGAAAGTTAACGCAAACGTCAGGGACTATTACTATAACTTTAAAAACTCGTAACCTGTCAATATTATGTATATTGGTAAGTATTTTAAAGTATATTACGTATGTTGAGAATACAATAAGCATGTTACGTATATTGGTTAATTTGAGAAAGTTTATTACGTATATTCAGCCTTCACCCAAAGTGAAAATTCACTTACCTTGCCCTTTAGCCTTAGGCCACTTAACTCTAAGTTAGTTTACATTGAAACAATTAAAGTAACTTGATTCAGGATTTTCGACCAGGATTTAATATTTATATTTTCTCGTTTACATAAGGTCTACCTAATGCACTAACGAGCAGTGAACCCGGTCATGTGTAGTATAGAATGTGGTAAAGCTGAGGTCGTTCCCAAGAGCTATGTAGATGAGGATCCTATTAGGTCTAAGTGTCACTTGTTTTAAACTGTTTTGAGATTGAAAAGATTAATTAACTAAGAAATGAAATAGCGAAAAGTAAATTAAGGTTGTGATCAATGGAGAGGAAGTGTGCTAACCTAATTAATCATCCTATCGTGTAATGTCTATGTTTTATTACTTCCAATTGATTCAAGTGGGGGTTTAAGTCGCTATGACAACATTTGGTCAATTCGTCCTAACCTATCAACAAAGGCTCCTACCCGACGTCAAAGGTCTACCCCTTGGGGAGTCGAGGGTCTTAAGTCACCTAAGCCAATTCATTAAGTACCCTACATGCAAGATTCGAAATAATGAGTGCCCGGGCGCTAGCATCTTAGACACTTATACCTAACTTCTTAAGTTCATCCGGATGACTGGTGATCATTTGGTCAGTTCGCATAAGAGAGGAAGGATTGTCAGTTGGTCAATTCTTACCCTTCCAAACTCTACCCACCTAGTTAGGGTCAGTTAGTCAATTTTCCTAAGCAACTAGATACGACCGCATTTCAAAACTACCGAAGCTAGGGTAACTACCATCGAACTATGCATGCATGCACTAGAAACAATTATATGGAAACATGAAAGCACGAACAATACATTCAAGGAATCATAATTAGGCTAGCACCAAAGGTGCTTAGTAGATCATATTAAAAGAAACAATGAATTCAATGTTTAACATAATGAAAGACATGAATTAATAGTAAAAGATAGAAATGATCGTTAATGCTTATCGATATGGAGTGATTCCTCCCTTGGAGATGGCTCCGTATAATCTGTCTTTGGAGCCCTCTTCATGTTCTCTGCCTTTGAGTTGTGAGTGAATGATGTGAAATGCAGAATTTAGGGCTTGTATTTATAGGCACGGTCATAGTTACGGAGTAACTTGAGTTGAGAGTTACGCCGTAACTTAATTATCCTCCAAATGTAACTCTCGTTAAATAGACTACGGCGTAACACTAGGGAAAGGTTACGCCGTAGTTAGCAGCTCCGCCGTATAGTGGATGTGGGTTACGCTGTAACTTAATTAAATTCAAAACTGAACTCTCGTTAAGTAGACTACGGCGTAATGCTTGTGAGGAGTTACGGCGTAGTCGATGGAGGCGTAAATATTTCATGACCTAGATGATTACGGCGTAACCTTAGTTGGGAGTTACACCATAATTGCTGTTGAGTTGTCAATCTGAGATAAAACACTAGCTAATGTGAGAGAATGAGTTACGCCGTAGCTTCTTCATAAGTAGCATACTATCATAAATCGTTAGGAAAATCTCCAAATCTGCGTCTCTAAGCTCCAACCCTCATATTTTACCTGAAAGTGAAATATAAAGGAATACAAGCGTAAATCCATATAAATGACATAAAATATGAGCATAAACGGGGGAAATTGACACTAAAAAGTCAGGACTATTTGATGTTATCAAATATCCCCCCACTTGAACTCTACTTGCCCTCAAGTAGACCTTATTAGAAAATTTTCTAAAAAGATATCCCCCGTTACCTGGAAGATGTGAGTTTAAAAATCCCTTATACTAAAATAAATCAAAGCCGAACACCTCACGAAATGAGAACAAACACTCAAATTCTCTCATCTAGTCTAAGTGTCAATTTCGGGGTGATCACTCAAACGACAGTCATAACATGTATTCTATCATAAGCTTGGTGGTTACACAAATCTCCACCACTAGAGTTAAGGACTAAACAATCATTGAAGGAAATATGGGTGGACACAACACGGGGTTAAGGGTGAATTGTCATTACTAACGTGTCACGGAAAAGTGGACAAAATCAATGATACATGAACAAATCCATGGCCAAGACACCAAAGATTTCTAGCTTCATCACCTAGACACGCTTCATGACTAAAAGGTAGGATAAGACATGGGAAATAATTTGTGTAAAAATAAAAATAATGAAAAAAATAGTCTTAACCTATAACCAAGTTGCCACCACCTACCGTTCATCCAAAGTTCAACCTTTAAGGTGAAGAAACCTGATCATGATATATCAAGTAGATGTGCGATTAGCGGACGTTATGATTGGCACATTACCCGTTCTCCAACTATTGGCGTAATATAATTACCAACTCAATTCTTCAAATGTGACTGATGTGGCATCCTCGATGCTTAACATCCGATGAGCTCCTATCACAGTGCTTATAACATTGCACTTAACACTAAACAATAAACTAATATATATATATATATATATATATATATATATATATATATATATATATATATATATATATATATATATATATATATATATATATATATATATATATATATATATATATATATATATATGGGTGAAGTTAAAATAAAAAGACAAATATCCGTAAAAAGAATAAAAAGATTTTTTTTTCAAAAAAAGTTCACGAAAAATTCCCAAAAAATCCCACAAGATCGGGTATGTTGGTGCATAAAACTTTTGTGAAAACATTTTTTATAATTTTGAGTTTTGATACGTTTTTTTTAATGCACAAAAAACGAATTTTGATGCGCAAAAAAATTTTGATGCACAAAAATTTTAACTTGTTTTAGTTTGATGCGCAATGTTATTTTGATGAAAAAAGTCAAAAGAAGTTGGGTGCAAAAACCAATTTTTGATGCACAAAAAAAAGATTTAATGCGCAAACGTATATTTTCATAATTTTTTTTCGGAAAAAATATCCACTTTTAGAAAAAAGTTTTTCACAACTTTTTCATGCACCATCATACCCGATCTTGTGGGATTTTTTGGGAATTTTTCGTGAACTTTTTTTGAAAAAAAAATCTTTTTATCTTTTTACGGATATTTGTCTTTTTATTTGATCTTTATCCTATATATATATATATATATATATATATATATATATATATATATATATATATATATATATATATATATATATATATGATTTGCGTTCTTGTGATGACCAAACTTAAGATAAAAACAATAGGAACCAATCAGATTTTACCAAGTGTCTTTAAGCATTTAAATTAATCTTAAAACAATAATAACATAAAAAGGGTATTAGAGGAATTTAACATATTTCCTACGTGCACTAGTTCCCTTTTTATCTCTAACCGCCCCCTCTTCAATATATCCCTACCATCACAAAAAATAAAAATAAATAATAAATAATAAAATAACATAGACTTGGATCTATCATCTTCTCTCCAAACAAAACAATTTTCTCATTTTCTCTATCAAAAATTCGATTTGATAAAAATCAGATGCAATTTTCCCTTTTCTTCCCCAAAAGATGTGATGCTCCACTTCTCCCAAAAATCCAATAGGGTCAAAAAATATATCTCATGTGACCCTCTTGTCATTAACTGGTGGTGCCTTGAGAAATATTGGTCGCCATCATGCCGGAAATAACCGCCGGACACAACCATTTTTTTCGTCTGGCTAGTGTAACTGCCGGACTTATCGGATTACCGCCCTGAAATCTCTCTCAGCCGCGGTCAAAGGATGCTTGTATACCGTCGTGATATTTTTTTACAATTTTATGGTAAGATTCGGGTTTGAAAAGGTTTACAACATGTTTTGTTTGATTTTTTATTTTGTGGTTTCTCAATATCGGGTTTTTCCGTATCGATCACAAAAATTGCTTTTGGGTGTTTTCCGATCTAAATGAGTGTGAGATCTAATGTATCACTTGCTGTTCGTTGTTATATTTTAATGTATTGTTATTAAATTTAATGTATCATTTTCATATTCCCTTTTGTGTATCAATAGATGTTGTTATATTTTCATATTCGTCGTTTTGAGGTCGAGGTTGCTAGCTGTATTACCGGGATATGGTAGTCAAGGTGGTTCATGTTCTCATTTTTTCCGGTCAAGCATCGAGACTTTCATGATTTTCAGTTTGGTTTTTTTAAATTATATCGATGGAAAATAAGTGATATCAGTTGAGTATAAGTTTATATAAGTGTTTGTGTATTAGTTGAAAATAAGTGTTTGTGTATGAGTTTAGGTTCTTAATTTTGTGTATTTTTTTTTGAAGCTTGTGTATCGCCATTTTTCGCAGATAATAGTTGCAAGTTGTCGTGCGGCAAAGGATAACGCTGGTGGGTTGGGTAGCTGTCAGAATTGGTCTCGGGTCAAGGCAGGCAAAAATATTGATACACGTCAAACATATTCCTTTGAGTACTTGGTTGCCCGTCACACATTTTAAAAAAAAATACATATTTGAATATTTGTAAGAGATATATGCTTATTGATGACTACATAGTTTTTTTAATCAAATACTCCGTATTAGTTTAGTAGGAGAAAAATTGAGATGCTATGTAGTATGTACAAAAGATATTGTATCTTGTTGGCCAACAAATTATTCCCTCAATAGCATTCTATGCATTGGTTGTAATCTGGACCAATTTGTGCTCCAATTTTGATACGCATACTAATAGAGAGTATAAAAAAAGAAGTCGTAAATCATATGAAATAAAGATTGGACTAGATGATTTGAAAGGAAAAGATCTTGCAAAAAGAAAGTCATAAATCATATATAATAAAGATCATTTTTTTTTCATGTATCAGCTTTTTGTTTTACGTATCACTTGGTTAAATATATGTGTATCAAAATAATAAATCTTTTTGTTTTACGTATCACTTGATTAAATATATATGTATCACAATAATAAATAAATTAAGTGGTGTTCTAATAAAAAGAACTCTATTGATGCAAAAGAAAAAGCTAACGAGGAAAAAGAGAAAAAAAATAGGTATTTAAGAATATACATTTATTTCCAGTTTTGCCCTTATTTTTATATTATTTACTAAACTGCCATCCTTTAATGTTATTCATTAATTTGATAATTTATGACACTTGGCATCACCTAATAGGTTCTTATTGTTTTTATTTTAAGAGCGGTCACCACAAGAACGCCACCCTATATATATATATATATATATATATATATATATATATATATATATATATATATATATATATATATATATATATATATATATATATATATATATATACACACTAGATTTCGAAGCCCGCCTAATTAGCGGGCATGTCTTATAATTATCGTTGACATAATTTGCAATAGCAAAAGAAGGAGGGTAATCGTAAAGAAGGAGTGCAACTAAGGTGGAACTTTTCGACCTTGATGTGTGGGTCTTGAGAGGCAAGAAGATTCGTAATATATTGTCTGAATCTCTTAGCCCGCTCTTTAGACTGTTTTTTATGTGGATATAATTTGTCATCAAAGTAAAGATTGGTGATTGAGGCCCGAAAAGGCTTCAATGTATTCCTCTATATATTGGCCAGTGAGAATTACCTTGTGGCACCACTTAGACCAAGAGGAATCATGTAGATGGTTGAGTATGGAATTTACATGTAAACTGTTTTCTTATTTTATGAATGATCAAACTGAAGTTAAAGTACGCCTGATTGGATATTAGTAGCAACTACAGCATGTGTACATGCATTGGTATTATCGACCGATGGAAACGACATTCATGGGGCTTAGATCAACAATTGGTTGTTACAAACCACACGTAACTTTCCTTCAATATTAACAACATTCAAAAGCTTGCTATTTGAAAAAGCAATAATCACATAATAGCTCTTACAACACAACGAAAAAGTGCCAAATGTCCCCAAGATATTAATGCAACTAAGATATTTAACTATATGAGAATAAGATGGTCACCTGTAATTGTTATTTCTAACAGTTCCAGCATTGCCAAATGCTTCAAGAACTGGATTTAACTACAACCACAATGGTAAAAAATGTGTATCAGCATACAATAAAATAATTGTGTACTTATGCATAGGCATTAAGTGACATGATATAACATAATTAAGAGGTTAATTAAATAAATAACTATACGTCATATCATACTTCAAGGACTTGCTGTTCAACTGTGCGGCCTTCAGTAGCTTTCTGGCCACCCCGGTATGCAAGGAACCGCACAAGCATTTTGGTTGTCTCGGTTTTCCTTGCTCCACTTTCACCACTCACCAGAATTGAATTGCTTTTTCTCTCATGCATCATGGCCCTGACTCCATTAAAGGTGCAACGGTATAATTAGCACCCTTACGTCCCAATAAATAAAATAATGTTACTTGCCTTTACATAAACAGATAATAACCTGTAAGATGTATCTGCAATCGCGAATACATGGTGAATCAACTCCCCAAAGGGTTCTCCCTTGTATTGTTGCATCTTTTATGTATTAAAAACATATACACTTACAATATTAGTAAGAGCTAGTAGATGACAATTCAAACCCATAACTAAAAATATTCTTATATGATCCGCAACTTCTTGGTGATCTCCGAAAATAGAATGCCTTGTTGAATGCAATAGTGTGGACCATATGTGACTGAAAACTGACCATATAGCCTATGCTGCATGTTCCTCATCTTCATCTTCCATTGTTGCAAATGTCTCCACGAATTTTGTACCAAATAATAGAACAATGTTTAATTAGTTATTGACTATCAAAAGATTATTAATTTGTATCATTTCAGTCATAAATATTGACCCAAACCATCTAACTTGAGCTAAATCAACATAACACTAAAAGTATAAGAATTAATACCCATTGCATTGAAGTAAGCACCATTACATATGTAAAATGGCCTTTCGGCAATTTCAGTTTTTTCATCACTTGCAGTATTAATAAGCAAAGAAAGGTACAGATTGGTGGATGAAAACCATAATGTTAATCACCTTTTTGCATTATTAAAATTGTATCTTCCTCCGTGCCCACAACACACTAACAACGGATCACCAAATCCTGTCGTCCCAATATATTTAGATATATGGATATAAATGTGAACTCTAAAATTTTTGGTTAATCACTTAACCGTGGAAAGTGCCAAATGAGTCTGCTAGATAAAAACTAATGAGTGATTATTTGAGAGAGGTCAGATTAGGATGACCCATATCACATATTGTCCAAAAACTTGAACATCCTACAATTTGTATTTCAAATATAATTACAACAGATCTTTGAAAAACATGATTGATGATTTTATGCAATCAGATTTACTTTGGACACCTTCCACTGTCTTATTTTAGGCTAATTATATATTTTTACCCAAATGACCCGCTAGAGATGAAAGATAACAAAAATCGTCCCATTTATAAGTAAATGGCTAAATGGGTCAAACTGAAACCTATAGTAAACTTTATATGAAAGATTGTTTCTTACATTATCTGAATCCTTATCTTAAAGTCAATGTTAAAGATTTCGTAGCCGTTTGCTCATGGAAGACTATAAACATCGAAATATAGAGAGCAATATTAGATAAAAACAAAAATCCAGCTTATGATATTAATTAATAATCTTGATTTAGATAACATTTTTATAATAATTTAAAAATTCAAGAAAAAATAAGCTAGAAGCTCATTAAAATTTGTTGATCATTAAAGCAAACAACTCATCACATGACGGACGACTACTTTGAAAATATGGACCCATATAAGGTACGTATCAAAATGTAAAATTGTTTCTTTGATATTTACTAATTTAGTATTATATACTCTTTATTTTAACTTGTGTGTAGTATGTAGTTTATAAATAATCATCAAGCTAGAGTAACCCACTGTAACAGTAACTTTCTAAATCAAAAAAGAAAACATACTGAATGTGGTTGGGGGCTAAAGAACTTGGTATAACCTTGACTTGGGGGTTGAGAAATTTAATGTAGTCTATGATCTCATCAAGCATTGAAGCCTTGCTCTATGTCATTCCACCTGCAACTAAAAATAAGTCAGATAAACATCAGATAAGAATCAACCCACATCTTAAAGAATTATGTAAAACACATAAAGTTCATAACAATCACACATTATCCAACAAAAAAGTAACATTTTTGAACAAAATTTATCGACTGTTGTTCATACCGATAGAAATGTAAATTAATAGCTACAATAAAAGATGCCAATTTTGCAGCCAAGTGCATAAGCTGATTCGCTGAACCATCTGGGATAAGTCTAAGAGAATCACTACGCTTAATCCAGGGAGACAAACGGTTGTATATTTTTTCTGAAATGGTTTGATATTGGTAACTGGAAAACATCATGCCCTCTTTCATTCGTACACATGTAGGCATATTCGGAACCACACAGAATCTGAAAAACCACCTCGCAAGCATCCACACGTACAACCTCTAGAATTGGTTTTCCATAAAGCTCGTTGTAATTAAAAATTCCAACATTCTTGTTCAATTCATCACATATCAGGTTCATTGCTTTTATAGCTTCTCTGTAGTCTTATTTTTTCTTCTCAATGTGATTGATGTAAACAGTATCAGGCTAACCACCTCGCAAGCATCCATACGTGCAGCCGTGACAAACGTACAATAAGTATTTTATGAGAAAAACAATAAATAATATACAAACTTTTGATTAAATGTTTAGCAAGTGGGAATACCATATGGACGACCACATTGAAAGAATCAGTAGCAAAATCATGCACAACAGAAAACCTGGTCGTTACCTCTTCGTTAAGGGTGACACAAAGCTTCCAAATTCCGAAACCGAACCTCGTGGCTCAATTTCCCATAAAGAAACTCCGGGTTGCTTTGGTACTTCTAGGCAACCCCACGTAACCTGAGGGTAAGGTAGACATTTAAAATCACGTCAAAGTAGTATTTTAGTCACTTGGTAAATAGACTAAACACTAACAAAAAAGGACAACCGAATAAGCAAAACTCCGTCGTCTCAAATGGCTAATAGTATTATGTATAATTACGAATCTCAATTAATAAAAGTATTATGCATAATCTACTATTCCTGAGAATTTTTCTTGTCAATTACAGCCTGGGATCGCATGAACGTCATGGATCCTTACCAACTGACTGTCACAAACCGTGGTCGACTTACTTTTGCATTCGCTATTGGCATTCTTTGTTTTTGCCATGCGTACCGCTAGAACCTTTTTGTGAACCTTCATTAATACCTACAGTAGAAGCAAATTTATAAAAATCAGTATGTTGATGTGTGTCTGAGTTTTTTGGAATCGCATGAACGCGACGAATTCTTACCAACTGAATGATACAAAATATGATCGATTACTTTTTGCATTTGTGGTTGTGATTCACTGTTGGTGGCACGCGTACCGCTAAACCTTTTTTGGGCCTTCATTACTACCTACAATTAGAAAAAATTTATAAGAAACAGTGTAGCGTAAACCGTCACTTATATCCCATATATAGTACTTTAACTCGGTAGGTAACCAAAGATTTGACATATCTTGGTTCATACGAGGATCCCATCTGTTGCTAGCATGAATGCACTCAGGATTCTTTTTTGATCTTTGATTAATATATGTGATAAAAGCACGTTGCAAAGAGTGAATGTAAGTTAAATTGTCTTTTTATATTTCATTCAAATGAAACTTTTTACTATTACTAATAACCATATTATGTAAAGACACATGTATCATTGGGTGAATGAATAGTTACATCCGTACGCAAAATAAAGCACACACCTGTAAAAAACATTATGAACCATGACTCTAAAATGACACCACCATGACCCGAGAACAAACTGCCCAGGAACGAACAACCATCATTACACGAAACAACCAACCTTACAACAAAAATCAAACAACACCCAAAAGTGAACAAACAACATCCACCCCTGAACCATATCCAACTTGCAGCAATCTGAACCACAACTATCACGACCTGAAAACATAATACCATCACCATATACAACCGAAGAATTTGAAACAACCAAAAACTTGCAAAAAATAAACATTAATGAGAAGGATGGGAAGATAGTATATGAAGGGTGTACTTAGTGGCGACTGAGTTTGAAATTAAAGGTTTGAAATTATCGAGTTAAGTTCTAGCTAGCTTAGCCAAAGGACGCTGACTCGCGGAGCTCGATTTCATATGAACTCAGTAATTGCTTTCCTATATACGTAAAATACCGTAACAACCATAAATTGTTATGTCCTACGGAAAAATAATGAATGCACATATATATAGTGGAAGCTCATTACGTGCTTTCTACCGAGCAACTATCTCTGTAACAATTAAATCATTGGTTGAGCTTGTTGGATAAGAGATTGAAGAGAAATTAGCACCATTGAAGCTCTTTTTTTGTGAAAAATGATGGCTGCTTAGGTTTTGGCAATGCACCCTCAGTGCCTAAAACCAGAACAACTGCTGACATATCTGGCATGTCTTCAGGACTTTGTTGAACGCATAACAACCCCACTTCGATTGATCTTAAAACTTCAGATGGATTGCTTGATTCAGCTAAGGTTTTATCAATGAGTTCCATTGATCTGCCTTCAGAATGCATCCTCCATGCCTAGATAAGGTGCGTTTAATCATGAGAGTGTACAATAGAGCACTATATGTAAAAAAAATAAAGCTAGCTACTTACATATCTAATAATATTATCGTTATGCTCAGTATAAACGACTCTATTTCTTTTCCCGGTAACAATCTCTAGCACCAAAACACCAAAGCTATATACATCTGACTTCGTTGAGAAAAGACCATCAAGCGCATACTCTGGTGACATGTAACCACTGCATCCAGTAATAGTTTATAAGTGTCAAATAATAAACGCATTAAAATCAAAAGAATGAATATATATGAAGTTAATTGTTGTCTTACTATGTACCAACAATTCTCTGTGTGTTTCCTTGAGTCTCATTTTCACCAAAGCTTCTAGCTATCGCAAAGTTTGATATCTTAGGGTTCATGTCGATGTCCAGTAATATATTGCTAGCTTTAAGATCTCTGTGGATGATTCTTAACCGTTAATCGTGATGTAGATAAAGAAGTCCACAAGAAATTCCTTTACCAATCAAGGAGTGTGCTTCACACATTATCTGCATGCCCAACATCTAGGTTTGATTATTCAGAGTTTCATTTTATGGGTTATATAATCCTATTGTTAAATATACTTAAATAAACAGAGTTGATATAATAGTGACCAAATATAAACGAGTCTAAGCCTCTGTTTGGCATGTATTCATAAATCAGCAACTTCTCGTCTCCCTCAATGCTACATCCTAGCAGCTTGACAAGATTTCGGTGTTGTAGTTTTGAAATGCAGATGACTTCATTTTTGAACTCATCAATTCCTTGTCTCGATGTCTGGGAGAGACGCTTAACTGCTATTTCTTGCCCTTCTTCTAGCATACCCTGAAGGCCACCAAACTTTTTATGTGAAAAAATGTACTAAATGCAAAGGTGAATTTAATTCATAACTTTTTGCATCAGCGACATGCTTACATATATACCATATATTCATGCTCTTGTTATGTATGATGAAGTAGAATGAGACTTTAACAGTTTTAGTCAAATACACCCTCTCCAAGTATATTATATATAGAACGCGATATATATGTCTTACTTATAAAACTAAATAACCAGATTCCTTACTTACTTTATAAACTGTTCCAAATCCACCCTCTCCAAGTTTATTATCGGGTGAAAAAATAGCAGTAGCTTTAGCTACTCTAGAGAAGCTAAACAATGGTAGCTCCATGGATTATGTATGGCTTTCACCGACATTCGACAATACCCCTGTGCATTCATTTGGAAAACATCTTCAAACTGACAAAGCTATGCTCCTGAAGTTCAGACTATTCATAACTATTTAACACAAATATCCCTTTATCACTCAAATTGTGCAATTTTCTTACCTTCCTCGATCGGTAGTGAATAATATCTTTTTTTACAAGCATATAATAACCATGTGACTATGCCTATTATAAGAACCCCCAGAATGACTCCAATTAAGATGCCTTTGATGTTTGTTCCTCCCTCCTTTGAGTCCTTTCTGAAAATTGATTGAGCAACTACATGTATAGTATGAACATATTAACAACACCGTTATTAATTTACGGATACATAACAAACATGAGAATGAATATAACTCAAAATATGTGGATAAACAAAAAACCAAAAGGAAGATATACTTTTGGACGTGCTTGTCTTATCACGGGCCTGCAACAGACTTAACAACGAATGCAACTTCAGCAGTCATGCCTAGTTAACATGCCTACATAAAAAGGGTCGTGTTATAGTATACATGATCCAAGTAACAAAAGGCTTCACATGTAAAGAGAAAGATAAGAAAAAAATCACCTAAATGTTTGACCTGTTTGTAGTAATTTTTACGATTATATCATACTTTTAAAGCCGAATAACAAACACACAACTGGATTCTCTTAGTGCTATAAAAAAAAGGAAAAACCAAACACACAATTGACTAATACTTTTTGTGTATACATGAAGCCATTATAAACAACATACCTGGATACATATTACCAACAAAGAAGACGAATAACCTGCACATCAAATCAGAAAAGAAAAAAACATCGTGTGTGTGATGAGATGAATGAGTGATATTAGGGTTTTGGAAAAAAAATACCGTATGATATAGTAAATAACTTGTTGTAGGGATTCTTATAATTATGTTTTGTAGATAAATACATTCCTTTTCAAACTAATCAAAATGGTCAATGATTGGTTGTACAGATTTATAAATTTGGTTTTCCAATTTATAATCAAAAAAATGTGTTGGTCTAGTGGTAATCATGTTTGTTTGTAGACTAACATACCCAGGTTCGAATCCAGCTGCATGCATGATTTTTTGAAGAATAAAAAAAAAAAAATTAATAAATGAAAAAAAATTCCGAAAATTATAATAAATTAAAAAAATATTGCTTAGGTGGACAAAAATACTGCTTAGGTGGACAACTTATGATTACGTGTCATTAAAATGAATTACATGGCATTGAGGTGGCAATTGTGGAATAATCTACGTGTCATGCCTCCTGTTATATTATATATATATATATATATATATATATATATATATATATATATATATATATATATATATACACACTAGATGTTGAAGCCCGCCCAATGGGCGTGCATGACTTGTAATTTTAATTTTGATAGTGTCAGTTAACGGAAAATTATTTTTACAGACGTGGTCATGAATTGTAATTATGATTTTGATGGTGTCACTTAACGAACAATCAATTAAAAGACATTTTTAAACAAAAATAATATCAGGACTCATATTCAATTGATGGTTACAAACATAAAAAATAATTAATGGCAGTTACAGATTTGCCTAAAAATTATTGTAGCTCACTGAAATGTATGTTATGCTAAACTCTACATTTGTAATTATTTGTGACGTAACAAAAAAATGGATCAAAACGATTACAAATGTTTCATCATATCAAAGAATTGAATGATTTCGCCTTCATAGACTTTCTCACCTTGATAGCCTGTCCCCTCCTCTTTTTTCCAATAATCCCCGTCTTATCTTTCTTGTTGTTGTAGTCGTCATATTTCCTTCCTCTTTGCCTAAATTGACTTTATCTTCGTCAGCTGAACTCATTTCCTTAATCTTGTTCTCCTCCTAACCAATTTTGGTTGGCTCATTGTTCTTGTTTGAGATATTAGTCCCTGAACTTAATTTTTTTTGGGAATGAGTTTAATTCGGAGTAACCTTTCTTATTGTGTGTCTTTGGACCCCATATCACATTTTACAGCTGTAAACAAAAAGAAGTTACAAAGTGAAGTTGAGGATTCATTGAAAATTGGACAACCATCATACCAAAGAATGAATGTGTAGCAAAGAATGAATGTGTCACATAAGACAACTTTTATAATTCATTTTGAAATTTTTATAAGAATTGACCCTCACTACAAATGCTTTTCTAAATGTGTTCTTTGCCTCCTTAAGGTTGGTCTCCCTAGAAGCCTAACATTTACACATTTTTTTGTCAATAAATCCACACAAACCAATTGAAGGTAACAATGTCGTATTTGAGATGGGGTTGCTCTTGCAACATATATTGGAGTAGTAACTGTGGAAACGTAGAGGGGGGGGGGGGTGAATACGTTACCGTTTAAAAACTTTAGATCTTTAGTATCAAATCGCTTATGAAGCTTGTTATAATATGAAAGTACCAATTATTGTTTGTGACTAATATAAAGCATGGTAAACCAAGTTGTCACACAATCATGAACATCAAACCACATCACAAACAATAGTATAGTGCAAGTATAAAAGTAAAGAGATAAAGAAAGGAAAGTGCAAACCGAACACGAGGATTTATAGTGGTTCGGTCACGGATCTCCTTTCCGCCCTACTCCACTCCCCGAGTACCCAACTCGAGAGTTACTTCACTAAATCAACAAGCTCCCTTCTCGGCGGAGAAAACCTTACAATCGTCGCTTACACTTTTTCCGGTACAAAGCTAAATACCGGGTTCTAGTTCGAGGTAGAACCAACCTTACGTCGCCTATACAATATTTCCGACACTAAGCTAGATGTCGAGTTCTTTTACAAGGGTACAACCACTCCCAATATGTTTTATGGCCCAACATAATAAACCTTGTGTTTTATTGCACAAACACATAAACCATCTAATCTAGTTTGGTGAAAGTGTTGTTATGATGCAATGATGTTTACACTAATGATCCATGACACAAATGTCTAATGGATATGAACAACTACTTCTAAATGAACTTCCATTGATAGGAAGCCTTCATGATGAAGATCACAAGTTCCCTAAACTTCTTGTGATAGATCTTCAACTTGTGGTGAGTGTGGATGGCTAGATCTCCAAGATTTCCTTGGTTGATCAAAGAGTATGCTTACAACAAAGATGAATGTTAGAAGCATTATGATCATGATCATTAGGGTGTTTAATGTGTGTTACTACATTGCTAATGATTGATCTAAATGTATGCAAGAAGGTGGAGAAGATGTGCTTTCAAGTGGTGAAGAAATGGGAAAACAATGGGCTTCTATTTATAGCCAAAAGTGGACAGGAGCGTCCACGGACCACGGACCCCTTAAAAGGGTTCCGCCCTTTATGCAATTTGGTGCCGTGGGTGCCTGACACAAAATCTAAAAAATCTTTCTTCAAATCTTTCCAAGATATTACCAAATCTTACTAAGATCACATTTGATATATTGAGTATCAATCTAACCAAAATATTCAAGTGATCTTCCTAGGATTTCAAAGATGATGCATGACATGATGTAACATGTATTTCCATTTTTAGATTAAAGGTTTATCAAGATAAACTTGTAAAATGTATTATGTAACTAGTTAATAAAATGTCTAGTTACCTTTTGAAATACTTGTGAATGCAACATGTAAAATGAGGTTCGAAATAGAATGGTTAACCTATTAAAATACTTAGTGACTCTAAATGTATTTTAAACATTCTAAATGATTTGTTAATGGGTTTGATCATAATGCCACATAACAAACATGTACGAACCTGTGTTGTAACATACGAGGACTTGAGACATCGAGAGGTGTTGAATGTATGTTGAAACAAAGTGTGATTACAAGTAACTTGTATATTTTACGTTATGTATTACAAGTTACATGTTTGTCATCAATCAAAACAAACGAGACTGTATAGATTAAATATCGTAATATTTGCACTAACAATCTCCCCCTTTTTGATGATGACAAATATATGTAAACGTAATAGAAATTAAAATGTAAAAGGTTACTTGTATCCTTACTACCTTTACGTTACCTTCTCCGTTTACACTCTTCTCCCCCTTTTGTCGAAACAAAAAGGGCGTGTCCTTGGAGTTTAACTTTATATCTCCCCAAAAAGGCGAGCTTGCATCATCCCTAGTGAAGTTAAACCCTCCACTTCAATCCGTCCCTTGTTTGGTAGCGGATCCATGGATCAAATAAAGAGGCTTAACCTACATCAAGGTTATTTTTATGCAATAAAAATTATGAGAAGTATATGAAAAAGAAAAATGCATAGCAATGTTAGCCTATTTTCTCCACTTTTTATCGAAGCACAAATGCTTGTTTGAAAAGTGAGAATGATGCTAAATGCGTGCATGCTCCCCCTTGACGGTTGCTCCCCCTTGTTTGAGGCGTCAGGGTATGACTAAAAACCTACAAAACAAATATTAGTGCAAAACTATATTCGTCATTGGACGAGTAAGTGTTATACAACAAAGTGTGTATAAGATGCATTCAGTAAATTCTTGACGGAAGCTCCCCTTGCTCTAGGGCGTCAAGATGAACCTTCAAAATAAATATTAGTATAATAGAAGCTTTGTCTTTAGACAAATATGTCATATACAACCAAGTGTATAGACGATGCAATATGAGTGCTTAAAGGATATTCCTCCTTGTTCTAGGGTGTCAAGAAGCACCTAAAATAAGAAAAATAATTGATGAAAACTTCATCCTTAGATGAGTAAGTTATATACAATCGAGTGTATATGATGATGAACCTACAATGAAAAACATTAGTGCAATATATTTCATCTTTTTCACAAAGAAAAATAAGATGTATATATGTGATCAATGATATAATCAAAGATCTCATGAAGTGTAGTCTCCTAATTACAATTATAAGAAAAGTGAGAATATAATATGATAAAAGCCTACAAAATAATTCCTAGAAAGAAGTTATGAAGTCTTCCACCGGGTGTGCCACTAGTGGTGCTAGTGTTGGTGTCGGTTTACTAGTAGGATTCATGTGGTGATGGTAGATGACTTGACATTTACAAAAGCAAGTTTTTGCTAAGCCATGGTGGTAATGATTAGTGAAAGTGGTGATGGAAGGTGGTGGTGATTAGGTAGGAAGCTATTAAGGAGTTAGAAACTCGCATGTATAGCAAATATTAAAATATGGACTCATGCAATCCTTTCGTCATGTCAAGTGACCAAAGCTAAGAGGAAAAGCCAAAAAAAAAAAAAAGTGAATGGACATTGCATTTCAATGATGCATAAGGGTTATGAATTGAATGATTTATTGATGCTAACAATCTATTGTTTTGAGCAAGTTCTCATATGCTTCAACCCAAGAGTAATCAATAATGCGTTCTACCTAAGAATATTATAATGAAGATACCAAAAGATATAAAAGTGATGAAGATAAATTCGTTCATTGATTGACACGAATTATAAAAATGACCTATTCTAGGTGACAATGGGAAAGGTAGTATTAGCATGGTTTTGACCGACATGGATGATTATCACTTTGAAAAGAAGTGAAGACAATATGGAAAATACTAATAATAATGGGTACCTATATGAGGATGAGAATGACATCATATAAGTGAGAGTTGGATAGACCAACGTGTTGGAAATGGCTGTTTTGATTAATATATCGTTTGCACTGACAATGACATGCATGATATATGTCAAGCGAGAAAAGGATAAGATCCTATGATGGTGTTCTAGATAGTGAAGTTGTAAGGTGCTAGGTTAAGGAAAATCCTAGATTCGTTGATTGTAGAGATGAAGAAGTTTGTAAAACACATGATGTGTTTTTCACTTGATGAGGTATTGGTGCAAACTTGTGATATAAGGTTAAAAAAGGTTGAACTAGTTGTGGTTTCATGAACCGGTTTTAGCTAAGTGGTGTTTGCCTATGTGTTGGTATTTTATAGTCTAAGAGACATAAAATTTGACAAAAGACAATTATGTGAATGGATTTCTCTCCCCCTTAATTGGTGGACATCCAACATAATGTGTATCAAATAAGGAATGACAACAAAGTGTTTAGGAGGATATTCGGGTTAATGAAAAAGGTGAGCTTAGTGATGTTTTTCTGGATGATGGTTAGCATACAATGAACTTCATCCTTAAAGTCACGTACCTCTTCTTGATTAATGATCGTATGATGAGGCATGTGGTTTCCTAATAGGAAGTGAAGAGGATTAGAGTATTGTTATAACTAAATAATGATGGAGATGATTTTTGGAAAGCGGAAGCAAAAATGAGATTTGGAAAGAGGTTGGTTGAAAGACAAAAATGCAAAGCCAACCCTCTAGAACTTAATTCTATATGCTTTTGAACTATATGCTAGTGTAGGGGTCCCATAAAGCATAATACTAATCTACGTAGCAATAAAGGGGATTATGCAAAATGAGCATATAAAAGTTAGAACCAAGTGAGATAACAAATAATTTGTTATCAACCTACAAAACAAATTTGTTAGTGACAAAAGATGTTAACATGATAGAAATCAAATGATAACATATTATATAAGCAAAAACAACATATTGCACTTAGTAGACAAGAAATCACCACACAAGATAGCATCAAAACAATCATATTATGCAAGAATATGACTTTATTCAAGACATTTCATTATGAGATTGTTTTGTCGTTAGACTTAGACACTTAAGCATACTTGGATATACAATAATCTATGTGATTAATTTGTAAGATAAAAAGGCTTCTAAAAGTTAGTCATATCAAAAGCACTTTGACAGATTATATGTGCACACGTAGCAAACAAATAGTGTGACAAGAAGCAAAAGAAACAAGATGAAAGATTCATGCAAGCCATGTTTTAAGACATAACAATTTGGAGCATGTATCATTTGGATCGTACTACACATAGATGTAATGAATGCCAACTAATAGCTTTCAAACACAAATATATCATATCAAAACTTATCACGTATCAAAATGGCATATTATGAGTTCATAAGTAACATGTTAATCATGCTAAAATTAATTCAAAAGTAAGTATCATGCAAATAAAGTTTAGGTTTGAACGTTTAGTAGCATGAAACAAGAATACAAGCTTTATAAAGATAAAACCGTACTAAGGTTTACACATCTGACTTGTTATCAAACACTAAGATAATGTCAAATCAACTTATCGTATTAAACAAGAACATGTAATCAACACATGTAAGTACAATGCAAGTAGTTTTAAAAGAAAAGTCATATATACTACTTGTTTGATTAGTATTCCTAAGGCGAGGCAAACTATCAATGTTTTAACACTTACTTTAGGCAAGTATAGGAATACAAAATTTTCAAGTCGGAGAATGAATATGAGACTATTACTAGCGGTGCTCAATTAAGGCTAAACACGACCATTTTTACGGGTGATTCCACATACCCAACTTCTCTCCAGAAAGCAATTCAACCGTTAGGTCAAATTAAGTTTCTAGTGCAATAGGTTCTCCAGTAGTCATTCTCATGTTAGAAAGATGGGAACTCTAACTTTTGCATATTAAAGTGCATAAAAGATGATAGTTTACCAATACTTGGCTTAATGTGATTTAACTAATATGCAATATAACTAAGGTGATGAAGATGTCATGTTATACACATGAATTTTAACAATGGTGTGTTGATAAACGATATGTTTTAATCTTGTGTTTAGAATCTAAGGTTTGTTCAAATTACAAATCTAATTGTATGATCTAATGGATGACATCTTTTATGTTGAAGTGGATACTTTAAAAGTGATTTGATTATCTAAGACTAGGGAATGGAATATGTTAAATTAAGAATGTTCTCAAGAAAGCTCTTTGGAACTTTATTTGACAAGAATCTAAATAAGGTTACTAACTTCAATAGATCATGTATATGTTTCTAGAGATGTGTAGTTTCAACCTTGGATGTGCACAAGGTTTGAGCAAGGTTAGGTTATGATGTATGCTTGAAAGGAAATGAATACACATAGTATCTTTCAACAAATGAGATTATTGCATGGGATAAAGTTATCATGCTTATGAAAATAAGTATGACAAGATGAATTGGATATGCTAGTTCATAGAACTTTTGGATGTTCGTTTCAAGATCATTTAGCCAATGAGGTGTAATGAAATCTCTTGTAACATAACCATATATGTCGCAAGGAGAGAATGATGCATAGGATATACAATATCCTTTTAATAAGATGAATACTTAACGCATGATTTCTTAGGCATAATGTTTTTCAAAACATCATGTTTTCCTAAATGAAGATATGAAGCCAAAGTGTTTGAATTGGATAGTCCTATCTAAATAAACTTGGTCTTAAGATTATATTTACTAGATGATGACAAGAGGAATTCACTCGAGTTTCTTATGTATACTCCTCAAGAGTCATTGTTGCTTGGGGTATATGATGTTGGCTTTGAGATTGCGTTTTAACATATGTTGTTAAAATGTTGATTTGAGGTTTAACGAAATTTATGCAGAAGTTTAACGACAAAGTATTACTAATACTTTGATAAATTGTGAAGGTAGTACTACTTATACCTAGTGGAAATTGACAACAATTACCAAGAGCACCATGCTTATTTGATAGTTGAGGTTCTAGTCGTAATGAATTATCTAAGTCCTTATATGTGGGAAAGGATGGTTGAGTTTGTTCAAACGTGCATTTAATTCAATACAAGTGTTGGACACAAGGGCTTTTTGAGCATTACACTCAACGAATTCAAATGATGGTAAGGATGGTGGATTGGTTGATCTAGGTGGTAAGTCTTCTAGTGTGTCTAAATAAGGATGTGGTGATGTAGGGGTTTGTTGTGCTATGGGAGTACTTAGGTTGATTATTTGTCCACAGATGTTGAACACAAAAAGTACGGATACTACTACTTATGATTCATTGGTTACTACAACTAGCGGGTGAAGTGCTTGAAGTTTTGGTTATGTCTATGAAGCTTAGGGGCTGAGGTATAGGTTCACCTTGAAAGGGCACGTTTGATTTAAAGGATGCTCTTGGAAGTTCATGAGCAATACGCTTAATGGTGCCAAAAGATGGAAGAGGGATAGTAGGTGTCTAAAAGGGATAAGTGGCACAGTGGGTTGTTTGTTTTGGATAAGTGTTTCAACATGTGTTGTTAAAATACTTGGGTGTTGATTTTTCGGATATGACTTTTAATGACTACAATCGTAAGTCGCATATACTTGAATATTTCGGATGAAATACTTAAGTTGTCAATCCTAATTTGTTGAGCTTAGATTGAACTCAAGGATAACAAGACTTGATAGTATGTCTTTAACATACGTGTGAGTTATGACTCTATGCAAATACTTATCGTCTTGAAGGATGACACATTATTTTCATGTTAACCAAGTGAGGTAAAACAATATCTATAGTCATATGATAGACTTGTGTATGATATCTTTGCAAATAATGAGTCCAGATTTGTTAGTCTCGGTAAGTCATCTAAGTCATCCGCAAACGGGTGAGGAGATGTTGGTGGTGTTGTAAAAAGTTTGATAGGTACAAGCTTTGGAGACTTTGGTAGTGAAGGTGTTTTGGTTGATGGTGGGTAATTTTGGTGGTGGAGTTGGAGTACTCAAGTTTGAAAAGTTCACATCTTGAATGGGTGATGAGATGTTGAGAGGTAATGAGTCTGAGGATGAAGAGTTCAAGTTAATGAAGCAACAAGATCGAATGCTAATCCTAGTGGTTTTCTTAAGTGGCTTATTTGAGGTTAAGGATTTAGTCATTTTGATTTTGCTTTAAGAAATGCTAAGCTTGAGGAAAAGTAACAGTGAAGGTGTGAAAATGATCATCTTGAATGTGTTGATTTATGGAACTAAGGATTCATGGATTTGATGTTAATCCATACAAAGATGGTAGTTTCTAATGAGATGGAAGTGTCTAAAATCATGTCAAACATCCTAAGTTAATCCATTGAGGATGTGTTGAGTGAGGTATGAAAGATATGCATTAACAACTATCCTAGAAACGAAGTTTGGTAAATTAGATTGCGGGATTTAGTAAAATTCAATAACTTACCTGTAGGATTCACGGCACCATTTCTTTACACAGCCGGAACCCTTAAATTGGTGCCGCCTGGTCCGCCTGTACAGGTATGGCGGTACCAAAATACATAACAGACGGTACCAACATTTTGGTGCCGTCTGATCCGTGGACACCAGAAAAGTTCACAGACCCATTTTTTAGGTGTCGGGGAGTTTTCCGAAACCTGAAATTTTGCTTAAAACATGTGACATTAATTACTTCTAGTTAGGAAAAGTCGATAACACATATACAAATATAGTGGAGCATAGACTTTGACCAAGGGCTAACGATTTTCACATAAAAGTGAAAATGGGTAAAATTTGATAACACACTTGTGCTATCCACCTGCATAAACCGGTTAGCATACAACATTGTTTTAAGTCATATTATCATCCTACAAAGTAAAAACAAATAAATTACATCATACAACATTGTTTTTGTCCTTGTACCAAACACTCTCTTAACACCTTCATTTTTCAAAGTACTCGACTAATTTACTTAGTACTCATTGCTAAGTGAGTTATGACATTTCATAAGTTATGTGAGATGTTAGTATAACCTATGCAGAAGAAGTGATCTAAGTCTATAGGTGATGGTAGAACAATTTTCCAACTTAGTGCACAAAATCTAGCAAATATCCTATTGTGCATAAACAAGAAATCGTCAAGCATGCGTGATGAGTGTCTAAATACTCATCATTTTTGTACCAATTAAACTGCAAAAACATCTGAAAACACTCAGAAATGCATCAAAATGATAAAAATATCACAAATAAGTGTTTTATGTGTTTTAAATGCAAAAATATCAAAATCTGGTGAAAAACGTATCAAGTTTGCATAATTGGCAGTTTTAGTCCCCCAAGTTTCAAAAGTTGTCAAAAACAGTCCCTGGTAAAACCAAATAAAGAAAAATGTTATTCAAGGTCCCTGAAATATTTTAAATTGTCAAAAATGGTCCTTGAATAAATCTTTTGTCAAATGGCAGAAAAGGTCCCTCAAGTTTCAAAAATGTCAAGTTTGGTCCCTGGAAAATTTGAAAATGACAAAACTGGTCCTTGTACTATTGGAACTTGTCAATATTGGTCCCTTGTGACAACTTTGGAAAATTACAGGATTGGTCCCTCTAGATTTCAGAATCACAAAGTAAGCCCTTGTCATTATTTAGCCCAAGCCTTGTCAAAATATAAATTGGACCCTGCCATATACCTGTTTTGACCCCCTTTCACACCAATGACCCTTCCTTTTTGAACCCTGGTCAAACTAAGTCAAATCCTCAGCTTTACCCGCCACCTCATGCTTGTCTTCCCCATCTCTTGCCTGCAACACCTCTGCTTCTCCCAATACCCTCTCCCATCACCCTATCTCTTCCAACCTCACCCTCCTCATCATTACATCTAGTCCACCCCCCTACCTGCAAAATTCAGAGCCAGTGGTCAAATCTCACCTTTCCCGCCAAAACCAACCAATAGCCAAAAGGCACCAAAAGTTATCCAAATGACCTGGAATCAAGTGGGAAGTAATCAGAGGATAGAGAGAGACTCTTTGGAGCTATAAAAGAGGAAGATGAAGCAAAGGATCAGAGTAGTTAGTTTTTAAGTTTTTCCTTTATGTCGTTTTAGAATAAAATGTTGTAGTTTAGATTCAAAGTTGTAATTTCAGGTTCACATGTATCAAACTCAGTTGTTTAAATAGTTACAATCCAGTTTTAAGTAGTAATCCAAGGTTTTAATTTCATTTTATGATTTCAAGCTCACTGTTGAAAAAGCTATTTTTGAACTCCTGTGTTAAAGCTTCCAAATAGCTTGTTTTAGCTATTACAAGCTTGTCAATAGCTTATTAATTGCTTAGGTAAACATCCACTCAGTTTTTACTCTTGAAACACCTTTGGTCAACGAAAGTCAACTATTGCTACAATTTGGAAATGGTGATGATTATGGTTGTTGCAGAGGGTGAATTTGGGTTAAAATAGATTAGGCCAGAGTAGGAATGGGTCTGGTTTTGGCCTGCAATAGCTGGATACAGTGGTTAGTAAAGTTTCTCACTTTCAAGTTTCAAGTTAGTTTTTGCATTTTATGGTTATAGGTTCAACTGTGATCTCCACTAGTTTTAATGAGTTTATATAGTGGTATCATGATCATGTAATCTCAGTTTGGTCAATGATATATGATAATCTAGTAGTTAGCTTCTTTATTTTTTGCAAATCAATGCTTAAAGGGGTGTTTGGTTTGGCTGCACAATCTGTCCTAGAGACCTAAGCAGTGGATATAACTTATGGTGTTATGTTTGTTTATCTAAAGTGAGTTCATTTCTGTTTTAAACCTGTGCCTGCAAGGTCTCAAAGTCAATCTTACCATATTACTGTCTTATCTAGTTTACTGTTGGATCTTTGAACACTCAAAAGCTAGTTTTGTGTTCAAATTACCTAAATTTAGCTTGCATTAGTTTCCTTTCACCTTAATACATCATTTCCAGTCTACAAATCATGATCAAAGTTGGAATAAGTCAAACTTTCCATTTTTGCTCAAAAGTCAAATGTGTACATTCTCAGTTTTTGGCCAAGCTAAGTTGATTTTTCATAGGTTCATCTTTAAGCCAATTTCAATGAAACTTGATGTTTTAAAATCTCAAGCTAGTCTAGTTTCTTGTCCTTATTTTAGTTTAATTTTGTGAATTTTTCTTGAGCTTCAAAGAAGCTTATCAAACTGCCACTAAATCCCCTGTGCAGGGCCTGTTAACTGCACAGGGGTTATGCAGTATTTGTAGCTCTTGTGCAGAGCTTGTTAGAGCTCAGCTAGGTCTGATTTTTGGTTCACAGGTACTTAGCCAGGTCCTCTCCAAGTTCTAATTGATGGTTTCCCTTTTCAGCTTATCTTTTAGCTTATGCATAAGCTCAAAGTAAGCACCCTTTAACTGTTTTAGCTTTTGAGCTCATATATCAAATCTGTTCAATTTGCTATTCCAGAGGTTATAGCTTGTTGATATCTGTTGCATTTAGGTTATTTTAGCTTATAGTAGCTGCTGTTTCAGTTTGGTACCTTTTGGTGTGGTTTTAGCTTATCAAAGTGCTTATTTTTAAGCACTTTCCACTTCAGTTTCAAATTCCTCCACACAAGCCCTTGTTTTTCTATTTTTCCTAGATTCCTCACTTTATTTTAAGCTTTTCCTGAAATTTTCAGATTTTTCTAAGTTGTTTTGCTATTTTTCTTAATTTAAATTAGTTTTTAAGTATTTTTAAATAGCATTTAGTACAAAAAATTAAGAAAAGCTTCAAAAAATTAATTTTTCAATTTTCTTAAGTTAAGATAAATATAAAAAGAGAAAAAAATATTTTTCCATATTTTTCATAGTTTATTTTGTAATTTTTAGTAATTTAATTAGTTTTTAATAGTTTAAAATTCATAGAAAATAGAAAAATAATCAGAAAATTACAAAAATAGTTTTGAAAATTCTATTTTGATATTTTAGATTTTTCTAAGTCTTAATTTTATTTTTCTAGCTTTATTTCCTATTTTCTTGTAATTTAGGCTAATATTAAATAGTTAAAAATAGTTTTTAATTAATAATAATTAATTAAATAGTTATAAAAATAATAAACTTTTTTTTAAAAAGTTTCTTTTATCATTAGGATTGTAAAAATATCATTTTCATATTTTTAGGGTTAATATTGCTTTAGTTTCACTTTTTAATTTGTACGTCGCGTAGATTTTAATTTCAGTTTTGTAAAAACATAAAAACAAAAACATCATTTTAAAAATAGTGATAGCGTTTATTTAATTGTTTTTATCTTTTTAAATTTCCTTTAATTTGCATTTAAGCCCCTGTAGTTTATGGGCTTTTTCTGTAGTTATAATAATCACAAATCTCCTTTTCCGTTCAAATCTCTCGATCACTACACGTTTGACTATTCTCGCACAGCTCGTTGGGACTTAACGACCTGGGGAAACACTATACTCTCCTGATCTTCATTGCATTCGTGTCTGAACTGTTTTAAGGTTGTTACGGTCTGCCATTCACAAGTGGCGGACTGGCGTGAGAAACCTTGACGGTTCTGCGCGGATCAATGCGAATAAATAACATGGCAAGATTGATACTTATATTATGCAAACAAACAAGTGAAAACAATAATTTGAAAATAAGCAAGCAACATATATGCAAACAACATAAACAAGTGGTCATTAAGCATAGTATGACAAGAAAAACACTTTTCGTCATTTAGCGTTTAAATATGACGATGTATACCAAGCTTGATTAGTTTCCTTTAAACACATTACCAAATTAATTAGTTTCAAAAGAAGTTGTATCAAAGTTCTAAGAATACCAACTTAAATTGTTTGATTCAAAAATTTTGAGTTTTTATGTTAAAGCGAAACTCAATTTTTTTTAGACATACTGTAGTATTTGGTCTATTTCACTTATTTAAATTTAGACTCAGGCCATGAAAGTATTTTTAAGTGAAAGTAGACTCAATTCCCTTTAAAATGATAGGTGGATCGACTCGTACGGACTTACGGTTAATTAGTTATGATTTTTTGAAGTTGCCCAAAAAACTGCATACTGTACACACGGATTCCACAGAACCAAATAAAGGGATCCGCCCTTTATAAGATTTGGTGCCGTGGTCCTCTGAGACAGATTCACCAAAACTAGTATTTGACATAGAGAAAACGTGTGTGACTTACTAGATTTCATAGTAAACATATAATACACATATTTAACAACATATCTACTTATGTAACTTATCTTAAACATTTACGGAGGTGATTTTTCAACTAAATTTATAGTTATCCCAAACACTCCTTTAAAATCATATTTTTCGTAAATTTTCTATAAGCACACAATACAATACTTACTAGTTCTTTCAACAAACTTTTATTTTATTTTTCAAGAAAATCTTCAAGCTTGTATACAAAGTTACATTTAACAACAAAATTTCTAAGTATAACAAGCAAAGCATTTTTCATATTATTTTTCGCTTCAATGGTAATTTGATACATGGATCGTACTCTATTTTAAAAACATTTGTTTTGAAAATACGAGCTACGTGGCTCTGATACCAATTGTGGAAACGTAGAGGGGGGGGGGGGTGAATACGTTACCGTTTAAAAACTTTAGATCTTTAGTATCAAATCGCTTATGAAGCTTGTTATAATATGAAAGTACCAATTATTGTTTGTGACTAATATAAAGCATGGTAAACCAAGTTGTCACACAATCATGAACATCAAACCACATCACAAACAATAGTATAGTGCAAGTATAAAAGTAAAGAGATAAAGAAAGGAAAGTGCAAACCGAACACGAGGATTTATAGTGGTTCGGTCACGGATCTCCTTTCCGCCCTACTCCACTCCCCGAGTACCCAACTCGAGAGTTACTTCACTAAATCAACAAGCTCCCTTCTCGGCGGAGAAAACCTTACAATCGTCGCTTACACTTTTTCCGGTACAAAGCTAAATACCGGGTTCTAGTTCGAGGTAGAACCAACCTTACGTCGCCTATACAATATTTCCGACACTAAGCTAGATGTCGAGTTCTTTTACAAGGGTACAACCACTCCCAATATGTTTTATGGCCCAACATAATAAACCTTGTGTTTTATTGCACAAACACATAAACCATCTAATCTAGTTTGGTGAAAGTGTTGTTATGATGCAATGATGTTTACACTAATGATCCATGACACAAATGTCTAATGGATATGAACAACTACTTCTAAATGAACTTCCATTGATAGGAAGCCTTCATGATGAAGATCACAAGTTCCCTAAACTTCTTGTGATAGATCTTCAACTTGTGGTGAGTGTGGATGGCTAGATCTCCAAGATTTCCTTGGTTGATCAAAGAGTATGCTTACAACAAAGATGAATGTTAGAAGCATTATGATCATGATCATTAGGGTGTTTAATGTGTGTTACTACATTGTTAATGATTGATCTAAATGTATGCAAGAAGGTGGAGAAGATGTGCTTTCAAGTGGTGAAGAAATGGGAAAACAATGGGCTTCTATTTATAGCCAAAAGTGGACAGGAGCGTCCACGGACCACGGACCCCTTAAAAGGGTTCCGCCCTTTATGCAATTTGGTGCCGTGGATGCCTGACACAAAATCTAAAAAATCTTTCTTCAAATCTTTCCAAGATATTACCAAATCTTACTAAGATCACATTTGATATATTGAGTATCAATCTAACCAAAATATTCAAGTGATCTTCCAAGGATTTCAAAGATGATGCATGACATGATGTAACATGTATTTCCATTTTTAGATTAAAGGTTTATCAAGATAAACTTGTAAAATGTATTATGTAACTAGTTAATAAAATGTCTAGTTACCTTTTGAAATACTTGTGAATGCAACATGTAAAATGAGGTTCGAAATAGAATGGTTAACCTATTAAAATACTTAGTGACTCTAAATGTATTTTAAACATTCTAAATGATTTGTTAATTGGTTTGATCATAATGCCACATAACAAACATGTACGAACCTGTGTTGTAACATACGAGGACTTGAGACATCGAGAGGTGTTGAATGTATGTTGAGACAAAGTGTGATTACAAGTAACTTGTATATTTTACGTTATGTATTACAAGTTACATGTTTGTCATCAATCAAAACAAACGAGACTGTATAGATTAAATATCGTAATATTTGCACTAACAGTAACATATGCTAACCCACTCCTAACCTAACTCTACCAATAGCCAATCAAGTATAAGCTAATATGGTTCCGGTGTAGCCCATAAGCAAACAAATCAATATGTTCTTAGCACTTTGTAGCCCATAAGTTGTTATAATTGATCGCGTCCTTTAAATACGCCAGGAAAATAAGCTAAACCAAACACCCCTAATATATCTAAATGTAGATTAGAAAAATAAAATAATGTAGATAGGAGATGTAGAAGTGTTTTCATAGAAATCTTTGAGTTTTTCACATATAGGCTAGTCAGGCATAGACTACCAAATCCACTGGAAGTTTTATTTTCTTTTTTCTTTTGTTTAGGGTCCCATGATGTCTGAGCTTTTCGCCTACGTTTTAGCCCGTTGAATCTTGGTTTATGTGTAAAGTTACAGGTTTTCAGATATAGGTCTGTTAACTGACTCATATCAAGTGAACAAACGAAAGTACCGAGGATGTGAAAACCATATAAACAAAGTGTACTATTGACTTAATTACAGTTCAAAATTGATTTCATACAAAAAGTTTATTTTGCATTAGTTTGTTCGTTCCAGGATTGCTGGTGCTATTTCATATTTAAAAATTACCAAATAACTAAACAATCATATTACATGTGTTGAATAGTCAGAATCCCATGGGTACCCTTTTTTCTACATGGTGTCCAGGTGGACTTACAATTGCAAGGTCAGAATTAAGTTCCTCTTTTGCAACTGCCCAACAACTTGTTGTACAATTCCTCAATTAACGCTACAGATTACAAACATGCACACGATAAAAAACTACAAAACAGAAAAAGAATATAGATATCAGTCAAATTAATGATATATGTGATACTCACCTCAAGCACGGAGCAAGTATGTAATGATATATGTGGCTTTATAAAGAGCAACTAATCATAAATAGACACAGAAGACTGATTCAGAATTTTTTCCAAACCACCTGTAATAATGCAATTTTCTTAGGATGTGAGTATGCAATGTGGAGGGGAAGAACAAACTGATGATGAATCAGAATGGATACTAATCGTCATCGTTTTGCTTGGGGTTATATTTAGCTTTTGAATTGCGGTTTATATTCAAAATAAACAACTAAATATTACATGTTATTGTCTGCTTTAGTATCACGACTCTATCTATAAGCATTTACTATTGAAATAATATATATTTGTGATCTTATTGGAAACACTAAAGAAATGGACAATGAGATTTTGAGTTACCAAAATCCTCTAAACCTGTTTACCTTACCCTACGTCCCTACCTGCGCAACCTCTGATATTTTTCCATCTACACACAACTACAACACAGTCTTAAAAAAGCATTACCTGTTTATGGCAGTGCCAACAAACTTGAGGACGAACATGTTCTCCTTCTCAAATAAACTGGACTGCAATTACTATATTTCCTTTGATCTCTGGCTTATCATACTCATCAAGACCTTCTGCAATCTTCCATATGTAAACTCGCCCATCCATGCGTGCACGACATAGAAGCGTGTGCGGAACCTATTTACCTGAGGTTAAGTTTAACTTTTATAAATAAAAGAGGGGTACTAAAGAATGTGTAAATCCATTTAACATTTTAATCTAAGTCATTTTATTGTAGGTTTTGATATATATTTTAATATTTTAAGTTCTAACAGTAATGTGTATAGATACAGAGGAGTAGTGCTAATTATATTCGATGACTTAAAGATTTGACAGCTATTAGAGATACATATCAAAACATTTATTACATACTATTTGATAATAATAGTCTCATGATTAGAATCGCATAGTTGCTACTTGATGTGTTCGGAACGAATGAAGTGTGTCTGACAGAAGGTTTAGTCTCAAGAAACGACATACGCTACTTACTAACTACATATACTTGAGTGGGTCATCAATCATGTTGATTTTATAGACTAAGCTTGTTGAATAGCAGCTTATTGGGCTCAATGCATCCACCAGGAATCGTCTGATGCAAGATTTAAAGAAGATTGACCCCCCAATGACGAAAAGGTGTTTGACCCACTAAAGATTCAAGAGTCATCAATGGTATTAAAATCCGAGAGCTGGTTATTCAATTTATTAAGCTGTTGAAGGTGACCCAGATCAAAAGACGTCGGAATCCCTTGAAAAATATTTGTGCTCTGGTGATTTTGTGGTGTTAATACAACCGGTTGGAACTTGTTAATTGGGGCAATTGAATTGTTTAAGTTTTGGGTGTGGGTTGGTTGCACTATAGATGGTGAAACAAGGCTATAGATGGTCATACCCGTTGCACTATTGAGTCTACTTAGCATATCCGAAGGTGCATATGATGATAATGCACCTATTAAGAAAGTAAGTAACCTGGTGCCACATTTTCCCTAGTAAGACTTTCAATGTTCATCAAATCAAGAATCCTTTTAGGAATGGCTTCTGTAATGTATTAAAAACAATCAGTGTTCGGAATTTAGAGGGCTGATTTCACAGGTTTGCTGGTGTATTTCCAGGATCGTATAATGATCTAACAACTTCATAGTAACAACATCAATCAAGAATTAACAAAAAGAAACAAGTAAGATGTTGAACCCTTTATATATCTGATATAATAAAACTGAAAGAGGGTTGATGTGATTACAAAATTCCTATACTATATATAATATATGAAAATGAAACGGCACCATTTGAAGAGAGGTATACCGGTTCACATATAACCGTTGCACCTTTTCCTAAACCTAATAACCGTTTCATCTAATGGGTTGGTGGCCTTTGGCCCAACCTGAATACATGCCTAAAAAAGTTACAGAACTTTCTGTTTGGCAATCTAGGCATTAACGTCCAACAATCAGTACTAATAGATGAACATGAGGACTAAACGACTCACTTTCAATCCCATGTTGATTAACAACAACAACAAATTTTCTATGAAGATCAATGGACCAAAAAACTCGCGGATATAGCAAATTATATTTTTCACCATTTAACACTATATTATGCCGTCAGTAATTAGTGCTTTGAAGCAATAACTATAAATTAGGTAAATGCAGTTGAGTGTCAAATTTATGAAGACTTGGAATGTGCATTATGTTGTATGTAATGAAGTTTGTGTTTGAGTTTGTTGTAGTACCTATGATCGGGGACTGTTGATGCACCGAGTTCCTGGCAATGCCAGTGAGGAAAGCCTTCGACCAACTTGTTTCTGGAGGTTTTGCACTTGTTAAAGTACAATGCCATTTGGTCGTCTATCCTTTGTATCAAAGCATTGGTTGTGAATCTTACTCCCTAGGAAAGTGGCAAAACAGGTAGACGGATATATGCATGGAGAATAACTGTATCACAGATGTTATATATACCATTTGCTTTCTAGGATCGATTTCCTTGAGTACATCTAGTGGTATACAGTTCCTCATCATCTTTTCTTCCAGGTTCTCGTTCCTCTGTGTGTCCACTTGAAGAGGTTCCTCAGGTTCTAGAAACTGTTCATATCTGATAACATGAACAAAATAAAGTGTAAGCAGTCACTATCACATCGGGCTGCCTTTCTATTAAGGACGCTTATTCTTATACTGAAAGCATACGCGCAGTTTCTGGAACGCGTGGATTAAAATAGTAAGATGTTGCAGGAGTCGCTGGCAATTTCATTTAATATAGTGATGTACGTAGTTTTTATGCTTTTGAATACACTTTTGATGACTTTCGACATATTTGACCCGTTACCTTTTTATAGTTATATTTTTTAGAGTTTAGACTAACTAATTCGATCGGTTAGAAATAAAGCAAAACCCCATTCGGCTCATTTATGAGTATATAAATGCGAAAAACACATTCAGAGTTTCAACATCATTATTACAGCAGGCATGCCTTTCCCATATGAATACCACAAAAAAGACCATGAAGCAGCCTCGTCAAGTAACAACCTAGCTTTTTGCCTCATCAGTTTGTCCTCAACAATCCTGTGTCTCTCACTACAACTATTACTGTAAAAAAACCAGCAAAGTTATATGTAGTCAGCATGCTTGCTATTCGCAATCTAGCAAGTAATTAAGCATGTATTATCAAATTTAGCGTCTTAGCACGAGTATTTAGCATAGTGAAAGAATATGATTTCAACTCCACATTGGCAGAAAAAAAACTGAACTTCCTTAAAATCCAACAAACTACTTTTCAACATCGTATTTAATAACCTAAAGTTTCTCCATTTAAATTTTTTGCTTTCATATGGAGATAGCTCTCCCCCTGGTGGAACAACTTTAATTCTGGAGGTACAATGAAAATTGCAACATATTATTTTGTAGAAAGCACCCTTACTAACTACATGTTAGTCAACCCACCCATTTTGTCACCCCTATTTTTATCATAGAGGGATCAGGTTTCTTAACCATCCTACTTGGGTCATCACTGCAAGTTAACCATCATCATCCAGCAAGATCTAAAATCCAATTTTTATATTCTTGTATAATAGAAATGGAAACCGTAAAAATTGGGGAGAGAAAAATGCCAACCTGGAATTTTGCTGAAATGTAGCAGAGACATAGCTGCAAGAATTCTGTGCTCTAAACTTTTGCCATATTTAAGGTTTTCTTTCAGTTGATTGATGACAATTGAGAATACTGAGACTTGAGATTTATAAATATGTGAAGAAGCAAGTGTAGAACTCAACCATGCCATTGTCGGCAAGCATGTCACACCCCCAAATTACCTGTTTTGCAGCGGAATGGAATTCATGGGGATTGACTGTCATAGCATCACAATCACAGTTATGTTGAACGACCTAAAGTGTCGTTTAAAAACACATCGTTTGATATTTAATTAAAACATTCAGAGTTACAAGATAGGTCCCAAAAGTTGATAAAGTTTGCGGAAAATATGAGTTTATTACAAGCCAAACGATGTTTAAAAAATGCCATAATATACAATGAGACGCGTCGACGCCGCGACTCTATGAGGGTTCCTTATTCGTGCCATGATGCGAATGTCTTAGTTACCTGAAAATACATTGCTAAAACGGTCAACAATAATGTTGGTGAGAAATCATAGGTTTATGAAAATGATTTATACGACTACACAAGTATAGACCAGGTATGACAATCATGCCACACAAAAATGTTACAATTGCTATAAGTCCATGACACCGAAATTAGACTGATCATGATGTTCGCCCCAACAGAGTGTTTGCCAAACAACTCAAATAATGATATTAAATGAAATGCATCCGTTTAAACCAGTTGGAATCCACCAACCCGGATGGAGGAGTCACCCTCGATAGATCTATCCACTCACCCTCGCTTCTATGAAATTAACGGTTCATGTTATATAATGGGGACATTCAATTGGCATGAGGTAACTTAAGCAATGTAATGAATTTGATATACTTGGTATCGTAATAAAAATGATGTGCAATGTATTCTCCCCCGCAAGTTTGAAAATAAGTATAAACATGTACAACGGGGCTATGAAAACTCACTTGATGAATTGATGCGATGACAAAAGTGAGTACACCGAAATGTAACGTGAATCTCGAAATTGACCTATAATGAATGATATGATATGTAATAAGTTATGATGTAATGTTATGCATGCAATTCGGATGATATTTATACCACTTGTGAATTTTTGAAAATAATACTTATCGTCGAAAAATAATCTTTTAACGTCTTGACCATTTTTAAATTACTTCACATGTATTTACGTTGAAATGATATCCGACGATAATCATTTAGTGATTTATTAAGAGATTATACTTTTTGTCGTAAAATAATGTCATTGAAATTTCCATGAAAGTGACTAAAACGGCCTCTAAAAACTAGTCGTAAAATGGTGCACGTCGAGCGTTAGAAAACAAACTCAACGGTTTTAGGAAGCTCGTATCATTATCTCAAAGTTTTAGTGTTTAAGTTTCCAACCTAGAGGTCTCGATCACAAAGAAAAATATAAGTTAAGTATAGTACTTTAGTCCAAAGTATAGTTTAAGGATGGTTTTCGGCCAAGTTTGAGTAACCGTATTTAATTCATTACAACTCCGCTAGACAAACGGTCGGACATTTTGGAAAATATACTTGGCGAACTTATTTTTACTAGAAGACATCACTTTATAAAAAGTTCTACATCATTGTTAAAAACGACCTCCAACATGGTCTCTAGTTTTGCCGTAATACTTTACTATTAGAAATAATATAGTTTTTCTTATATAATAAAATTACGGCAACTTTGTGAAAACGTGTATAATTTAATCGTTACAAGTCCGTTTTCTACGTTTTATATGTCCTTAGCTTCGTATCAAAGTATACTAATATATTTTTGATAAGTCAAAATAATTTATAATGCCTAAGCCTCATTTTTGACTCGTACAAAATAGACACAACATGCTGAAATTTTCAGAATTTATAGTTTTCGTTGCTTAACTTGAAAAATTCATAACTTCTTCGTTATAGCTCCGTTTTAATCCGTTCAAGCGGCCACGGTTTCGTTTTAAAGTATATTTTCTAAATATCTAGGCCAAAATTTTTTATCTACTGTCGAAAATTCCAGATTTTAAAAATGAAGACAGACCCTTTTGAAAACTTGTCGAAATGAGTTTTTCTCGCGCCAAACCTATTCTAACCCATTCAAAACAACTCCGAAGCTATTCTAATCCTACCATACACCTTCTTAGGGTGTCATGGTTTCCTAGACATCACCAAGAGTGATATATTACAAGGAATAATTATAGGATGACATAAATATATATAAGTCTTAAAAACAATGTAAAAATGGTATAAACATCATATGACTTGCATGTTTTCTCAAATATGATGAAATGAATATGAAAATGAATATGAAATATGATCATGAATATGAAAAGCTTACAAGTAATTTGATGAGGTTTATGAGAACAAAGGATTTTTCCTAATCACCCAAGGTTTATATTGCAAAACCTTAAACAAGAGTGATACTAGAGTATGTAAAACTTGATTAGAGAAAAATCTATGGATTCCTTCTTGGTCCCCTTGGTTGGCCGGTTTGCAAGAGAAGAGAGAAAGGAAGAGAGTTTGATCTTTTACTTGTGAAAATATGAAGTGAAAGTGTGAAGATATTTAGTATAATAAGATTATACTTAGTAGATTTTATGCAAGATTAAGTGACTCACCCAAATGACTCACCCCCTTGTCGACAAGGGGGTGTTATCATTTACTTTTATATATATATTTTTTTAAAATGTATAAGTATGATTAAATGTAAGTTAATTGAAGTTAAGTGTTAAGTTGTATACACATTTGAGTATTTAGGGTAGCGTTAGATAAAAATAACTTTTAACGGGTCAAGATAAAATATATTGAGATCATAAAAATTATAAAATACATTTCTTGCAAAATTTGAGTGAAATAATAATGATCGTGTAATATTTAAGATAACCGTCGTAATTATATAAATATAAAAATTTATATACAAAATAAATTTAAAACACTGGGTAAACTCATAATATTATTTTTATAAACTTAATATGTGTTTAAAATATATCAGGATAATTTTTGGAAGTAACGGATCAATTGTTCAAAATAATTAATCACGCGATAACGTTTATTTAATAAAAGTTATACGTTTAATGTAATATGCAAAACCATGCATGAACTAATATGATGATAATGATGCTAATGATATGTAGACTAAACCTAGTCCATATGAAATGTCCTCGATGATATGATCATGAATTCACAGCTAAACCATTAAGGTTACGCGAATTTGATACTCGTAAACCTAGTTTACGATAAATAATAAATGGTGAAGCATGAATAATGATTTGAGAAATGACCTGAAAATACGAGTTGTCACAAAGCAGACCCCTTGTAATATCTTTATCTCCTGACTTTAACCATCGGGGAAATCAAATATAGAAAGGATTTCTTCCGATCACCAAGAAGTGACGCTGAGATCTTCATCAGCCAGTCGCTAACAGCCACCTTGTTGGGAATAATCTATTACCACTGATAGTCTTGTGGTTAATACTTCTGATGTTTACACTAGCAGTGGAAACTCATTCCCACTGCCAGTACAAATATTACCACTGCTATTAGATAATTATTAAGTAAACGTGTATTGATAAGTATAGAAAAGATCGTGTGTATATTCTATATTGTTAGCGTTATACTTATCTTGTATAGGACTCATTGTGCTATAAAAGGAGATCCTAGGTCATTGTCTTAGGCACGTAATAGCTTAAGAAATACTCACATAAGCTTCAAGGTGTAACCCTAGTGATAAGCAAGATCACTCGTATTATTCATCAATAATATTGGAGCTTAGCTTTGTGTTTAATCTGTGTTTATTTACAATACATCATGTAATTCGTCTTCTAAGTATTACTAAGTAAATTCCGCGTGCTTAGTAATATAACTCAAAATATCACTAACACAAGGTGTGTGTTTAGATCCATCAAGTGGTATCAGAGCGAAGGTTCTGATATTTTGATTTAGAAGACCCAAGGAATAAGCTTAACCTACTCACTCAATTCAATGGAGATGGAAAACAACCAGTCCAACTCTACTTCACCAAGGCTACCTAAGCTCAAACTTAATGAGTTTGAGATGTGGAGGATACTGATTGAGCAATACTTTCTCATTCAAGACTATGCTCTATGGGAGATCATCTTAATTGGTGATTCTTTCAAGCCTGTGACTAGTACTCAAAAGGTTGGTGACACAAAAGTGGTGACTGTTTCTGTGCCTGAATCTAGTACTAAAAAGGCATTGAAAAAGAATGATCTAAAGGCTAGAAGTTTGTTGCTGATGACTCTTCCTAGAGACCAGATCATAGCTTTCAGCAAGTTCAAGACTGCAAAAGAACTTTTTGAAGAGATTTGCTCAATGTTTAGTGGCAATGATGCTACAAAGAAGACACAAGAGACATTGTTGAAGCAAAGTTATGAAAACTTCTCTGCTTCAAGCAATGACTCACTTGATAGCATCTTCACCAAATTTCAGAAGATTGTTACACAACTGACTGTGTTTGGCATTGAGGTAGAAAAAGAAGACCTCAATTTGAAGTTTCTAAGAAGTTTGCCTTCAGAGTTTCAAACTAATGTTACAGTCTGGGAAAACAAAGCAGAAATTGAAACAATGAAGCTCAATGATCTTTACAACAACTTTAAACTCATTGAACAAAGACTGAAGAAGGCTGGGAAACTTGGTACAAGCTCAAGCAGCTTGGCTTTGATGTCAACCTCTGTTGACAGTGATGATTCTGAAGATGACATTGATGATGATATTGCCACTGCTGGTTCTACAGTTTCCACTGGTAATGTTAGTGTTACCACTGTATGTTCAAAGAAGAAGATTGCTAGTATTGGAGATTTTACCTTTTATGCTTTTATCTCTACTCAAGTTAATGGCTCTATATTAACTCATGAAGACATAGAGCAAATTGATGAAGATGACTTGGAGGAATTGGACATAAAATGGCAAATAGCTCTTCTTAGCATGAGGGCTAGGAAATTCTCCAAGAAGACTGGCAAGCCTATTCACATTAATGGTGGTGAAACTGCAGGCTTTGATAAGAAGAAAGTGGAGTGTTTTAACTGCCACAAGTTGGGACACTTTGCTAGAGAATGTAGAAGACCAAAGACCAAGGACAACATGTCTACTTGGTACAAGCAAAAGAAGGAACCAACTGTGGAAGAACCAAAGACAATGTTGGCTATTGATGGTGTGAGCTATGATTGGAGTTTCATGGCTGATGAACAAGAGGAAGAACCTTCAAATGCTGCTCTTATGTCTACTAAATTTGCTCTCATGGCTTTCTCTGACTCTGAGGTACAAAACTTTGAAAGTTGTTCTAAAACATGTAGGGCTGCTAGAGAAGTTGAAAGGCTTAATGATCTATATTCTAATGAAAGACAAGAGTTGTATACTGCTAATTATACTGTGTCAAATCTTAGGAGAGCTATAGCAGTATTAGAAAAACAAATAGATCACTATAGAGAAAATAAGTCAAAATATAATGATGATATGATTTTTCTAAGAAGAGAGATAGATCATAAAACAGCTGTGAATGAGGCATACCAAAAAGAGCTTGAAAAACTTAAAAAGATAAATGAAAATGTCAATTTAACTGTAGACACCTGTTATTATCAGTCTAAGTCAATTGATAAAATCTGGAATGCTCAAATTCATAGTAAAGTTAAGTCTGGTATGGGTTATAATATAGTGCCTCCACCATTAAGAGGTGTTCATTCACCTCCAGGTATAGATTTAGCTCATACAGGCTTAGAAGAGTTTCAGGATCTTGAACGTGAATATGGTCCTTTAAAGGACACAACTGTGAAATGTGAGGAAGAGGTTAAGAAGGATAATGATGTTTTTGAAAGTGCTAGTGACTCATCAGTTGTTGATGAGAATGTTAAAAAGAATGTAGAGGCTTCTATCCCAAAAGTTGTTAATACGGTTACAGAGGAACCTAGGAGACAAGCTAATAAACCTATAACAACTGTAAGGTATACTGAGATGTATAGGAACAAGCCTACAGCTCCTAGGGGTAACCAGAGGAGTTGGAATCATGTTAAATCTCAACAACTAGGTAGTGATTTTGTGATGTACAACAAAGCATGTTATATATGTGGTAGTTTTGATCATTTACATGCTTATTGTGACTATCATGTTAGGAGAAGGGAAGTCCATGGGAATAAAAGGGTGAATTCTAACAAATTTCAAAATAATGTGCACCCTAATCCACATAGCAAAATGATCCTAAGAGCAGTTCAACTAAGAAGTGGACTTAAAACTTTTGCCACTGCAAAAACTGTTAACACTGCTCACCCTAAGTCACCTGTTTCAAGTGCAAAGTCCAAAACAACTTTTGCAAAATCAGCAAAAACAGGGAAAAGGACTTTTCAAAATAAAAAGGTTCATTATAACCAACAGTGGGTACCTAAGATCAAACCAGTTGTTTCCACTGGTCATTCAAAAGTTCCCACTGTAAGGGTTGTAAACAAGAAAAAGGGGGAAATGGGCAATGCTGTGAAGGCCTCAGCACGTTGGGAATGGAAACCTAAAGGAATAACCTCATCAACCAATCCCAATGGTGTATCAATGACCTTTGATAGATTTAACTATATTGATACACGAGGCAAATCCAAGTCAATCATGGCTTGGGTCCCCAAAAGAAACTAACTCTTTACTTTAATGTGCAGGAACATCCAAGGACAAAAAGATCAGATCAAGGCTACACAAATAGTGGATGTTCAAGGCACATGACTGGCAACAAGTCCTATCTCTCAGATTTTGAACAATATGATAGGCAGTATGTCAGCTTTAGAGGTGGAGTTAAGTGAAAAGTAAATTGGAACAACAAGTATGATGCAAGAAGATTTAAAGCAAATAACATGGATTTTTATTATTATCTAACTAAACTGCACACTGAGTGCAGTAGATACATCCATGAGATACATACAACAAGCATCATTACATGAACAGAAAACAACACACAACAACCTACTACAGACACTAGCTTCACATACTTCTCAACCCAACCCCAAACTAACCACCATCTACCACCTAAGGCTTCTTAGGGAAGGTCCACTCTGGCATCTCTTTGGGCGCCATTCGCCTATCATGCACCCTCCACACCTTGGGGCTTGCTAGCCCCATCACCACTCCTCCAACAGGTGGTGAGGATGATGAAGGACCTTCTTGTGGTGGTGCTGTTAACAGTGGTGGAAAAGGTGGTGCCTGCAGCTCTCCTAGAGGAAGGAATGCAGCAAGGGGAGGCACACTCAGGACTCTTGTAGATGTTTCATCATCTGTGCATTCATATGGAGAAATGTAGCTTGAAATGGAATCTGAGTTATCCTCTTTGATGATGGCATCCTGAGGCATTGGTTGGAGAGATGAAGGACCAGCAGCAAATGGATTTGAAAGAGCACTTGAATGTATTCTCTTTCTTGAAACAACCTTCTCATACTCTTCTTTCTCAACTCTCCCAGGGTTATTCAAAACAAAGTCATCCCAGGAACTATCAGATGAACTGCTAGATGAAAGATTGATTGGGTTTGAATTGCTCATGGTAATTTTTGGTAAAGTTGTTTTTGACAGAGTTTAGGAGAGAGGAGTGTTGGTGTGTTAGAAGGTTGTGGGTGCTTGGTTCTTTAATACAAGCTTAAGTTGGATTCAGTAAGTTAATGAGGGGAAGGTGTAAGTGGTTGAGGAGTAAATGAAGTATTTTGACCTTGGAAAATGTTTCAGTGACTAGGAGTTGACTTTATTGACTCTAACCACTGCTCAGTTTAGTCCTTGATATTCACTAACCACTGATAACCTTAACAATGATTTAAGTGTGTGGGTTATGTTTGTGCTATACAAGTTTGAAGGATTACTTGTATACATTGAAGTGATGGTTATTTAGTGCTTGTATTGTTGGTTATGCAGAAATTAAGCCTAACAGTGGCAACCTTTATACAAGCAGTGGTAAAAGTTATTCTTACAGTGGAAAAGTAAAACAGTGAAACTTTATTCATAAAGAGGATACATTACATTCAAAGTAAGAAGTGCTTAGAACCACAATCAAAACACAAAAGATTAAAGCCTACTGCAACCTACATCATCCTATCCTACACCAACTACTCCATTGGCTTCTTGCCTTTACCCACATAGTCATGCTTGTTCTTCTGTGCTCTCTTCCTTTTGTTCTCAAAGGTGGACTGCATTCTTGGACAAGGAAGACCAAGAACTTGTGGAGGAGGTCTAGGTAGCATTGCAGGCTTCTTTGGAATGGAGATCTGCTTCATGTTTGAGAGAGCTGCTCCCAATGCTTCTGTAAGAGCTCTTGGTAACTCTTTGGTCAAGGAATAGGTCTCATCATTATTCTCATCATCATCTGATGAGCTAGAGTAGAACTCAAGAGAAGGTGCAGGTTTGGCAGCAGGTACACGCTTGGCAGTTTCTTTAGTTTACTTCTTGGATGAAGTGCTTCCAACACATGGTGGAAAGTATCCAGCCCACCCTGATGCCTCTGAGGAAGACTCTGACTCGATCACAAACTCTTCCTCTAAATAAGAGGAGATGTTAATGGTGTTGGAAGGATTGCTCATGATTATATTTAGAGATTTTGTGTGTTTGAATGTGTTTTGATGAAGATTACAATACGCCAAGCCTCCTTATATAGGCAAAGTCGGCCACAAGGGCTCATTAATGAATATCTTTACTTTTTCCTATTTTGGTAGGTTAAAGAGTAAATATAGATATTATCGAGTTGACTTTGGAAGATATTTTTTTTGTGGCTTGGTTAAAAGTAACTTTGGTTAAGAACATGTTGGTTATTTGTTTCCTTTGTATTATGCTAATATATGCAGATACATAACCAAGCTTAGTTGGGAGTTGATCTTAAAAGGTATATATCTGAGATACACAAATGGTTATTGATTCACCATGTCTAACCCACATAAGAATCAACTAGTCCAGAGCAAACGGCTACTGGTAAAGACTATTCAAATCCGTTTATGGTTGATAGTTTACCAAAAACTATATGGTCATCAACTCACCATATTCTCTATGATTAAGAGTTGGCTAGTCCATAGCAAACGGCTCATGGTAAAGACATATCAAATCCGTTGATTGCTTGTAGTTTTCTAAAAACTATGATAAGAGCAGTCTATTTTTAAATGTTTTTCTTTACCACTGCTCTTTGAAAATCTTTGTGAAAAATTACCACTGCTAGTTAACAGTTTCCACTGACAGTGTTATTTTACCACTGTTGTTCTAGTCATTACAACTGTTGTGTCTGTAACTAAATTTTTACTAGCCGTTGAGAGTTAATTATTTCCATATATAAATAGGGTAAATTTTTAGAAGATTATCTACTTTCCTACTTATAATTTATCTTCTTAAGATAAATATTTTCCTTAGATAGTCTTTCTTGCGCAAACCTTTAAAACCCTAACTCTTTATATATTTTCTCTCAATTGGCGAGTTCTTTATACAATTCATACAGACACAATCTATTTTTCAACAAAAGATTCTATGGCACCGATCACTTTTGCAGATGAGCACAACCAAGTGGCCTACTTACAAAAGTCAAACGAGAAGAGTGGCCCTGTTTTTCATCAGATTGTGGACTTTCTCAATACTACCCATTTAAGGTATGCTTTACTTTTAAATCCCACAATATATATCTCTCAAATCAAACAGTTTTGGACTTCTGCTCAGTCCATAACCATTGAAACTGGAGATACACATGAAACAGTGGATGCTCTTAGAGCCACTGTGGATGGGGTAACCATTGATGTTACCGAGGCATCCTTGAGGAGACTTCTCCAATTGTATGATCTCAATGGTATCATCACATTACCTATGCCAGAAATACATGAAAATTTATCATCTATGGGGTATGATGCCACTGATAAAAAGGCTACTTTCAAAAAGAGTGGTTTTTGTCCCCATTGGAGATTTTTGATACATACTCTTTTGCATTGCCTAAGTCCTAAGAAAACCTCTTATGAACAATTCAGTTCAACCATGGCTTACCCTTTGGTTTGTCTAGCCACTGATAAGGTTTTTAATTGGTCAAAATATATTTTTCAAAGTATGCAAGGCAATGTAAATAGTTCAACAAAAATTTTAATGTATCCAAGGTTTGTGCAAGCAGTGCTAAATGAGTTTCAACTGCAACCCCACACTAGAGTTTATAAAATCCGTTGCCTTAAGCCTAAAGTTTTTCAAAACATGAACAAAGATGGCAATATGATTTTTACACCTCTCTTTCCTCAAATGCTTGCAAAGATTTCACAAGTACAAACTACACCCATAATCTCTGTTCCAAACATTGATTATACTCCACCAGTTTCTCACACCTATGAGAGGAGGCAAAAACAGACAACTCCTCCCATTACAACACAGCATGTTTATGAACCTTTTGGTATAGGAACAAGCAGTGGTGGTTCCAGGCTTCAATATAGTTCAACTAGGGAGGAACCTGAACCAATGCCCTATGATTCACCTCTCCCAACAGGTCACACAGTTGGAAGTGTTGAGGGCAGTGGGCAACCCATGGAATTGATGGAAATTTGTACAACATTAGCAAAGCAGGTTAAATCTCTGGAACAAGACTTGGCACAACTTAAGGAGCAGCATGCCAAGGATATTACATCATTGAAGGAGGAGATTCAGACCTTGAAGGAAGAGTTGCAGGGGTTAAAGAAAAAGAAAACTGCAAAGTTTGTGATTTCATCTTCATCCTCACCTAATGATGTAGATTCAGCTGATTTTGATCAAGATTTGGGAAATTCTCCCAAATAGGGGAGGAAAACAGATGCTGGAACTCAGGGGAGGAGAATTGATTTTGAAGATGAAGGTGTTTCTAGTAAAGGTGCAGAAGAAGCTGATACTCAAGAAGAGCAACTAGATCAAGACATTTTTAGTACTGCAACTGATGATTTTACCATTGATCCAATTTCCACTCCTGGACATGATATTGCCACTGCAAGTGAAGAAGTTGATGAACTGAAGCAAGATAAAGGTAAATCTGTTATGCAAAGCAAGGAGCAAACAAGAAGAAAGGTTTCAAAGAAAGTACAAATTCAGATTGCACATGATGCTGAAGTTGCAAGAAAGATTAATGAAGAAGAAGTTGATGAGAAGAAAAAGCTTGAAGAATTAGAGATTGCAAGCTTTATGGAGGCTAAAAGGCTGGATAGAATGGAAGATCCACTTTCCACTGTTCAACCTACAATATTCAGAGAGAAGACTCCAGAGTTCTTCTATGTACCCAGTGAAGAAGAAATAGAGTTCTTGATTGCAAATGATCCAGTGATCAAGAAGAAAGCAATTGACCTAGTTGATAATAAGTCTTTGACTGAAGAACAAAGAACAGCTCACTTAAAGGACTTTATTCGGATGAAGAATAATCAAGCACTTCAAGAGGTAATTGGTTCAGTCAGAAAGGGTCAAAAGAAACCAAGGCAACCAACTAAGGCACAAATTATTGCATACATGAAAACTTATTGTTGCAATGTTGGTGGCTGGAAAAGACATCAATTCAAAGGAATGTCTGATGATAAAGTAGAGAGTATCTACTATAGAATTCAAAGACAAGATAAGGATTTCATTCCAATGAACTCTGAAGAAGAAGAAAGAAGGTTTCCTAATTTGAAGAGAAAGACCAAAGACAGTGATTCTCAGTTTGTTAAGAAGACAAAGTTTGCTGAAGAACAAGAAGTTCCAACTGAGAAATTTACTGAAGAACAGCTGACTGATATGATTGTGATTGAAGAAGAAGATTTTTATCCAGAACCACTGCAAGTTAGACATCCTATCATTGACTGGGAAGTGTTTACTGCTAGCAATTTTGCTCCAACATGGAAGATTACAAGGCTAGGTGGTGAAACTTCATCATTTATTCAGTTTGAAGATCTCATCAAAGCTTTTGACAGAGATGATCTTGACAAATTATGGAAATTAGTTCAAGAAAGATTTGATGCTGAAGATCGTAAAGATATGAAGGAGATGCAGTTATGGGTTAATCTTAGAAGGCTCTATGATCCAAATGTTAATGATGATTTCTGGAAATTCTCATGTTCATGTCCTGGTACTAAATGGTTTTACTATGATTCATGTGAAGTTCATCATGTTTCTACAGCAAATGGAGTAGATGCATTCATGCTTGCTGAGAAAGAATATCCACTCAGAGCTGGAACTCTCACTATGATGCTGTGTACTTCTATAAGAGTTCATGAAGATAATGAGAAAGTCAGAGCATTGTTACTTAGGCTTCAAGATCAATGTTCAAGAGCTATTCAGAATCTAAGGAAGAAGTGAAGTGTTTGAAAGAATTCCCCAAATCCTTGCAGATAATGAAGATTGAAGAAACTTATTGATTTGCAGAGAAATCATAAGTTTAGGGGAGGATTATTGGGAATAATCTATTACCACTGATAGTCTTGTGGTTAATACTGCTGATGTTTACACTACCAGTGGAAACTCATTCCCACTGCCAGTACAAATATTACCACTGCTATTAGATAATTATTAAGTAAACGCGTATTGATAAGTATATAAAAGATCGTGTGTATATTCTATATTGTTAGCGTTATACTTATCTTGTAAAGGACTCCTTGTGCTATAAAAGGAGATCCTAGGTCATTGTCTTAGGCACGTAAAATACTCACATAAGCTTCAAGGTGTAACCCTAGTGATAAGCAAGATCACTCGTATTATTCATCAATAATATTGGAGCTTAGCTTTGTGTTTAATCTGTGTTTATTTACAATACATCATATAATTCGTCTTCTAAGTATTACTAAGTAAATTCCGCGTGCTTAGTAATATAACTCAAAATATCACAAACACAAGGTGTGTGTTTAGATCCATCACACCTCCTCCTCCTTGCACTCGTGTATAATGCTTGAATTCTACACAATTTAACGACAATAATAGTTATTCAAATAGTGTTATAATTACTATACAAACTAATTTCGACACAAACAGATTTGCTAGAGAATCAAAAGCAGAATCCGTTTATCCAAACATGTTTACCGAAAAAATATTATCCTTCATTGGTACTTCATCTTCTTGGACCTCCAACTCGGGACCATCAAGGAAACCGGCTTTCTTTAGAATCCAATCTTCTGTCATTACCATCCCAGAAAAAGAAAAACCACCAGATTCCTACACACCTTAGGAGTTTTACAGAACAAACTTTAATGAAAAAGACTTGGATTGAGCAAGGTCAATAAAAGATGTATCCTTTCTCCTTTGATGTCATCTATTTTTTTCCTGTTATAATAAAATAAACAGGAAAGTAAGACTATTATCTCAATGTTTGATACACTTGTGAATTCAATAAAAGTGCAACTGAACTATAAAGTATAAATACATTCAACTAAAAAAGAATAAGCTAAGCAGTGTTAGGTTACGGCGAGACTCGTGATACTTCAATATTATCTTCTTTCTTAAACCTCTTTATGCTGTTAATATCAGATATTGATTAATATAATAATTCAGAAACATGGAGAAGTCTTGTCAAAGGGTAAAGTACATAGAATGGGAAAAGTCTCTAATGTAATATTGGAGTCCTGTATACCTTCTTCTCTTAGAGACAAGGATGTAAGGTTTCATTGTACCAAGATGCTCATGTGCCCGATAATTTCATCCAAAAAATAGCTCTTTTTTGAGCTACTAAAAAAGAAGGAATGTGAAGGTATTAAGGTTCTTATGCTTGTTTGGGACGACATAACCTCTGTAGATGTATTGAAGAAATACGGGTTGATGTGTACCCATGATGAAGACACTGAAAACTTTTTCCAATATTATGATGTACTTTTGTAATTTATGCCCATGAAACCCCGATGATGGTGGAAGTTTCATTCAGGATATCCAAATATCGACTATGTTCACTCATCACAGAAGATAGTGGTGGACGCGCCAATGCCCAACGGGGACGAAGAAAGAAGGTGCGTAGTTAGTTTTGTTGGTGGTCTTGATCTTTATGACGGGAGATATGATTCCCCGTTTCATTCTCTATTCAGAACATTGGACAATGCTTACAATGACAATTTCCACCAGCCTAACTATGCAGAGGCTGCCATAACCAAAGGTGGACCCCGTGAGCCATGGCACGACATTCAATTAAAGCTTGAAGGACCTATCACATGGGATGTTTTGTTTAACTTTGAGCAAAGGTGGGAAAAACGTGTTGGTTAACTTCAGAGAACTTGATGATATCATAATCCCACCGTCCTCAGTCATGTTCCATGATGACCCAGAATCGTGGAATGTTCAGCTGTTTCGCTCAATTGACGGTGAAGCTGCTTTCGACTTCCCAGACACACCCGAAGGGGCAGCAAATGCCGGTATTGTCAGTGGTAAAGATAACATAATTGACCGAAGTATTCAGGATGCTTACATTCATGCCATCCGCCGAGCAAAGAACATCTATATTGAAAATCAGTATTTTCTTGGAATCTCTTTTCCTTGGAAAGCTGAGGATACCAACGTCAATGACGTTGGTGCGTTGCATTTGATACCAAAAGAACTTTCTCTAAAGATTTGTAGCAAGATTAGGGCTAGAGATAAGTTCACTGTCTATGTCGTTGTACCAATGTGATCATACAGGCTAGTAATTAACTTAGTTATTTAAAAAATATGTACACTTTCATAAATTGTGTTAAAACATGCATTATATATTTTCTTATTACGAACAAAGCTTTTTACTTCACATGTTAAAAATGATTTCACTATATTTAAAATAACATAAACATTTTGATTATTATTACAACTCAGCTCTAATTGATGTGAGGAAAAATAATAATAATAATAAAAAGAAAGATATGGGAAAATTTGGGTGACCTACCAATCCATGATGGAATAGTTGGAAGTTGGAACCACACCAAAGAACCCACCCTCCACCGATTGGGGTCTCACCTCTGAATCATCCCATTTGAAAGCTATCAAACACCCCCTAACACTGGTAAGAAGGAAATAGAAGCAACTCCTAATAACACAACCACATATCATCTGGTGTATGTATTGTATATATATTACTTCCCATGAAATCCCATGATCCGTTTATGAATAAAGCCCAGAGTCATATCATCAACTCAAAACAAAACACTATCTAAAGTACAGTAATGAAGCAAAAACTAATCGATATACAGTCAAGACATCATTACCAAATATTTAGAACTGTCACTACATATGTATATATGCGAATCAAAGAGAAAAATTACCAACAGGCCCAAGAGATAGAGGAATTTAAGAAGGTCTTCTTTTAGAGCGTTCAAGGAAAGATATAGGGATTCTAAGGTGCTGAAGTTACCAAACTATCTTGGGATACCACCTATAAGGTCATTCGAGGTCATTCGGGGTCTCACCAAGATATAGGGATTCTAAGGTGCTTCTGGAATGGTACCGAGCAACTCGTTGTAGGAAAGATCAACATTGGTAAGGCTACAACTGAAGTTGAATAACCAATAATATATCAAAGAGGATGGCAGATAGTTAGTGGGTATGTCTAGAATAGAAAGAGACGTTGAAAAATTGGTGATTGTAAGAAACGTGTTAGCACGAACTTTCGGCATAAGACAACTATCTAGATGTAGTTCAAACTGAAAGTGGGCTAAATCAACTAAAAAGATATCATTGTAAGATCACTGTACCCACGACCTGCAAGTGTGTTGAGATGCATCAGGTACTGGAAGTTAGTAATTTCTCCATGTTGCCACCTCTTAGAGAAGGATTTAGTCATAAGCTTAAAAGCACTTTCTTGTTTCACTGATCCTGAAATTGTGGTGTCCAACCTGTTTAAAGAAAGAAAAAAAAGAACATTAAGCAGATAACCTTGCTACTACTTTCAAGGGAAATACATATATGAATTCAGTTCGAGATAAACAACATACATGATGTTTCTAGGAAGATTCATGGCCAAAATTTTTTTGAACACTTCCTCCCTCTCCTTTTTATGGAAAACCAGAAGATCATTGCATCCATCCATACTGAATATCTCAATAGCAATAGGACGTACCTGGTAATCACATATCCTCAGGATCCAGTGAGTGTGATGCAGCATTGATACCCGAGCTTCCATGGCTAGATGAGAAAATTGCAGGGTTCAGTTGCGTTAAACTTGAACTATATCCTCGGTGTAAAGCACCACTTCCTGGAAGAGCCAAAGAAGCAAGGGGCACAACATTCACGTTTTGGTTGGATTGGTTTTGCCAAGGTAAGCGAACAAAATCCTGAAAAAAAGAACAAAAAACATTAACATTACATTTTAGACAGAGCAATAATTAAAGGTAGATCTAGGTTGATACCTCATAAACTCGTTGTTGGGAATGGGATAAGCGACCAGGTTTAGGACACAAAGCTTCTGGTAATACACCTACATGACCTTGTGTATACATGCTTGCATCAAAAAAGGCAGGGCCAAGCCCTTCTCTGTGCTTCCTTCTTATCGCAAGTTGAGGTGCAAATGGAGGACGGATATTGTAGACCTCAGGATCTGATCCCCGACAACGGATCTCAGTTTCCTAATAAACTCGTCACTGTTTATCTTCTTGGCATGCAAAAATCACTACAAAGGTGAGATTATTACACAAGACAGTATATAATTTCAAAAGGTTACTTACGCTAAAGGATTCATAGAACACATGTAGTAATCTCATATCATTTGGGGCTACTTTATCAGAAACAGCTTCAAACAACTTAGAGAAAGACATCCATGGTGATTTAGGCTCCCTGGGTGTGCTCAAACCAACACTTGGACCCTTTTCTAAAGGTGAGACGTTCATATCTTCCACTTGAGGGCAGTTTTTCCCCTGAATTATAATAATATAAAACATTATGTTAGAAATCTCAAATGCCTTCTTTAAGGAAATCCTTTAAAAAAAAGTTAAAAAATGTAAGTGATCAAACTAAATGAATAGTACCGTTTTGCTTGAAGATGAACCTGGAGTGATGTGACTCTTGAGGTGTCCACCTTGCTACCTTCAGCATTTGTATCCCTGGCAGTAAAATAGTGAAAAGAAGTTTAAAGATAATAGAGCTAAAGCCTATGTCATGTATAGTAGAAGAGTATGAATTACAACCTTTGATTGTCGGAGACATCTTGAAACTAACTACACATTCAGGGAAGATGTGTGTGTTCATTTTCATGTTCCAAATTACATAATTATTGGGGAAAACATGTTAACAGGTGACCCGACATGTTTTGAGCAGAACATGTATTGACCCGTTATGGTGTTACACAACCCTCATAACAGACCCATCTTGCAACCTGTAGTAAAGAGATAATACACCAACTATGATTGCGCATTGAGGGAGGGAGCTGTAGAATGCAAACCTTTAGTTCGATAAAACCGTCATACTTGTTAAGTAATTGGAGAGACAAAGTTCCGTGCACTTCAAAGTTGCATTTAAGGCCATCTCTCTCAAGTGTCGCATTGATGTTTTCTTCAATCGTCACAGTGACAGGATCAGTAAGTGGTGGAGCACATGATCTGCTTTTAATAGCACTTGGTAGAGTGCTAACAGCTGCACTTGAACGGTCTGATAAAATTCACATTCAAATGTTACTGATTGGTTATCTGTTTATCTATATTGCTTAAAACATTTAGACTTGCTTAATAAAGAGTCGACATCTTACAGTATTTCTTCACGTATTGCTTCACTTGGTCAATCGTTACAGTCTCCGGGTGCGCAACTGACATGACTTTATCAAAAGCAGAAGAAAGCTATTATTTTGTAAAAGCTATTACTCTTTAAAAAAGATAGTATTCTACTGTCATTTAAAAGTATCTATAAAAATTCTAGAAGGTGAGAAAAGAAAGGAACATAACATGTTTATTCATACCTACTATGGGCAGAATGAACCGCTGAAAAGTGAACTCCATAGCCATACCTCGCAAGCTTTGGTCCATTAGTCTGAGTGTTATTTTTCAAAAAATATGAACATTTCTGAGTGTTATTTTTCATTCAATCAATCATCAGCCTTCTTCTCCAAACTCTCTAGTAAACCTATCATGCACTTCAAGATCTGACTTGCTTACAGTAGGCTTTTGTCGCGCCAACACTTTGTCAAAATCCCTTCTTGATATCGCTGGTGGAGTAATCTGATAAATACCACCAAATCTTCAATAGTTCCGGGGAAAGACGCTTCAATGGATTTCTTGAACGAATGACCTTCTGCATTTTTTTCTAGGACCGTTTCCTGATCAACAATTTCTATGTCACTGTTTCTTGAGTCTGTCAAACTCGAATCCTTGCTTTTTCCCTATATGATTAAATATAGTCCGATAACAATGAATACCGCTCCAATAACCCTGAAAAACATTTAGTTTCAAACAAAATATTAAATTTGGTTAAACTAAAGATGCCATGATATCAGTGGGCAACCCAACCCAACCAATTTGACCATCCTGCGATACACTACCGACCATAGTTAAAATGTTAGGTATAAGAAGTACCTTCCCATCTCGATTTGTTCAGCTAGAGTGACTGAACTAACAATCACACAGATCAGCATCCCCAGGGGATTGAAGGTTGTCACAAAGAAAGGTCCTTTTACCTTCATTATTAGACCCGAAACATAGTAGCTTGCCCCTGATCGAACTATACCCTGTGTCCAATAGCAAATAGAGTTTCAAATCGTAATACAGGAAAAACAAAATATAAACATATGGGACGTTAATATAATCTTTTTTCTTACACTATATAATGTAGCGAATAGTTTTGTGTCCCATCTCAAAGACCAAATGCCTGGTTTGTCCTTCTCGATTACAAAAGTCATCACAGTACCTTGCAAGGCACCCATCATACATATGTAAACGCCCAATGCACACACTACCCACTACAAGAATTCTGGCAAATAGCCACGGACATTATTTTTGGGTATAATACCCACAAATTACCCATGACTCTATGAAGATGGGTAAAACCTCTGAGGCTAATTGTTTGCCCATGAGATTTTCACTTTGTGGGTAAATTTACCCACGTCATTTAGGTGGGTGATTGTGTTGCGTTCATGGGTAAAGTCTCATGAGATTTTCTTACTCGCCACGAAAATACCCATATATATAGTTGTGGGTAATTTGTGGGTAACATTAGCCGCAAAAATATTCGTGTGTAAAAGTCAATGATACATAACCCATATTTTTCCACAAGAATAATCTTGACCGTGTCTAAAACCATGGGTGAAATTTACCCATAATACTTTGTACGCAAATATTCCCACTAAGATAACAAAGAGGAAATTCATGAAAAAACTGGCAAACGAAATATTTCTATAAACTACATTTCATATACATTTGTTAACGAATAGAATATACCTAAACAATTATGTATTCAACAAATAATGTATCCAAGTACAATCTATAAAATGAGTCGTCCGCAAAACAATAAAACACAAGAAACTAATAGTAGTTCCAAAAGTACTATAGTGCATTAGCAACATGCATGACTGTATGAGTAACATCTATATATTACATGATGATATATATTCACAAGGCATCACTCCATGTCCAATCTAGTGCTTTTTTGCTAACTGGTGAGTGCAGTTTCTCTTTTATTTTTTCCACACATTGGTCTTCACCTGGAATACACAGTTTCGCTTATACCCTACATACAAGACATAAATAATCAGTTTTACAAATGATCATATAGCCATGAGAGGTTTTCATACAAAGAGAGGTTTACAAAATGAGAATTTGTAATAAAATATATAATTTGAGGGTAAATGGTGGTAAGCACAAGACCCACTTCTCAAATAAGATTCTAAATTTAAGGTTAAGAATAGCATCATATACATTAGTATAACTCTCAATCTTGGCAATCCACAATCATATCTTAGTAATATTACATATGTTTACATGGGCCAAAGGAGTTATATACTACTATATGTCCGTAGTTGATTTAAATCATATATGCAGTTGTAAGATATAACTTTTCACATGCACATCAAACCAGAACACAAAGTAGCATATAGATGGAATTCTAGAGAGAGAAAGTTAGAGGTTTAGGGAACTTAGTGAGATAAAGTGAAAGATATTATTATGAGCTCCAACTCTCTACCTTGGAAGGTAGAGAGTATTTATAGTCTTACATAACTCGCCACACTTTGGGCTGTGGATCAGGCATACAGTGGGTAAAGACCCGTCCGTCCTCCACGGTGTTACTTAACTAAATTACTACTTAACTTAAGAGAACTACGACTACGAGCTTTCTAACGATTACATATACTTGAGGTGACCGACTCTTTAATACATGGAATTTCTAATTCCTAACAATCTCCCCCTAAGGGAGGTCACCTCAATCATGTACCAAAATTACATTGAATACAAATAGATATTACATTAACAATTGATCTTGCATTCTTGATGTAGTCCTTTGCTCATAAGCTCGTAGTCATTGATACTTCACAATGCATGTTTGGATATTCCAAGTGGAGATCTTTTACTGATCCACGTGATAGTAATTATGAGCCATCTTTTGAAATCATCAGCTATCAACAATCTCTGACACATCCTTTGTGGTGTTGGTATTATGTGATGTTGTGACTTTAGGACCGACATGCTCACATTCTGGATCACGAAATCTTCTCATCAGAGTAGCGGAAGCTTTTGTTGAATCTTGATATTGGCAGCAGCGTAGCAGAAGCATGGAGTGAAAATATCAGAGTCATTGATGCACTAATCATGATTTCTTTGAGTTGAATGTGTTAAGTGAGCATGCGGCTATGGATTGACCGCTTCATTCTGATCAGCTGCAAACATCGGGTGTACCTGCATACAACAGTTAGCAATAAATCGCACGAAAGTGTCTTTGATCACTTTCGTTGAATTGAGGTACACGGCCCACGGTTCCCCGTTGATCAGTACATGTACTGCCTGTGATCAGGTATAATTCCGAAGAATTTCCTTGACAGGGTTTCGCAGCTGTTCTAGCTGTTCTCAAACCGGAACATCTCAAAGAGGACAACACGGAGTGAGTGAACCAGCGAATTTTAAGTCCACTGATTGATGAAAAGAGATTTGAAAAACAATCGTGTATTGCTCAATAGAAATTGTTTTTGCAATACAACGAAGGTTTTATTGAAAATCAATTATCAATCATAAAAACACCTTTTAGATTGAAAAATTAGTACACGGTCGATGTGCTAAAGAAAAGAGTTTTTAAGCACAAAGACCGGTTTTTCAAAGGTATCCGTCAATCCATAACCTGAACCAGGTTTGATTCAAAAGATTGAATCTCCCCATTGTTTCTGTTCAGTTGTCACATGGTTGATCTATTAGATAGATCTCACATGCCACCTACCAGGAGCTTGTTTGATGATGGCTCCAGAAGGTTTTCCATCTTCATTGTGAATATGTATACACATCACTCAGATGTTCTGGCAATACCACAAGGATAATGCGTAGGACTCAAGATATAATCTCTCTTTCCACATTGTGTGAAACAGAGAGTCTTCATTGAAAGTGTCCTAATGAGATTTGTTGATGATCTCGTGGCTCTAGACTCAATTTGTGCATATTTGGATCCTATGCCGGAGACTAGGGAGAGGGTCTCCTTCTTCAATATCAACCATCTCTAAGAGAAAGTCGATAGATAATGTCGGTTCCTCGTGAGAATGAAACAAGCCCTTTTAAGAGGAACTTGAGTGGTTTGGAAAGTTGAAGTGCAGTGCGTCACTGGGTCCATGACGTCTTGTCTTCAATACCGATGTTACCATCAGTAGCATATGAATTGAACCCGGTTTCTGCCCTAAGGTTGAATAAATGGAGGGCTATTTGTTTTCACCCTTTTCTCATTCAATTCTTTTTAATTCTTCAACCCCTTCAGTGCTTACCGAGACTTCATAGCTAGAACCTTGTTGGGTTTATTCCAGTACTAGCTCAGTCTTAGTCCGCACTCTTCCCATATCTCATTTTTCTCCTTTTATCATCATACCTAAGGACTTCTACACTAACTAGTGGATTGTCCCTGGGTAGATCCCTCCGGTTCTGGCGGATCATGGGAACCAATACCTAACCTTATCATCCTTATATCACCGTACATAAAGTAAAGTTGGTCGGTCAATTTGGTATTGTTCATCTGCCATTGGAACCAATTGAAAACCATTTGAAACTCAATTCAGATACTTGTGATATATTATCAAAGCATTTTGTACCTGAATTGTTTTTGATATTTTTAGAACGAGAACTCCCCCTCAACATGTGCATCCAGTATTTGAAAATGTTTTGCACACGGAGGCAAGAGAAAGAATTAACTTCTTTGATTACCATTTTCTAAAAGATATCAACATCACTTCCCACATCAAATCAAGTAGATATAGCATTTCCGGGAAGGATGAGGTTTCCATAAATTTGCTCCCCCTCAATATGTGCCTCGAGGTTTAAAAAGAGTTTTGCACATACTAGAGGGAACTTGCACATTGAGATAAGTTGATCACATTTCAAATCATAGGTTTAAGATAGATGCTCCCCCTCAACATGTGCATGGAAAATTTGAAATCGTTTGTCACATGTGGGCAGGATAGCATGTACATCCTTATAAAACCATTTACCTAATTATCAGTTTAAATCTAATTTAAATCACACATTCTCCCCCGATCACAATTATCAAATCATTTGAGATTTGTGATCTCGTATAGATTTAAATTGATTTTGAAAGCTTTTAAGGAGAATTGTGACTTGATTGTGAAAGTTTTTGAACTGATAAGGATCGGATTTTAAGACTTTAAACTCCATTGATAAAACATGCATGTACATCTTTTGAAAACAATTTAATGCCAAATAACTTTTTAATTTAATTGAAATCATTCTCCCCCTCAATCAATGACATAGGTTGTTGATTGAGAGATAGAGATTTTGACATATAAGTCCTGATGATTATCAAAAATAGAAATCGAGTTATTTTTCAAAGCATTTGGTTTTCAGCAGATAAGAGTTTATAGAATCAGAGCATAGAATTTGAAAACATGGTAAAACATGGCTCTGTTCTTTCTTTAAAACCGGGTTATTGCCTGAAAATGACAATAAACCATTGTTTCTCTTTCTCCCAAAAATATTTTTTGATTTTTTTTTGATTTTTTTTTATATAAAAATTCGAACAACATCTAAAGTCCCGTGTCATTCTTTGAATGACAACATCAAGACCGTAGATATTATCGAATCGAGAAAAACATGACAAAATGACAATATTTTTTGAAGATTTTTCGAATTTTTCAAATTTTTATGGATTTTGAAAGTTTTATATTTTTCTATTTGATTTTTGAAGGTTTTATAATTTTGTATTTTGTTTTTCGAATAGATATATACAAGAGATAGAAGAAGAAAGACCTTTACTCCTCGTCTTCCTCCTGAAGACGTTTGAGTGTTTCTGGTTGAAGGCATTTCAAGCCAAGACGTGGAAGAATAAACTCAAAACGTTCTCTTGGAAGAGCTTTGGTGAAGATGTCTGCTAACTGGTATTCAGTCCTCACAAAATAGAGTTCCACCACACCGTTTTCCACTTGCTCCCTGATGAAATGATGTCGAATGTAGATGTGCTTTGCTCTTGAGTGTTGTACGTTGTTGCATGAGAGAGCAATAGCACTTTTATTATCACAGTACAGAGGGATTTGTTGAATACAAAGCCATAGTCAGTTAACTGAGATCTCATCCATAGGATTTGAGCACAACAAGATGACATGGCTATGTATTCAGCCTCTGTAGAGGAAATAGAAGTACTCATTTGCTTTTTTTTGACGACCAGCTCACAAGCTTATCACCCAAAAACTGAGCACCTCCAGACGTACTTCGACGAGTATCTTGACAACCTGCATGATCAGCATCTGCATAGGCCGTTAGTGACATACCGGTGTCCTTCGGGTACCATAGTCCCATATTGATGGTTCCTTGGAGATACCGAAAGACCCGTTTAATCGCTTCAAGGTGCTTTTTAGTAGGCTTAGACTGATATCTAGCACACATGCACACAACGAACAAGATGTCTGGTCTACTCGCTGTGAGGTACATCAGGGATCCAATCATACTACGGTATTTCGTTTGATCTACCATGATCCCTGAGTGGTCCTCATCCAGCTTGGTTCGTTCAATCATGGGAGTGTCAACAGGGTCACTAGAATCAAATCCAAATTTCTTTAAAATCTCATTTGCATATTTAGATTGATTTATGAAAATGCCTCCGGGACTTTGTGAAATTTGTAATCCCAAGAAAAATGACATTTGTCCCATCATTGACATTTGAAATTTTGAACCCATTTCATTAGAAAAACGTTCACATTCCATTGGGTCGGTCGAGGCAAAGATGATATCATCAACATAAATTTGAACATGAATTATATGTTTGCCTGACTTCCTGGTGAACAATGTTGGATCAACTGCTCCTTTGCTAAATCCGGTAGATAGAAGAAACTTTGATAGCGTATCATACCATGCCCTTGGAGCTTGCTTTAAACCGTACAGAGCCTTCTTCAGACGATAAACGTGGGTAGGATGCTCTGGATTTACAAAGCCTTCAGGTTGGCTGACATAGACGACTTCTTTAAGATCTCCATTCAGGAATGCCGTCTTCACGTCCATCTGATAGACTACCATGTTCTTACTCGCAGCATTAGCCAAAAAGATTCTGATTGCCTCGATTCGAGCAATAGGAGCAAAAGATTCTTCAAAGTCTATACCCTCCTCTTGACGGTATCCTTTAGCCACTAATCGAGCCTTGTTCTTCAACACATCACCATGCTCATCAAGTTTCACTTTGAAAATCCATTTTAGAGCAATAATCATTGCACAATCTGGAGCAGGTACTAACTCCCATACATCAAGTCGATCAAACTCATGAATTTCTTCTTGCATGGCATTGAACCAGCTGTCTTCATTCATGGCGGTTAACATCTTTTGGTTCGATCTTAGAGAGTACGGAGTTGAAGAAGCACCACAAGGCATCAGTTGCAAGTTGTACGTGTGGATACAGGACGAGAGGGATTTCCAATGATGTTGTCCAATGGATGATCGTGAGTCCATTTTCTGAGGTGTTCATGTGGCAGTGGTTGAGGGACTGAGGTAGCAGAGTCGATGTCTCCTGAAGAAGATGGTTCTGATAATGATTCAGGAGCAAATATGTTTTCAAAGGGGGCATCTTCGGGAGTAGCAAAGGGATTAACTTCATCATTGATACCAGACATAGTTCCATGATGTACCCTCGAAGTTTGATGATTTGTTGATGAGACAGAGTGATCAGCAGCAGGCGCTTCTTGACTTAATGATATTGAGATTGAAGGATTGACGTCATTCACAGGAATATGAGCAGCCTCTGAAGTAGGAATTGTCAGTTCATTAGCACTTGGCTCATAATGCTCATCAAACATGAGATCAAACAATTTCTTTCAATCATCTTCAGATGGAGGTACATATGGAGTTTCTGGAGAAGAATTTGGTATAAGGGATGAACTAATGGGACTGTCTTGAAGTGCGGGTCCTGAACTGGAGTGTCCAGGAGCCATAGGACCACTGCGATAGAAACACTCTCTGACTATCTTTATCAACCCATATGTAGACAATTTGAAGTGACCACTGATAAAGAAAACCTGATATACCAAACTTGAAACTGAAGAAGAATTCCATGCATTTGCATCTTAAGCTCGCCTTTGTGAATTTTAACTTCAATCTCAAATAAGTGATAATTGATTAACTCCGAAGTAATCAGCTTGTGTCAAATGCCCAACACGTGAATAAACGTACAACCGGATGTATGTCGATCCACTGAATGAACCGGAACAAATGATTTCTCGACATTAAAGCATTCTTCCTAAAGGTATACATGTAGAGACTGATCTGGAAGATTCACCACAAATGTCTTCGAGCAGATGAGGAAGTCATTTTCCTTAATGTTCATGTGGTTGATTTACAGAGTGCACATTTGGAGAAGAACAATGAAACAATGATCCGTGAAGATTTGGCAAAGGAGTACCAAAGAGCGGATCACTATTCATGAGTGCAACTGCAATGATAGTCATTAACAACGCCTTGTGAAGTAACTGGAGATAAGGTTTCTTGAGACTTCCAAGAAGTACTTCTTAGATGGTGAACCAGTTGAGTCAATACAAACCAGAGCATGAGCTTCAGAAACTGGATGATCAACATTCGTCGGAGGTTAAAAGTACTCATCAAACATATCTTTGAAAAACATGAATCCCAAACATTGATTCCCAATTATCCTTAGTATATTCACTCTTCATCAAAAAGAATATACACTCATCATCATCAAAAATTAAGTCGTATAACCATTATTCAAACATCCATCATCATGTAGTATATTCACTCTTCTCCCCCTCAAAAATTGCTTCTGAAGTTGCCATTTTTGATTTAACAAGTGAATAAGAGTATACACCAATGAACTTAGATCCATTTGATGACTGAATGAGCGTGGAAAAACATGAAGCTTGTTGATGAATAATGTAGATGAGTATGGCCATTCACGAGAGAATTTCTCATTAGCTGAAGATAAAGCGCACAGAAGAGCGTACACTTTTCTTTTCTATGAGGAACGGGGCCTGAAGTGTTATCTGTAGACACCATAATGATGAAGTACGAGGCCTGAACTGATTTGAACAGACGTCATTGTTAAGATCCCTGTCATATGTTTAGAGCCGCCCGAATCCAAATACCAAGGGACGATTTGTACGACCTGCTTTGGACAACAGACGAAGACAGAGAATTGGAAACATTGGATCCCCACGTGCTGATGGGTTCCTTTTGGTTAGCACAAACAGTCTTTAAATCAGCAGAAACCCTAGATGCAATGGCATTATCCCTAGGAGCTGAACTAGTAGAAGCATCAGACTTAGTCAAATGACATTTTGTGCTTAATGGGATTATTCTACCAGTTGGCTTCCAAACCTTAACAGGCACTATTCTAGGCATAGTGGATCTAGCTAAGGGGTAAGGTTTGCCATTCGTTAATATTCGACCTGTGGGCTTCCACTGAAATCCTATATTTGTAAACACATTCCCTGTAGGTTTCCAAGATTGCTTAATCTGTTTCGCTCTCCAAACTTTCTTAACTGGGTTATGAATCTTAGACCTCAGAAATAACACATCACATTTATCATGATTACCAGAAAATAAACATTTTTTACATGTTTTGCAGACAGCATGAGGCCTCGAATTAATTTCAGTAAGCTTAGAGCTAATACTAGAACTAACACGATTCTTTTTGTTCAAATCAAACTTCTTGTCCCTATGGTGTTCTTTCACTTCCTTATCATGAACACTTTTAGTTTGCGTAATCCTATCCTTCTTTGCATTGCTTCTAGGTTTTGACCCGCTAACTTTAGTGTCAATCTTAACATCTGTAGAAGTAACGATGGGAACATTACATGGCTTCACTACTTTCTGCATTTCTGGTCTAGAAGTGCTGGGATCTGAAGTTCTAGGAGGCACATCAAAGGTTGCTTGCTTGAATTTTGGCATGGAACAAGGCATATCAAGGGTCACATGCTTGGCTTTAGGCATAGAACAAGGCACAACTATTCTATCTCGCTTATTGCTAGATTTCGGACTTGTGACAATTACATACTCTAAGAGTTCCTGAGATCGTTTGGCATCCATGCAGGCATAGGCTATAGTACTATCAAAAGGTTTTTCTAATCTTTCATCTTCAACAATCTCACGGAGACCCTTCAAACTTTCCTTAAGGTATGAGAGATATGCTTTATGTGCAAGTTCATTATTCCTAATGGGCGGGGGAACATATAACATATCGATAGCATATTTATCACAAGCAGAAACCTTAGGAACAGAGTATTTGCAATTTGGGATTGGCAACTTTCCTTTCACCTCACGCTTCAGATTCTCAATATCGTTAAGTAAAGAAGTTATCTTTTCAATTTGTTTATCATGATTAACTTTAAATGAATCACATAACTCTTTGTTTTGATCATTAACCTTTGAAATTTCAGCTTTAAAACAATCATTTTCCTTTTGCAAGTTATCAATTATGTTTTGAAGTTGGAAATTCTGAGAATCTAAAGGTGGAGGCATATGGGAACCAGTCACATCCTTCTTTTCACCTTTCAGTTGTGAAATTTGGGCTTTCAATCTTTTGATCGTGTTATAATGAGCTCGAATTTGTTCATCACGTTTGCTAATTTCAAAAACTGCATCAAACTCAGGAGCATCAGAGGATGTCTTGATATTTGAGGTTTTAACATTTTCTTTGAGATGTTGATGTTTTAATTGCAAAGCAAGATGTTCAACTTCTAATTTAGAATAATGTTTGACCAAGTTATCATGATCATCCTGTTCTATTTTCTCATGCAATTTTGAATTTGTTGTTTCAAGCTCAATGACACGATCATGGGAGACTTTCAGAGCAACAGATAATTCATGAAATTGAGAAGCATTAATGGAGCAATTTGTAGCAGTGAAAAACACATCTTGAGCAATACATTCAGAAATCAGATTCTCATTCAGTGTATGCAAGTTCTTCCTTTCAATCTCACTATATTTTAATTCTCTCTCATAGTCACTAACCTCAACAATCATTGCATCAAATACCTTTTCCATTTCTTTAATATCAGAATGCGTCCCCTTTTTAAGACTCTCAAATTGATCTTTTAGTTGTTTAAAGAAAGGCATGACCTCAGTTAAATAGCATTCTTTAGTTTGCTCAAAACCCCTTTCCCCTTCAGTTATACCGGTGGGTGTGATCCTTTTCTTACAAGTTTTCTCAAAATCAACAAATAGTTGAAAGATAACATATTCACTGATTAAGGTCTTGCTTTTAGTGGCAAGAGATCTAGGAACTAAGTGCATTGGTGTATTAGGAGGATACACAGTTGATTTAGGCAGTTTCCTACAAGGGGGATTCTTTTCAACAAGATTTTCAGCTTTTTGCATTTCCATATCCTTTTTCCAGAACACTTGTTCAGGGGTTAATAGAGTCTGAGGCTTAAACTTGTTCAAGGAGATCCAATTTTCTTTAGCGTAATTATGGGGTTTGATCGTTATGTTATTCTTTTTACACTCAGGATCTTCTAACTTCTTATTCATTTTCTCCCTAGTGACTTCATCAGATTTCTTATCTTCCTCAGTGCACTCAACGCAACTAGGTTTCTGCCTAGGCTTAAGGATTTCATTACCATCATAAAGCACCTTATGAGCATTTCTAGCCTTTTTAATTACCTCTGGATTTGGTTCCTCAACAAGGGGAATGCTATGCTTATCGCTTAAGACTCGATGCTTAGTGATCATGTGAGCAGTTTGAATGGTATTCCCTTGTACGTACAACTTATTTTCAAGCTTGTTTTTCAAAGTTTTTAGATTGGAAAAATCATTCAAAAGTTTTGATTCCTTAGCCTTGAATTCTTGCTTAAGCATTTTAACATTTTCTTGAAGTTCGTGTTTTTGCTTAGCAGTTTTGGAAAGCTTTTCTTGTAAGGAGTTTAACTCTTGTTTTAATACTTCTTCTCTAAAATTACTTTTTCTAATAATTGTACGCATTTGGATATCCATCTCCTGCTCACGAGTGGTAAGTTCAAACTTAGCACGTTGTTCGTATATGGCAACTTGATCCTTATAGGTATTGAGTTCAGTGGTCAAGGAATCATCAGGCACAAATGTAGTGTACTCATGCAATCCATAATCATCATTTTGAGAAGAAGATGCATACCTAGGTACTGCAGAAACTTTCATGCAAGTTTCCTCTGCATTAACGTGCACAGGTTGTGGCCGGTGCATCTCTATCTTGGGTACATCCGAAGCTTCCATGTAGCGTTCCTTTGCATTAGCTTGCACGGGTTGTGACTGGTGCACCTCTCTCTCTTGTGGACATGAGCATGAAGATTCTATTTTAGCATTGTCCGACTCATCATTATTTGTTTTCTCTAACATTCTGCATTCAGCACCACCCGATTCTTCACCAGATACATTACCCAACTTATCACAACAATCTTTCAACTGCACCTGACACTCCTTCACGTCTTCATTCTTTTGTGCAGATTCTTCAATGAACTTTTTCATATTATCCATGAGTTGGATAAATGTCTCAATGAATTCCTGAATTTCCATTCCAGTATGTTTTTTGAAGGAAATTCCAGTCAAGTGTTGATTGTAATCTGCTGAATATTCCCCACTGATGAATGGCTGAAATTGTTTGTAGATTACTTGAAGAGCTGCACTGGAACCATCCTTTTGAACCTCTTCATTAGTAAGTTGCAGCTTTAAATGTTCTAAGTTCAACAGCAAGCTTCTTGTCAATGTAGGTAAGTCCTGGCGGAAAAGAGCACTACATGTTCGATCCCCAGCTATGGATAACAGTTGTAAGAGGTGCAGATGAAGTAGCTGATATGGCTCAATGCTGCATTCCATTTGCGTGGCATTCTCATTGTACTCAGAACATGAAGATCTCACATCCTCATTGTTTAATTCAAACATCTTTAATCGTTCAGTGTAGCATCCATTATCATTATTATCCACAGCATCATACAATTTAAGCACTTCTGAGATCACTGGGTCAGTAGAGTAAGACATGATGTGTTAAGATGACTGATGGATCGATACAATGAAGGACGATTGTGTGATAGGACCTTAGATTGTTCGTAGGATTAGCAGAGATGTTGTTTGGTTGTGATTCGGATTGGTTTATGCCCGTTTTTCCTGAGAAATTTAGGTCTAAAAACTTAAAAACCTTAATAACTTTTGTTCGGAGCGGATTTAGACCTCGAAGATTGACAGTTTATTCGGCGTGCCATTCTCCTCGTTCTCACGGTCATTTTGATGGGTAGAATGCTGAAAACGGAGTTACGGTTCAAAAGTTATGGCCGTTTGAAGTTTTGACGGGAAAAATCAACCAAGTCGCTACGAATTCTTGAACCAAGTCGCTAACAACTAATTCGCTACACCACTAAGTCGCTAGAGTCCCAAGTCGCTAGACAAGTTCAAGTCGCTAAGTAGTAACTCGCTAGGCCTCAAGTCGCTAGCATAATTTTGGCAGCAATTCGCTACTCAAGTCGCTAGAGATACAAGTCGCTAAAGAGCAACTCGCTACAGACCAAGTCGCTATCACCAAGTCGCTACCCGTAGTGGAGAGTCCACTACTTGTACTGTAAATCGCTAGATCTAAGTCGCTAGGTTTAGAACTGTAACTCGCTACAATTTTGTAAAGCAAGTCGCTACGAAGAAACTTATGCGTGAGCTAAGTCGCTAGCAAGAAAAACCATATAACCATCACTTTTCAATCCAAAAACAACCCAACCAAGATGATTCAAGCTTACCAAATGATAACCTACACACTTGTGATGATTCTAAACATAAAAGTACTAACAAAATCCAAACTTTAACACAAGAAATCAACCAAATGATGCAAAAACCACTAAACTTTTTCAAACTCAAAAACCACCTAAAAACCACTAGAAATCCAAAGATGTGCAAGATATGATCTAACCATGGCTCTTGATACCAATTGTAAGATATAACTTTTCACATGCACATCAAACCAGAACACAAAGTAGCATATAGATGGAATTCTAGAGAGAGAAAGTTAGAGGTTTAGGGAACTTAGTGAGAGAAAGTGAAAGATATTATTATGAGCTCCAACTCTCTACCTTGGAAGGTAGAGAGTATTTATAGTCTTACATAACTCGCCACACTTTGGGCTGTGGATCAGGCATACAGTGGGTAAAGACCCGTCCGTCCTCCACGGTGTTACTTAACTAAATTACTACTTAACTTAAGAGAACTACGACTACGAGCTTTCTAACGATTACATATACTTGAGGTGACCGACTCTTTAATACATGGAATTTCTAATTCCTAACAGCAGTTTTAACGTTGTAAAGAAGATCCATATAAACATCAAAGAGAATTTCACATGCATGTACATGATATACATAGCTGAGACCATGAGAGTTTACCTTGTTTATATTTTTTAAACGGGACTAAAAAACAAAGAAATTCCTTTGTGTGTTGCTTGACCTCTAGCCAAAATGGTATCTGCTTTTCATTTAATAGTTTTAATCCACAAGAAATAATGGAAATCAAGAAGAACTGATTTTTTTTATACATCAGCTCTCACAGTATAGATCACACATATACAATGTTGAAACAAAGCACTAATCTGATGTAAATGGTCAAAAAAATATTTGACATCATATTCCATACTTCTTATTTATATTTAAAGTGTGACATGGTGGGCTGTAGTCATTTGAAAATACATTCAACATGTTACTACAAACCCATTAAAGAACTACAGTTTGCATTCTTAGGAGTAACACAAATTAGCAAACTCGATACAAGTGGTCTTTTGTTAAATGACATTGTGGTAAACAAATCGAAGCCAATTGTATACAAACATACCTTGGGCTTATACAATCACTTTGATGTTCATTCCATAACAATGATAATTCATGCTTTTCTTCTCGTGAAGAATAAATAGTCAAAAATTTACCAAATCCTGTATGGTCATATGTTTGTGAGTGCAAATGGCAAAATGCATACCACAATCTCGTTCTTTTACAAAGTGCATACTCATTATTTTTTTAACAACTACTTACATGGATGTATAGAACTGAAGACATGAGTCGTAACATGTAAACTATATTTCTCTCACACATTTCATCGAACAATTTATAGGCACTCACCAAATCACCATGTTCACTACAAATCAATAAAAAAAAAAATCAAATTAGTAATGTCCACATCAATTGCTATAAAAATAAAGACTCCATAGAAGAATAAAAAAAATATTATATCAAATTTCCTAAAAAAGAAGACAAGAAAAGTATCTCAGAACATATGAAAACATCGTACTTGTAACATTAGATTAATCAATTATTTAATTACATAGTTAAAATAACCAAAGCAAAATTTTACATTCAAATCTGCGGCACTCTATTTCTGAACCAAGTAGAGAGAAAACTGTAATTTTTTATTGTTCTACATGAGAGGGAAATAAATTTTGTTTCCCGCTGTTAACATTTTAACTTTTTAAAACCGCCCATTTTTTCCTACCCGGGCTAGATTTAGAATTTAAAAGCCCAACTTGTCATTTTAAAGTTATTAAAAGCGATTCATAATATGTTAAATTACATAATAATATCAGTTTGGCTTCATTATTCAATATACAACTCCCTCCGTCATATTTTATAAGTCCATGTTTAAAAAATCAAAGTCTTTATCTTCAGATTTTGACCATAATTATTTTTTTTGTGTTATATAATACTTGATACAAAATATATTAATTGATTTGTGTTTTAAATGTATTTTCGCTGGTATATTTTCATCAAGTATTATATAACACGAAAAAAATAATTACGGTTAAACTCGGAGGAAAAAGACTTTGACTTTTTAAACATGGACTTATAAAATGAGACAGAGGGAGTAACAAATAACAAAAGGGAAATTTGTATTTTTGACTCAATATGCAACTTATTTCTAACTTGACTCATTTGTGTGAACTAGCCTAGAGGTTGTTGATTCAAGCATCGCTGGAGGCATTTGTGAGATATACCCTGAGATAGGTGGTATATGGTGTGAAAAAAAATTACCGCTCCAAAACACTTTATTTTGCTAAAATAAATTCGTGTGAGACCGTAATGGGACATATTTACATAGATTGAGTGCACTAATCCTAATTAACAATGGATTACGTCACACCCTTAATTGATGATTGTTATGAACGTTCTAAGATTGACTTCAGTTTATATTGGTATGCCTTATCGACCACTACAAATGATAACCTAATGCTTTGGTATGGATATTAGTTAAAGTGTCTTTTGCGCATTAACTAATCTACTTGCTTAACAATGTCACAAGCCAACACCGCTTACTCCTAGTGGGGGAAGACCTCCGAGGGATAAGAGACATATGCTAATGAGAGAGCCAAATAAAGATCTTTTGTGTATAACACTGCATAATCTTGAATCTTGTCAGTTCCAGTACGTAAACCAAATAAGACAATGCAAGCATTGTTCAATCACAAACTTGTTAGAATGTCATTTAAGTGAGCCCATAAGTTGTCCAAATCATCCAAATGCATAGGAATCAACTTAAAAACAAAAAAGGAAATTAAGCCGAAACAAAGATAAAAAAAAGAAGGTAAAATGCTTAATAGCATAAGGTAAATGAACTATAAAATCACTATGAAAATGCACCTCATGACTCACACATACAAATAAAAGGTAGGGACCAAAATGCAAGTTTATTAAAGAACACCCAAAAAATAAGACATGTGTAGAAAGATTGGTATACATTTACCCACAAATTGCCCACAAAATTTTCCCATGCGCAAAAAATAAGTATTTAGTCCGTGGGAAATATGATTTACCCATGGTATTGCCCATACATTTACCCATGATAACAAAGTTTGTGGGAAATTTTTTGGCGGGAATAATTTACCCACAATTTACACATGAAATACATTTATGTGGGTAATTTTGTGGGATATTTTGCGGGAAAGTCGATGGTAAAATTAATTCCAATTTCAGTTGCATAAACGTGGGCATGTTGTGGGTAATTGGTAGGTAAATACCCATGACTCAAAGTTCGTGCTTAATTTTCGTGGGTATCTGACAGAATTCTTGTAACACCCCTTATTTTATTGATACAGACATAACCAAACACCCTTTAACTGTTACTGTCAGCTTTACTGGACCAAACACCCTTATGCTTTTCATGTCAGCTTTACTTTTGGCCGTTTTTAAAGGTTGAGTATTAGTAGGGCGAGATAAAGTTGTTGTTTCTGATGTTGCTGTGTTTTTGTCCTCCAAATGGTTGTCATTGACTAAGGTCTTCATGTATGCTAGCTTATCTAAAGTTGCACCAACCCTTGCTTCTGAAATGTGTACCTAAAATTTGTGTGATCCACATGATAAATACTCCATATGATTGAATAATTATATACTCATGCCAATTTATCCACAAATTTGTTCACCTGTTTATGTGCTTGTGCAAGCTCTTCTTGTAGCTCCGCTAAATCCTTTTTCAATGTCCCAATGGACTTGTACGCTCGAGCAAGAGGGTTTAAAACATCTACCACCTAGAAATACAAACTCAACTTATAAATGGCAATGAAAGATAATAATCATCCACATTTTTTGTGCTCTCACAATAAATGAATATGCATCTTCTCATCCAATTAGGAATAACTATCGTAAGCACCATAAGGGGGCTCCACTACTAGGTCCATATAAAAAGTGAGCCTGTTACAAATAGAAAAGTAGCTGATCAATGTATGAAATGGTCACCAGAGGCATGAGAGCCATTTCATAGACTGAGTTCAGGATGCTTAACGGACTCACCTTGGATAGACACCATAACAAAAGTGTTAGATAAACTAACTTGATGTCTCTATTATAGGGACATGAAAGAATTTGTTCAAATAAACTAACTTGACATTGAAGCACCATCTGCATAGACACCATAAATGAAGTGTTAGATCCAACGATGAAAGAGACAAACACAAGAACTTGATGAAAAGTAGCTATGACATAGGGAAAGCATGGGTTGGAAAACATGTCAAATATTCAAAGTTCGATCTTCTACGGGTCAAACCGAGCCGGGTCGATTATAAGAGAACTGTTATAAGAATGTTAAAGAATAATGGAGTGCAATAAGCTTTCTACAAAAGAACATGGGGTATGTCATGCTAATGTACTAAATCACTCAATAATTTTAGTACTAAACCTCCGTAACAAAAACTGAACATGTTTAAATCATAGTAATCAAGAATGATTGTTTCCCTCTAGGATTCTGCTTGTAAAAGAAGCCAATCAACCGTACAGCTGTAAACATTTCAGTCAATCTAAATATTAAAAGTTGTGGGGTTATACAATAAATGGATGACACTTGACCAAAGTTCAAAAATGAATCCATTCTCTTTTTTTTCCATTAAAGCAGGTTGAATCATTGAAATTGTGACAAAAAATATCCAGACCCAATTGTATGTAAAAGGGTGATTGCAGCATCGTGACCAGTACCTTTATCATTATCTTTATCTGTATTGATACAGGTATGTTGAAAGGGAAATTTTTGTCAGCAAAAAACTACGTTCCTCTTTGACACATCCATGATCTTTGGTTCATGAGTACCTTCTTCAAAACGATGTGAATCTCCTAAGTTCATTCTAAGGATATTCACATCCTCTTGAAAAAGGTACTTAGAAGCAAAGCAATTTTATGCGCCAAAAATGAATGTAATTTTATGTTGGGAAAAAGTACTCTTTTACCACCATTGTGTCAATACTAAACCGATTACATCTAATGTGATCATTTGGTATATTGCACGTAGTCCTTCATCCAAATTGGTCTCTTACAATCTCTTTTGGGCCTGCTACTTTGGACTACTTGGTCGCGGACGTGATAGGCTTATCCAATAACAACATCATTTGTAATATACATTACTGAGCTCTCACCCAGACTCTCAGTTATTGCATGATTTTTGAGTCCAGTCCCTAAGGATTTCGTGTTCAATCCCCACGGATTTCGTGATTTAAACTGCCGTTATTTATGCCTACCAACAACAATGCAATCATATTTGCCTCATCCAGATGGATGAGTACCCTACGTGATACTCCTTTCAATAGACATAAATGTTCATGGCTTTAGCAGATATTGGATCCGTCAATATCCTGGACAACATCCACTAAGCTTGATCCTTTTTCGTCGCTGAGCATCTATAACCAAATTAACGTACATTTGCAAAAATAACATACAAGCTAATTTATAACACATACATACAAAATACAAAAAGCGTTATATTTACTTTGTGAAGCACACATTGTGTAACAGCTTATAAGATGAGATTTGAACTTTGTAGTCGATATTAAATAGACGCATAAACGAAGGGACAAAACATCAACCTTTTGGAAATAGTTTTTAATGAAATCTGTGTGCGGTATTTTAAATTTGTTTGTTCATTACTCTACTGCAAAAGTGAATTTGGTTGTAGTTGTTAAAGGACAAGTACAAAAATAAAATATAATCAGCATATGCAATCTGAGATAATGAGAGATCCGAATGTTGCTATGCCATATCTGATTGTGTTAAAAACTTTGAATATATATAGCATTAAGAAACAATTAAAAATTAATGTATGAGGACAACTCAAAGCATGAAACCATGAAACACATGTTACTTTAGTTTACATATATATTTTATATTAAAACTACAAAACGTTCGGTACAATAAGAGCATTAATAAAAACTCAACTTCAAGCAATTGCGAGGGCACATGCATCAGAAAGGCTCTAGCTTGTGAATCTCCGATGTTAGAGGAATCCTGATGTTAGAGGAATCCTGCTGGTTAACAACAAAACACCATCAATCATCATACCATAAAATAATAATATTTCAAATAATAATTACGTGTTTAAGATTCATATGGTTGTGGAAAAAATTAAACCACCTGTAAGAAGCAACAAACTTATTAACATCCAGAGCTATAATCAATTTGTATGCTTACGTACAATAATATCATAAAATCGAGTAGCGATAAGGCGTGGGAACATAACTGATATTGCTTAACAAAAGACATCACACGGAATAATCTAAAACGTACCATAAATTAAATATGTACAAAAAATCATGCTATAATATTATGAACAAAACCAGAAAGACATCATGCTATAATAGTTATTGCTTATATGGCTAACAAAAAATCATATAAAACGTACCATTAGGATTTTAAGGAAAAGAGGCGTATTTTTTTTCCTGGATGTGATTAGTCAAAAAGCTATATTGTGAAACTATATTTAAGGAAAAGATATGTATAATAAGTTTAAAAAAAGATAATTACTTAATATAATTTTTGTAGATAAATACATTCCTTTTCAAAATAATCAAAATGGTCAATGATTGGTTGTAGAGATTTATATATTTGGTTTTCCAAGTTATAATCAAAAAAATGTGTTTGCCTAAGTGGTAAACACACTTGTTATTTATCCAAATAACCAAGGTTCAATCCTTGCAAGGCTCTTTTTTCATAAATAATTTTCGAAAATAACTATTAAAAATCCGAAATTTACATAATATTTAATTAAATTAAAAAAATATTGCTTAGGTGGACAACTAATGATTACATGGCATTAAAATGAATTACATGGCATTGAGGTGGCAATTGTGGAATAATCTACGTGTCATGCCTCCTGTTATATAATATATATATATATATATATATATATATATATATATATATATATATATATATATATACTAGTTTTCGAAGCCCGCCCAATGGGCGGGCATGAGTTATAATTATTTGTTTGTTGTTTTTTGTTAACTGAAATACATTTTTTAGAATTGTCAAACAATATTATAAAACAATTGTTTCTTTGGTTTTTAGTTGTTGGTTTTAGTTTTTCTTGTTTAGAATTATAAATAATTGTATGGTTTGTGTGGATGAAAATTATAAAAACATACATTACTTTCTGCAATAATATTCTTTTGCGAGCCAACCTTCACGCATTTGTTGTCATCTTGTAGCTCCAGTTATCACATTACTTTTTTTGTGTTATTTAATTTTTATTTTGATGGTGTTATTTAACGAAAGATTACTTTTAAGGATGTGGTCATGAATTGTAATTATGGTTTGATGGTATTTTGTTATTGTATTAGTTTAATTTTCACTCAACGGTAAATTATTTGTAATGACGGATATTTCATTGTATATTTTTATTGTATTAGTTTACGGTTGAAATTTTTTTATTTCATTTTATTTTGTTATTGTATTAGTTTTTGTTTGAAATTTTTTAAGGAAAAGTAAATTTTTTAATCATGAAAATTAGTTAAGCATTATTAATTATTAAACTATTTTATAAAAAAACAATTTACAATTACAATTTGTTTATGAATATTGTTAAGAAAAAGTAATTAATGAAATTAAGCTATAAACATATTAAATAATAACGTAATATAAACAGCCTCTTCGGGCAGCCAGTCGAGACAACCATTTTAATAAAAATAAGAAGTATTGTACATGGAAATAAATATACAAATAAACTTATACACGAACAAAAGATGGAAATTAAAAATCACATGTTGAGATTAAAGGTTTTAGGCCATCTTTAATGAAAACCAATCTGAGGTCTCATCCTTCCTTCGTAAAGATGTCTTATAGTAGACATATAAAAATGTGACAACTGGACCTTTTTGAGATGTGATTAATCCTTTGCTTAATGCATCATGTGCAACCAAGTTTTATCTCAATTTTTGATTTATGAACCTATATTGGAAATAGTGGTATGGTAACTAAATACGTATTATAATTGTACCATCCATCTCATAGACATTAAGAATATGCAATCTTTAGCTAGACATCCAATGACTATTGCTACTACTACCTGCTATTGCAATATTTGTATCTGGACTTTTACTTTGAGAGCCGGACACACGTCTACCTGCAATAACATAAAAAAGCGTGTGAATGTGCAGATGATATTGAACAAACGTAGTAGGATTTATGCAAAATTGACAGTAATGACAAATAAACTTATAAATAGGCACATATTAAAGTTGTAACATACACTATGGTACTAATGTAATCCTAAACATTTGACCATGGGTTATTTGAACAATAATGCTACTAACTAAATCAAACCACCTAGACTCATATATAGTGCAGTGTTGAAAAAAATGTTCATGACTAACGTTGTCGTGGTGATGAACGTCGTTTTGATGGTAGTTCATCCAGTTGTGCATTCCATACTACTAAACCACATGCACCTGTAATGCGAATCAAATATATTAGTTAAATCAAATATATTAATTAACAAACTGGCAAGTGATATTGGAAAAAAAAATATGTAGTTGCAAAGTTTTAATGCTCAAGCCAACCTTCACGCATCTGGACAAAACTTCTTTTGCGAGCCATTACTCGTGCTCCCGCCATTACATTACTTTCTGCAATAATATTCTTTTGCGAGCCAACCTTCACGCATTTGTTGTCATCTTGTTGCTCCATATATCACATTACTTTTTTGTGTGTGAAAAAGGATAGACATTGTGATACAGAACTTTCTAATTTAGCTTAAAACACGGGGTAAATAAGTGATTATATTAAACCACAGATTCTGCTAATCAGTTCCATAATGCAAGTCCCAACAACTCCTTGATGTAATATTCTTTCGTAACAAACTTTACATGAAAGCCATTGTGTTTCAATTTTATGATATGGCTTTTTGTTACAGCCTAACCAGAATACTGATCATCAAAGGCAAGCGATGGCACCAGATCGTCATTTGCATCAGGTATCACAACCAAGCGGCACTAACCAATACATTGGAGTTTCAAGTCTCACTTGATAATATTATTAGGTGTTTAACAGCTACCTTGTTTGTGAGCCACTTGAGACGTCATCAGGCGCACATATCTAGAATAGAAGGCTGGGATAATTATATATTCGTTATCACTATCATATGGTGCTGTTGATGCATAGGTTGGACCTATTGCACAACCAGCAACTTTCTATCAGCGTCTCCAAGGTGCCTTTAGCTCAACCTGGCCAGAACCCCCCACATGAGTCCACTACAATACGTGGCGCTTTATGTCAGATGCGTAATAACATATAAGTTAGTTTGAATACCGTAGTGATCAAAGGACGTGCTCTCGATGCTTAATAATGCTTATCAAATTAACACCAACATGTATGAAATTAAGAATAATAAAGTTACTAGTTCCCTGTGGATTCCATATCTGGCAACAACCATAATGCTTTTTTCACAAACTTGCAAACAGTTTCAAAAGACCATGGATGATGAATTGGAAATATGTGATCTCTTCCTTGAGACCGCTTCCATCCGGGCTGATCAGTAACCCACTTCAATGCTTCCTAAAAAATCACAAAAATTGGAGGTACATTAGAGGAAGATCCCAGTTTATCAAAAATTATGATAAAATACCAAGTTTTTGGGTTTTAACTATCCTTATAGCATTTAATAAGAATAGTTTATTATCAAGGTTGTATGAGAATATGGAGAGTGCAGAAGATGATTCTGAAGTGGTGTCGTCAGCTCCTGGACCAGTGGTCTTTCAAGACTGATATCTGGATCTTTTCCACAACCAACTCGGCCCAAAAGCAATCGTTCCTTCTTTCAAATAATTAGAAGATGTGCTCAACCTATCAACATTTAAATTCTGAAGCTTGCAACCTGTGTCATACCACATAAGCTTTATTCTGAAGCAACATTTAACATTTAACCTGTATCAACATTTAACCATTTTATTCTGAAGCATTTACCATTTTATTCTGAAGCTTGCAACCCGTATCAACATTTTATTTTGTTGCAGCATTTACCATTTTATTCTGAAGCTTGCAACCTGTATCAACATTTAACCTGTGTGCATGCAACCTCTTTATTCTGAAGCTTTAGTGTCATACCACAGAAGGTCTCTTATGAAAGCTTTACTTCGGGCTATATCACTGGGAACATATGCTCCTGGAACCACTACTCGTGTTTATGGATCTGAAGAAAGTTTGTTACCACAGTGTTTGCGATCTATAAAAATGCAAAAGATTTTGGAAGAATCTTGTCTTCCATCTTCATTTTAAAAAAAAGCTTGTATTCCATCTTCATTTTTAGATGCTATAATTGAAGGCGTGGTTTGCTCTGCTGAAGCCATAACCTGCATACTTCAGTGCTTGGATGCCTTGTGTCTTAACTTTTAACAATAGTGGTCTTCAGGCTGTGAAAGATCGTAATGCTTTGAGGTGCTTTGTGAAAATATTTACATCACGAAATTACTTAGCTCAACGATGTAACAATTATATTAGATCAGCTGGTTTTATGAAGCAAACCATATAATCAAGATCTCGTTTTACTAAAATTTGAATATGCTTATTCTAAGATTCTTAATTTGTTTGTGTGTTCAGTATAGAATGAAAAGTCCTCTTAAAGAAATATTCAAACCAATGGAAAGCTTTGAACTAACCTCAGGAGCCTCAACACCAACGCCATCTACAATTACTTGAACTTGCCATGGATAGTCTGCTAACTTTCTATCCATCATACTCCTGGCACTTCTCTAGCATATAGCATTTTATTCATAAAATGCCATCAAATAAAATATATTAGTATATAGTTATGATTCAATCTAATCAAACCAACTTAACTCTAATGTCGAAAAGCATGTTCACCTGGTTATAAAATTTATCTGGATTCTCCTCTCTTAGATTGTGAATATCGAGAGCAACCTTTGCATCACATCAAACACCTGCAGTTACATGTTCAATGATTAACACCCTGTTAATGAAGGTTTAATCCACAAACTTCCAGTAGTCTAACCTTGAAGGGTGAAAACAATGCAACGAAGGTAAGTTTTTTTCACATCCATAATGGCATCATAATCAAATGAAAAGGGCATAATATAAAAGACCACATACGAAGATAATTATTAATATATTTTAGTGAATGAAGAGGGCTTCCCGTTTAGTTTTCATCATGATTAACACTATAGTTTGGATGCATGGTCACATTAAGATAACCGGGTTACGGGCGAGGATGAATCAGAGTCACACTACCTGAATATATAAGGTAAGTAATGAACCCAACTCCTTTTTCAAGTTGTCACGAATAATGCCATAGATTTTCTCTATGTATGCCATTAGTTGCTGCTTGAAAAGCAAAGCTGGGTAGTTGGCTTCAATTTGACATACCACTACCTCAAGTGCAGCTGCAGCCGCTGCTTGGGTGACAGAAGACGAACGAAATCCCTAGAAAAAGTAGAAGACCATATCATGGATCATAAACGTAAAGAAGAATTTCTCCTCAAGACATCCATATTTTATCTTTAACGGGTCCAACATGTAATATCAAAATAAAAGTAGGGCAAACGGAAACAGACCAAAAAATGACTAAAGTGTACTTTTGATGCATAAAATGGTAAATGCTGCAACAGGTTTGCCTTGACTGAATCCAGTATCTTTCATAACACACTCAATAAGGGCATCGACGTTCTCCTATAGCCAGATTCATATTCACGCATTAACATTAGTAACAATATCCAATATCAATTAAGAACAAAAGAACGGAGATCATTTGAACGTGGATTGTACATTTGGACGATCAATTGGCGGTTTCTTAGGCTTGCTATAAGATTCAGTGACTGAATTGCTAGAAAGTTCTTGGGGCTCCTACACACATTCACTTCTTCAGCATACAATCTAATGTGAAAAAATACAAAATAGTAAAACTATTTACGTATTTACCTCAATGCCACGAAGACCATTTTCTACACTTGGCTGGAAAATCAGTCAAAGTAAGGCGTTTAGTAAAGAAAAAAATTTATAAGGGAAAAGCTAAGTAAATTTATACAGCTATATATAACCAAAGCTCACGTTAGTTTCTGGAGTATGTGGATGTTCTAGCACATGTTTTGCAGGTGAATAAAATGCTTGCTTTCGAAGAATTTGGTTCTCAGATGCCATCTCAGAAACCTTTTCTTTAAGACTGGGCATCCAAACACAGATTATGCACATATGTCACAGAATCAATACAATATTACAAAACTATATTACAAAGATATAGACCAATAGACCTGTAGTCGTGAGACTTAACACATTCTTCGGATGAATGAATGCTTCATAACGTGTCTGCACTGACACATAAGTCTTTCTTTAGATACCCAAAAAATATGATTTGTTCAGGTCTAATAACACAAACTGGTCTTCGTTTTTGGCTTGGAAATTCATTCCATGTGCTGTTTTTTGTTCCAGAAAATGACGTTGTAGTACATATACAATTAATCAGTGATATCAATAAGTTTTACATATACCAAGAAAATATAAACAATTAACATATATGTATTTTTATAACTTCTTGAGCATGTGTGAAGTGTGATCTTTTAGTCCAAAATGACCTAAACATCTAGTCAGCTGTGGGCAGTAACATCAAATGTAAGTGATATAACTGCATACCTATCACAAAGTTCAAGCTATAAAATTTACAGTAGTTCTTTTACCTTGGTCCTTCCATTGAATAGCCGCCAAACTCCTTCTTGTGTTTGAGTAGCAACATCATAAAAATGCTCACCTAGCCTCTCCCTCAACTCATCGTGGGATGCCTCATCCTCAACGTGACGCTCTTCAGATTACATCTCAGTAACAACTCCCCAGCTCATAACTCCAAGTAATTTGTATGGGCGGGACATCAATAGTCGAGTGTCTCCAATATTGGCAATCACGATATCTTCCTTCTTGATTAGCAACAGTAGCGAACTATATAGTCCATGGAGAACTCTTGCTGGAAATCAAATCAAATAAATAAGCAAAATTAGCGACAACATTATTAAAAATCATATTAAAAATCATATTAAGACATTATTAAAAAGATGTTATCACAAAAACATATTAAAAATCATTAAAACCCTAAAATTGTGATGAAGTTTTCTTCATGCAAGAGTTTAATTAGGATTTTTTTTTTTTTTTTTTTTTTTTTTTTTTGGAAATATACGTATGATTTTTTTTATATATATTTAAGAGTAAATTGCAAAAATCGTCCCTAAACTTTGGCCAAATTGCACGTTTCGTCCCAAAACTTTGGAAAGTGCAAATATCGTCCCTGTGGGGAAACTTTGGGGCAGAAATCGTCCCTGGCCTAGATCAAATTACTAAAATACCCTTCTCTCTTTATTACTTTTTAGTTTGTTGCGCAGATGGTCCATGTGTTTCGCCAGATTTTACAAATTTAGTCCTATTTTTTTTAATTAACTATTAATATTCGTATTATTTTTTTTACGTTTTCGTCTGATTTTTTACGTTTTCATCCGTTTTTTTACGTTTTCGTCTGATTTTTACGTTTTCGTCCGTTTTTTTACGTTTCGTCCGTTTTTTTACGTTTTCGTTAGTTTTTTTACGTTTTCGTCCGATTTTTTACGTTTTCGTCCGTTTTTTTTACGTTTTCGTCCGATTTTTTACGTTTTCGTCCGTTTTATTACGTTTTCGTCCGATTTTTTACGTTTTCGTCCGATTTTTTACGTTTTCGTCCGTTTTTTTACGTTTTCGTCCCATTTTTTACGTTTTCGTCCGTCTTTTTACGTTTTTGTCCTTTTTTTACGTTTTTGTCTCTTTTTTTACGTTTTCGTCCGTTTTTTTACGTTTTCGTCCGATTTTATACGTTTTCATCCGTTTTTTACGTTTTCGTCCATTTTTTTACGTTTTCGTCTGATTTTAGTAAAACAACGGACGATATTTGCACTTTCCAGGGACGATTTCTGCCGCAAAGTTTCCCCACAGGGTATTTTAGTAATTTGATCTAGGCCAGGGACGATTTCTGCCCCAAAGTTTCCCCACAGGGACGATATTTGCACTTTTCAAAGTTTTGGGACGAAACGTGCAATTTGGCCAAAGTTTAGGGACGATTTTTGCAATTTACTCTATATTTAAGGAAAAGATATGGATAAAAAGTTTTAAAAAAGATAATTACTTAATATAATTTTTGTAGATAAATTGTATTTAGTGTAGGATTCCAATATAATTATAGCCATTTATAAATTATAACATGCAACATAATTATCAAAATAACTTGTTGCCTAAGTGGTAAACACACAAGTTATTTATCCAAATGACCAAGGTTCAATCCTTACATAGGTCATTTTTTATAAAAAAATTTCAAAAATAATTACTAAAAAACCGAAATTCACAAAAATAATTCTTAAAAATCCGAAATTTAAATAAACTCTAAATAAATAAAAAAAATTAGTGCTTAGTTGGACAACAAATGCTTATGTGGCATGAAATTTGATTATTTGGCATTGAGGTGGCATTGAGGTGGCACTAATAAATGTTCCAAAATCTGATACACATACAAAAACCTGATACACATAACACTTTTAATCAAAGTGTATCACCTAGGTTTCGTAAATTTTAAAAAGAAATCTATCGAAACTTTAACAATTTTAGTTGTAGTTAATGAAAAATTTATTTTTGTTGTAAGGAGAGTGTCGCTTGTCAAATTTTAGTTGGATCTTATTTTAACAACTTTAAGTTTGATCTTATTAGATCCAGATTATATATATATATACATATATATATATATATATATATATATATATATATATATATATATATATATATATATATATATATATATATATATACATATATATATATATACATATATATATATTACATATATACATATATATATATATATATACATATATATATATATATACATATATATATATACATATATATATATATATAGGTTTGGGTTATTATGAAAAGAATGATAAGGCATGTGGAGGTGACATGTGTCACCTTTGCCACATCACCATACCCCACCCCCACCCATCCCCCCCCCTCGCCAAAAAAAAATTTTTTCCTGCCAAAATTTTTTTTTCCCGCCAATTTTTTTTTACTGCATCACAGTTATAAAGTTACTGCATCACAATCATGATTTTAGTGCATTAAGGTTATAAATTACTGCATCACAGTTATAAATTTACTGCATCACAATCATGATTTTAGTGCATTAAGGTTATAACCTTGATTTTAGTGCATCATACTTGATGCACTTAACTATTAACTATGATGCAGTAACTTATAATAAAGATGCACAAAAACTTATTAGTGCATTAAGGTTATAAGTTACTGCGTCATAATTATGATTTTAGTGCATTAATGTTATAAATTACTGCATCACAGTTATAAAGTTACTACATCACAATCATGATTTTAGTGCATTTAAGGTTATAACCTTGATTTTAGTGCATCATAGTTGATGCACTGAACTATTAACTATGATGCAGTAACTTATAATAAAGATGCACCAAAACTTATTAGTGCATTAAGGTTATACGGTTATAAATTTACTGCATCATAATCATGATTTTAGTGCATTAAGGTTATAAATTACTGCATCACAATTATGATGTGATGCAGTATTTTTATAACTGTGATGCAGTAATAAATTTTGGCGGGAATTTTTTGGCGGGATTTGTTTTTTGCCAAAAAAAAAAAATTTTTTTACGGGAAATTTTTTTTTGCGGGGGTGGGTGGGGGTGACTCATGTCACATGACATGGCATGGTGATGTGGCAAAAGTGACACATGTCACCTCTACATGCCTTCTCATTCTTTTTATTATAAGAAAATTTTAATTTTAACCCTACCATATATATATATATATATATATATATATATATATATAGGGTGACATTATTGTGGTGTACACTTTAAAATAGAAAATAATAGGTACACTTATGGACCATTGGATCACTTATTATAGATGAGATTTATATTTATTCAAGGCAATTAATCGATAATGTCAATATTGTAAATAAATGAAACACTATGGCTATTTTTATATACTTCATTTAAACGACCAAACCAATTTAAATGAAACGTTTTAGCAACTGGTCCATTTATGCGTCATACATTTTCCCTTTTTTGATAATTAGACCAATGTCATCATATAATACATAATTTATACAAGAAAAATAACAATAGTGACACATCAATTTTTTAATACATATATGGTGACACATCAATATTTTTGATACATATATACATAAATATATGATACATATATAGTGACACACTAATTCTTTTTGACATATTTGTAATGTGACACTAAATTTTTTGATAAATATATAGTGATACACTAAAATTTTAGTATATATGTAGTGTCACTAATTTTTTTGTTACATTTAGTGTAAATATATAGTGACGCACTAAGTTTATTAACAATTTTTTTAGACACATTTAGTCTTTTTATACATTTATAGTGACACATTTTTTATGACACACTTAATCTTTTGATACAATATCCTCCTTGCTTATATTCATCCCCAAGCTTTAGACATCCCATGTAAAAGTTCCTTATCTTCTGGTGCGGGTGCTTAACCCCATTTACTTTATCCTCCTTGCTTATTTCCAGAAGTGGTCGGGCGTGGCTTAACTGCTTCTTGGTCCATTTTTTGAAATTAGGTACGGTTCATGGCATTTTAAAAATAGTTTTGTAATTTCCGATTTTTAACCAAACAATCCCTTTCTCAGCATCCCCATCGGGTCCAGATATATTCTTGAAACGCCTTCCCAAAATCACACCCGAGAGTCCATTCTCTACAAATTCATTAATGTCATCTAACACAACGAAGTCGGCCAAAAAGGTATGTGTTCCGACGAAAACATGAACACTAGTTGCGATCCCAAGGAAATTATTCCCTTTATATTCCAACTCTTTCATCATAATTTGGTTGTAACAATCTTTTGATATGATATTCACCGGAGAATTTATGTCAATGAAAGGATGGAAATCGATGAACCCTATTTTACACGAAATTTGGAGGTTATAAGGTTTCGATGATGAATCCGAGTTCCCATTTCAAAGAACATAGGTTGGTCCGATGGTGAAAAAGTTTTCTCATGACTGTTGTGCCAGGGGACCATGTCGATGTCACTTGAAAAGTCATCGGGACTAATTCCCAAACTCTTCTCTTCTTCTTCAAAGTTAACGAACACATCAAAATATTTTCCCGAAGCAAAATCATTAGGATTTGTAGGGGTCTTAGGAGCTTTACTTAAAAATTCTTCCAAGGCATCACCAAAATCCCCATTATGATCGACCACACAAACCTTCTTAGGGATAGACAAAAGTTCATTTGCCCTGAAGGTAGCAACTTCTCCGTTAGCTTCAAGTGTTACTTTCCGAGCGAAAACATCAACTTTTGTGTGAGCAGTTGCAAGCATGGGCCTCCCTAGAATGATTGGTACCCGGTTATCTTCAGCAATATCCAAGATAACAAAGTCCACTGGGAAAAGAAACTTGTTAATTTTCACTAATACGTTTTCTACAATTCCCATAGGCGACTGCATGGACTTATCCGCCATCTCAATGTCCATTTTTACCGGCTTAAGACTCCCGACGGCCGACACCTATACGTAAAAACATCAAATGGGGCATGATGCTAATTCTTGCCCCCAGATCAGTCAAAGCATTACAGATGTTTAAGTTGCCAATTAGGCAAGAGAGAGTAAACCACCCTGGGTCTTTTTCTTTATGCGGTAATTCATTTCTTAAAATTATCGAACACCGAGCATTTAGTTGGACCGACACTGTCTCATCAAGGACATTTCTTCTCATCACTTGATCCCTGCAAAATATGAATTTCATTAGTTTTAAGGGAGTTAATTAAAGGCACATTTACCAGAAGAGCCCCTAGATAATGAAGCACGAGATTTTCTTTGTTGATCCTCCTTTTGACCTTCTCGGAGAAGGTAGTTGGCTCCTCATAAACTGCCTCAATTGTCACTGAGTTGACAATTACTTCATCCGCTTATCCAGATAATCAGTAATGGCTTTTGAGAGCAAGTCCACTTTTTTTCCTAAGCTTTTGATCCAATCATCGTGAATCTTAAGGGAAGATATTGTGCTCTCAACAAATTCTCTCATCATTTTTTCTTCTCTCTCATCTTTTTTCTTGGATTCCTCAATGCGTTTAAGAATCATTTCTTCCAAGTTATTTTTTACTTTGGTCCTAACTAAACTTTTTACTTCTTCCATCCTAAAAGCCTCATCTTCATTAGCCTTCTCAAGTCTCCTTTTCTCAATTTTTGCCTCATAATTATCTCCTTTTTTGGTCATAGTTTTCATTACCTTATGCTGGAAATTATCTTTGGGCCCATAACCGGTTTCCACATGCCATTTGTAGCAGTGATCAACAATCCGTCGAATAGATTCTAAAGCTTGGTCGGGCATCATGCCTGGAACAGGTCTATGTGAATCAAGAAGTTGATGGGTCTCGATGTTAATGCCTCTATAAAAGACGTAGACAACTCATTGCTTATTCAGGTCATGAGTAGGACAACGATAGAAAAGCTCATTGTATCTTTCCCATGCTTGATAAAGTGTTTCTTCCCCTTCCTGAACGAACCTATAGATATTACTGAGAAGCTTAGCAATTTTCAAAGGAGGGCAGAATTGTTGTACAAACTCTTTTCTGAGTCGACCCCACGTTTCTTTACATTTGGCAGGGAGTTTATTAAACCACTTTTTAGTTGTTCCCGTGAGAGTCATAGGGAAGATCTTTACCATAACCGAGTACCTAGAAACATTTCGGATGCTAAAAAAGAAGCCAAATAGAGCACTTCCTCAACATGATCTTGCACATCTTCATTCATGTCTCCTGAAAATTGTAACTCATGCAATTCCCGGATGAACTGGTCTGGAATAGAGAATTTCCCGATTTCAGAGTTTTTTGTGAAGGCCCTTTGACAGTTTGTGTTTGTTTTTTCCAGATACTGTTCCATTATTAGCCCGTCAATACTAACTTCCTTACTTGCTTCGGGCTCAGCATCAGACTGATCAGACTCGTAAAACGAGAAGATATTATGGATTGGAATAGGAGAGTAGTCTTTTCTTGTCTGGAATTTTCTTTCCAGATTGTCAAATGGAGTGGCCAAGAATGGCTTGGAGCTTATAGTTTTGAATCCTGACATTACAAAAAAGAAAATTAAATAAAAACAGACTTATTAAAAATCCTAATATAGCTCCCCGGCAGCGGCGCCAAAATTTTGATGCAGGATTTCCGACCAGGATTTAATATTTATATTTTCTCGTTTACCTAAGGTCTACCTAATTCACTAACGAGCAGTGAACCCGGTCGTGCAAAGTATAGAAGGTGGTAAAGCAGAGGTCGTTCCCAAGAGCTATGTAGATGAGGATCCTATTAAGTCTAAGTGTCACTTGTTTTAAACTGGTTTAAGGTTGAAAAGATTAATTAACTAAGAAATGAAATAGTGAAAAGTAAATAAAGGTTGTTGTTAGGTCACCATAAGTTAACACAAGTTATAATATGTAAGAAATGGGAAAGAAAGTGATCAGATGAACACTACACAAATACACACGTATGAATATGGGAAATGTTTATGCGTAGGATATATGTGAAATGAACAACCAACCTTCAAATGAAGGTTTACACAAGTATTTATAGGGGAAGGGAGCTAGGGCAACATGTCTAGTCCCTTCCTTCATTATTGGGCTTGGGCCAAGGCTCATGGGCTTTCTACATAATCCTTGCCATTAATACAAACATAAAAGCCTAGTTTAAGCAACCTATTACATACTAATTACTAACACTTGAAATACAAGTTATGAGTGATTCCAACAGTTGTGATCAATGGAGAGGAAGTGTGCTAACCTAATTAATCATCCTATCGTGTAATGTCTATGTTTTATTACTTCCAATTGATTCAAGTGGGGGTTTAAGTCGTTAGGACATCATTTGGTCAATTTGTCATAACCTATCAACAAAGGCTCCTACCCGACGTCAGAGGTCTACCCCTTGGAAAGTAGAGGGTCTTAAGTCACCTAAGCCAAGTCATTAAGTACCCTACATGCAAGATTCAAAATAATGAGTGCCCGGGCGCTAGTATCTTAGACATTTATCCCTAACTTCTTAAGTTCATCCGGATGACCGATGATCATTTGGCCAGTTCGCACAAGAGAGGAAGGGTTGTCAGTTGGTCAATTCTTACCCTTCCAAACTCTACCTACCTACTTAGGGCCAGTTGGTCAATTCTCCTAAGCAACTAGATACGACCGCATTTCAAAACTACCGAAGCTAGGGTAACTACCATCGAACTATGCATGCATGCATTAGAAACAATTATATGGAAGCATGAAAACACAAACCATACATTCAAGGAATCATAATTAGGCTAGCACCAAAGGTGGTTAGCTGATCATATTAAAAGAAACAATGAATTCAATGTTTAACATAATGAAAGACATGAATTAATAGTAAAAGATAGAAATAATCGCTAGTTTTTATCGATATGGAGTGATTCTTCCCTTGGAGATGGCTCCTTGCTCCGTATGATATGCCTTTGGAACCCTATTCACGTTCTCTGCCTTTGAGTTGTAAGTTAATGATGTGAAATGCAGAATTTAGGGCTTGTATTTATAGGCACGATCATAGTTACGACGTAACCTGAGTTGAGAGTTACGCCGTAACTTAATTATCCTCCAAATGTAACTCTCATTAAATAGACTACGGCGTAGCACTAGAGAAAGGTTACGCCGTAGTTAGCAGCTCCGCCGTATAGTGGATGTGGGTTATGCCGTAACTTAATTAACTTCAAAACATAACTCTCTTTAAGTAGACTACGGCGTAATGCTTGTGAGGAGTTACGGCGTAGTCGATGGAGGCGCAAAATATTTCATGACCTAGATGATTACGGCGTAACCTTAGTTGGGAGTTACGCCGTAATTGCTGTTGAGTAGGCAACCTGAGATAAAACACTAGCTACGGCGTAATGTGAGAGAATTAGTTACGCCGTAGCTTCTTCATGAGTAGCATACTATCATAAACCGTTAGGAAAATCTCCAAATCCGCGTCTCTAAGCTCCAATGCTCATAATTTACCTGAAAGTGAAATATAAAGGAATATAAGCGTAAATCCATATAAATGACATAAAATATGAGCATAAACGGAGGAAATTAACACCAAAAAGTGAGGACTATTTGATGTTATCATAACCATTGTTCATATTTTAGTTACTAGATACCGAAGGCACAGTTTCAAGAGTTTATATAAAAATAAGTTAGTATATTAAAATTTTATACTATACTAATTTTAGATTAGACAATTGGATACATGCAAAATTACACAGTAATTGAAAAAAAATAATCGCGCGTTCTAAAGATATATAAGCATGGATTAGTCAAATGAATTATACTAAAATCAAACTTAAACTATTTTCATATAAATACAAAGTTTGTAACCTGTAATATATATTATCGTAGTAACATATAAACAAATAAAAAGATAAAGTTTTATACCAAAATAGAATTTTCAGTAAAATAAAATATATCGTATATAACATTTAGGTACTATGATTGATTGATTGTATACACGAGGCATTTTGACCCGTGCGATACACCAGTCTTGTTTTTTTCTTATGTGTAAAACTCAACTATTTTAGACAAAAATTGATTAGTTTGTTCATTAATGAGCACTGCAAAGACCAATCTACTAAACATATGAGTCGGTTTTGTTCACTTGTTAAAAGAGATAATAGCTCCTTATAGATAAAATTGGGGTGTCAAGTTAAGCCGACAACACTTATTGATTATTATATAAAAACTAACATACAAAATCCATATAATCTACAAATAATACTTGACTTATTCTAATAAGTCATATCAAATATTTTACTACTTAAGAACATGGTTTCGTCATTACAATTGGCATTACGGCCCGTGCGATGTACGAGTTTTATTTTTCGATAAAAAAATTAACTTTTGTTTATGTCTAAGACTTAACGTTTTTTATCTGTTATTAAAATATCAATATTACACATATTTTTCCTGAGAATTATCTCAAATATAGATCTATAAAGATTGTACAAAAACTGAAATCTTATTAATTTTTGATGTAGAGTTGATTTGTGACTGTGAGGGTTTGGTTGTGAATAGATCTATGGTTCTTTCATGATTAGACCTTGTTTCATAGGTTTTTCACAAATGTGTGGAAAACTAGAAGGGGGGGGGGGTTGAATAGTTTTACCAATTAAAACTTCCTTTTAAACTATTTAGATCGACTTATGTCAATCTATTTGCTTGTGTGTGTTGGATGTTGATAAACAAGCATATAAAGATATGTAATGAAAAGATAAGAGTAAGAAGCACAAAACCACAACGCGAGTATTTATAGTGGTTCGGCTACAAGGACACCTTCCTTGCCCTACTCCACTCCCCGAGTCACCTACTCGAGAGTTCGTAAACACTACACCAATCTTCTTATGGCGGAGAAGCCTTCACAACGTCGCCTACCCTTTTTCCGGTGCTAGGCTAACCACTGGGTTCTTTCACTCCAAGGTGAACCACACCTAGACAACGTCGCCTACCCTTTATAAGGTACTAGGCTAAATACCTAGTTCTTTTACTCCAAGGTGAACTACACCTTCACAACGTCGCCTACCCTTTATTAGGTACTAGGCTAAGCACCTAGTTCCATTGTAATGGAGGAACTACTACCACACTACACCAACGACTAATCCCAAAGGAGATCTACTCCTTTACAACATCATCAAGGATATCAATATCCTTGGATCTAATACTAGTCTATCTTGTACATCGAAACACACCATATTGAATGTACATCTAGGGCACCTTTCACTAATGCCTTTGACTAGATCTACAAGACACCTTTCACTAATGTCTTGTGTCTTCACTTCTAAGCACCTTTCACTAATGCTTCTAGTCTTGACTTCTAAGCACCTTTCACTAATGCTTCTTGTCTTGACTTCTAAGCATCTACCACAAGTGCTTATGCTGTAGACGATAGATACCCTTCACTAATATCTTCGTCTTGACACTTGAGATATCTTTCGCTAATGTCTTCAACACTACACTTCTTTGAAGAAAGAAAGGAATCATCAACAAGAAGAATTCAGTAGCCTTGATGATGAGGAAGCATGGCAACTCATGGACTTGAGCTTTCTCGACTTCAAAGGTGGTGATCTTGCCTTTAAGAGGAACCTAAAAGATCACACAAAAACAAAACTACAAACATAGATCTCTTGGATCTGAGGTTAGTGAGTTTTTAACTCAGGGAGAAAGTGTGTTAAGGGGTGAGAAATAATGAAGAAATGGCTCACTATTTATAGAGGAAAAATCCTACTGTTCCCCGGATCCCACGGATCCCTACCACAAAGGATCCATCTAGCACAAAGCTAGGGATCCGTGGAACGCTCCTTTTTGCCCATGGGTATTTTGGTCATGGGTCATGGGTCATGGGTTGAACCATGGATCTTTGGCTAGATACAATGTATCTTTAAGTGCAATGCACTTAGTCACTTGGGTATGGGTTGATCCATGGGTTATGGATATCATTCATGTGTGATATAAGCATGATGTCATGCAATGGGTTATGGGTCAAGATCCATGGGGCATGGACTTTGGGTTGTACCCAACTACATTCAATGTATTTGCCCAATGGGTTGTGATACTTAAGTTTCTACAAATTTATATTACCCAATATACTACATACTAGTTATGTGTATATTATACCCAATTATGTAAACACTAGTTGTTGTACATATGTATTCCTAAATCATAAAATCACTTATACTTGTTTTAGTGTTTTATGTGAAAGTGTGAATATGTTAGAAACTATTAGTTCAAACCATTTACGTATTTTATTTGTTTCGTTAACATGATTTTACGTTTGTTATCGATAAAACATTAGAAGATCGTAAAATATAAATAAACGTTTTTACGGCTTATTTGTATTAACAATCTCCCTCTTTTTGTTGATGACAAAACATAAAATTATTTTAAGGAAAAGCTAAAATTCGTAAAGTTTGAATTTGTAGTTTTTACTTTCTTCTCCCCCTTTTTGTCGAAACAAAAAGTGTTTGAAGGAAAGCAACACATCGTTTTTAAGAAAAACATGTGAAAGAAATAAAAATAAAAAAAGGAATAGAGAGCAAGTAACGGGAACGGATCTCGTCTTTACTCCCCCTTGACGAGTCCATCCCTATGTAAGGGCGTCAAGAAAGTGATACTAATATAGTTTGTTTGCAAGTAAGTTTGCAAAAGATTTCGTCTAAGTGACGAATGTACTCCCCCTTGATGATTGCAATATTGCAAGGGGATGTCATGAAATGTGAACCTAGTATTGCAAGTAATTTGCAATGTATTGCTTTGACATAAAGCTCCCCCTAGCTTTAGGATGTCAAAGTCTTCATGTGTAAATTGAATAACTACAAAACAAAGGTTAGAAAGCAAGTATAATTCACAATTTCCTGCAAATGTGGTTCAAGTTAGTAGAAAGAAAGCTTTCTGTCTCACGGATCCCACGGTTCCCTCCTAATAGGGATCCGTCTAGGCAATTCTGAGGGATCCGTATTAGCTGATTAATTTCAGCAAAGGTGATATAACAAGTAATGTTATCACAAAAATGAGATATGAATACAAAGTAATCATATGCTCAATAAAATAACAAGTAGCATGTAATTCCATTTAATAAAACTAGAGTTATGATATACATGACTCTAAAAACTAAGAGAATAACAAAATACATGACTAGGAATTTCTAAACCAACTATCGCTTGATGCTAGAACACCACTAAAATCTTCTAGCTCGAGTTTTGTTTAGGTTTAATCTCGTTGAAACGTTCGAGGAGATGATAGAACATGAAACGTTGGTCTTCTCGTACTTCATTTATCAAACTTTCAACATGTTGACAATGATAGCAATCTTTGTCATGGCTAGGTAGTGGTGGTGGAAGAAATGAAATGGCTTGATGCGAAGGATCAAGTGAAGCGGCTTGTGGAGCTTCAAACGATGGAGGGATTGGTGGAGGCGCATTTGAGAATGGCTCGACTAAGAATGATGGTGGTGATAGAGAAGTGTCAACTTCCATATGGTCGGGTGGTTGACTTTGATGATTTCTCATAATCCAAATGGGATTATATGATGGAAACGGCGAAAAGGAAGCCGGAGCAAGTGTTGACTCAACATCTTGATTTTGTACCATTATTCCTCATAATGAGAAAAATGTTGTCGGCGGAAGCGGATGAGACGGCCTAGGAGGCAAGTCCTCTAAATTATAGAGGTGTGGTGATGATAGTGGGGATGTAAATGAAATAGCTCTAGGAACCAATGGTGATGGTTTAGTGGAAATGATATTGTTTGGCTTAGGAGGTATGGTGGTGTTTGGCATAGGTAGTTTTGTGGGTACTATCCTTTTAGGAATTGGTTTGATTGGATGAGGAAGGATCATATCATTTGTTGGCTTGACCGGAGATGATTCGGTTGAAGCGATTTCATGGGTGGTTCTTTGGTGGATAAGTTACTACTTGGGGTTTTCCTCATGATGAGATGATTTCAAGAGGTTTGCAAGGGTTTCTAAAGTGCTGAAAATTAGGAAGAAGGTGATGACTATGGAGCTCCTAACAAAGTGGTTTATAAACCAAGAGATTTGGCAAGTGCATTTAAGCCTTAAGCCATTAGGATTCATTTGAATGTGATGATTAACATGCACAAGATTCAACTTCAGAGTTTGCACTGATCTAGGAACTCATTTAAGATGAGATGGAGTGTTTAAGTTAGGAAGATGAGTTGAAATGATTGTTTTATCAAGATTTGACATAAACTGTCATCCGGATCCCACGGTTCCCTCCTCAGAGGGATCCGTCTAGGCTAATCCTAGGGATCCGGCTTTCAGCAGTTATGAAAGAGTGGAAATGATGTTTCTAAGATCTAAGACCTATAACATCTTGAGTGTTTCACTCCTCCTAAGTGTTTTAAATGAAGGGGTGCTTAAGTACTTGAAGGTAATGAATGATGTAGCTAATGATTGTCTTTTATGGAGGGATTTGGAACTTTCAAGAGTACCAATGGATGAGCAAGGATGACACTAAAAATGAGAGTGTCAATTGAAGCTAGGTGATCCTAGAGATCAGTTTGTGACTTAGGATAGTGTTTTGGAAAATATCCTAGAAGCTTTGAGATGGGAAAACTAGAATTTGATCAACTTTGATCAATTTTGAGGTAAGAATGATTTATGATTAATTTTGCCTTAATCGGAGGATTTTTAAGATTAAATGTGAGGGATCATGTGAAAAATGAAGTGTGAGTTTAAGAGCGGAAGAGTAGTGGATTAAAAATGAAATGATAGATCTACAAGCGTCTTAGAGTGTGATCTAGGTGAGTTATGTGTGAGTAGGAAGGATCTACTTATCTTGATAAGGACTTAATTTTTCCTTAAGACAATAAGGATATGATTGAAATACAATGTTTGCAATTGCATTTTCTGTTTGCCGGATCCCATGGTTCCCTAAGTGAAGGGATCCGTCTAGCACAAACTTTGGGATCTGTCCATCTGCTCAGCAGAACCTTTACTAAAGGTATGCAATGATCTTGACAATGCATTATATTCCAAGGTTGGTTTAGAGGGGTTCTAACACTAAGATATCAAATGTAAGATGTTTTTATTTCATGAAGGAAATAGGATTACATTGATAAAGCACGAGTACAAGAGAATTGATCCTATTTTGAAATACTACTAGGTTTCTTGAGTGTTTTCGCTAGGAGGATCATTACGTGATTGATGAGTGTTGGTGGAATCAAGAATGAAGAAAGTCTTCATGAGAGATATGTTTAGCGGTTCCATCATCTTGTTCACAAGTACGTACAACGGACTTTGAAATTGAGGATGGAAGTGTATGACATTATGATAGAGGCGTGTCAAGAACATTCCATAAGGGATGAGTTTATTCTTGGAGCTTTGAAGATTTGCAATTCGCCTTGCGAAGAAGTAGGCGAGATTGTATGGTTGTTGTGTTAGCAAACAGTACAACATGTGAGCACAACAAGTGGGAAGAATTTCTCGATTTCCCCTAAGACTCCAAACATTCTCACGTAGGATGAGTGCAAGAGGCTTGTACTCTTCTCTGATGTCCCGTGTGAAGATAATGTTTGGATCGGAGTAATATGGTCGAGGTTTGCATATTATGCGATTTAAATCTTCCGGGGAGGGTATGTGTGAACAATATGGACTATTTTCTTCATGAAAGTTGAAGAGAGAATCAAGAGACCAATCTTCGGTGAAGGCACATTGTCCATGATTTGGAATCCGGAGGATGTGAGCAAAATGCCCAAGGGTTAAAGTAAAATTTTGGTTTTTGATATAAAACCAAAGAGATAGAGAGCGATCCTCGTTACGAACGAGTTCGACTTGACGGAAGAATTCCATTATGAACCTTGGACATATCTTCTCGTTGATTTCAAGAAGACATTCTAGTCCTATGGCTCAGAAGGAGGTATTGATACCTTCTTCGAATTGTAGAGAGGTGTCTACAATACGTCCTTCATGGAAGTGACGGTTTTTGAGATTATTGAATCCACAGACATGATTGCCAGGTGTGTTGGGTTCAAGGGAGATGTTCGGAGTGTAGACGCTAGTGAGTGAAAAATCAAACTCATATTCATGCGTCATAGTTGAACCTATAGAAATGGTGAGTTAATAAAAAGTGATGTTTGTGATCAACCTATGATTATCTAACGTTTTTATTAGGTTTTTATTAACAATGGTTTTTAACAAGAAAGACACTTAACTCACTTATGGTTTTGACATTCAAGTGGAGAATTACTTTTATAAGAAAAGTGGTTTTTAATTTGCATGAAAAACTGTTCTCCAGTAGGACGGATCCCACGGTTCCTTTTCAAAAAGGGATTCGGCTAGTATAACTTCCGAGATCCGTGGATCTGTAGTAACAGAAACATATTTTGATAAAAGATAGGTTTTACAGCTTTATACCACGAAAAATGTTTTATCCTACATTTTCTTTTAGCGTGCATACATGACTTCTAATGTATCACAAAGGAATATGAAACATATAAATCACAAGAAAATAACAAATAATAACAAAGATAACAAGATTATTAGTAATATTGCATTACAATGCTAAGGATGATACAAAGGATTGAGTATATGATCCCAATGTAGATTAACAACACAAAGTAAATGTCTCCATATGTGAACTTCATCATAGGGAACACAAGTGCGATGAGTGTTAAGGCGCTGAGCATGAGCGTGATGTAAACCATGTTGATGACAGATCTTCTTGGTTTCGGTTGAGATGGAATAAGGAGGAAGATGAAGTTTTTTTTTGAATGAGAGGAAATTTTTGAAATTGGAAGATTTGAAAAAGTGAGGGTTTGATAGAGTAGTCGACGGTGGGAGTATTTATGGGGAAGGAGGAATTTTGAGATTCGTGTTTTGTTTTATTATTGGATTAAAAGAAACAAAATATAAGTTTTATATACCACGACTTTAGATGAGAAATAAAACATGTATGTGAGAAAAAGGCTTCCTAATGAAGCTTCATGTAAAACATGTATAAGCACAAAAAAATCATATAAATACCAAAACAGGCATACTTAATTATCAAGCAAAATAAAAAGAAAATCATACCTCTAGTGCACTTAGGAATGTCTTTACAAATAACACAACAAATGTCACTTAGACGATTCCCGCTCCTTTGTGATTAAGATACCTTCTTAAGGAAGGTATTATTTTTACCAAGCGATTCCTAAAGCTTGGTGGGTATGAGCTTTGACTAATCAACATGACAAAGAAGATTAGTGCAATTAAATGAAAAAATAAATAAAAAAATGTTGTTATCAAATCAACATCCAAACGTATAGTTTTAAAAGATATGGTGTTTGTTTTTATGAAAAACCTTCTTTGTAGTTTTCAATTAACCATGGATCGTATCAAGTTTTTAAAGTACAATATACTCCAAGAAACTTGGTAACGAAGCTCTGATGCCAATTGTGGAAAACTAGAAGGGGGGGTTGAATAGTTTTACCAATTAAAACTTCCTTTTAAACTATTTAGATCGACTTATGTCAATCTATTTGGTTGTGTATGTTGGATGTTGATAAACAAGCATATAAAGATATGTAATGAAAAGATAAGAGTAAGAAGCACAAAACCACAACGCGAGTATTTATAGTGGTTTGGCTACAAGGACACCTTTCTTGCCCTACTCCACTCCCCGAGTCACCTACTCGAGAGTTCATAAACACTACACCAATCTCCTTATGGCGGAGAAACCTTCACAACGTCGCCTACCCTTTTTCCGGTGCTAGGCTAACCACCGGGTTCTTTCACTTCAAGGTGAACCACACCTACACAACGTCGCCTACCCTTTATAAGGTACTAGGCTAAGTACCTAGTTCTTTCACTCCAAGGTGAACTACACCTTCACAATGTCGCCTACCATTTAATAGGTACTAGGCTAAGCACCTAGTTCCATTGCAATGGAGGAACTACTACCACACTACACCAACGACTAATCCCAAAGGAGATCTACTCCTTTACAACATCATCAAGGATATCAATATCCTTGGATCTAATACTAGTCTATCTTGTACATTGAACACACCATATCGAATGTACATCTAAGGCACCTTTCACTAATGCCTTTGACTAAATCTACAAGACACCTTTCACTAATGTCTTGTGTCTTCACTTCTAAGCACCTTTCACTAATGCTTCTAGCCTTGACTTCTAAGCATCTTTCACTAATGCTTCTTGTCTTGACTTCTAAGCATCTACCACAAGTGCTTATGCTATAGACAATAGATACCCTTCACTAATATCTTCGTCTTGACACTTGAGATATCTTTCGCTAATGTCTTCAACACTACACTTCTTTGAAGAAAGAAAGGAATCATCAACAAGAAGAATTCAGTAGCCTTGATGATGAGGAAGCATGGCAACTCATGGACTTGATCTTTCTCGACTTCAAAGGTGGTGATCTTGCCTTTAAGAGGAACCTAAAAGATCACACAAAAACAAAAATACAAACATAGATCTCTTGGATATGAGGTTAGTGAGTTTTTAACTCAGGGAAAAAGTGTGTTAAGGGGTGAGAAATAATGAAGAAATGGCTCACTATTTATAGAGGAAAAATCCTACTGTTCCCCGGATCCCACGGATCCCTACCACAAGGGATCCGGCTAGCACAAAGCTAGGGATCCGTGAAACGCTCCTCTTTGCCCATGAGTATTTTGGTCATGGGTCATGGGTCATGGTTTGAACCATGGATCTTTGGCTAGATACAATGTATCTTTAAGTGCAATGCACTTAGTCACTTGGGTATGGGTTGATCCATGGGTTATGGATATCATTCATGTGTGATATAAGCATGATGTCATGCAATGGGTTATGGGTCAAGATCCATGGGGCATGGGCTTTGGGTTGTACCCAACTACATTCAATGTATTTGCCCAATGGGTTGTGATACTTAAGTTTCTACCCATTTATATTACCCAATATACTACATACTAGTTATGTGTATATTATACCCAATTATGTAAACACTAGTTGTTGTACATATGTATTCCTAAATCATAAAATCACTTATACTTGTTTTAGTGTTTTATGTGAAAGTGTGAATATGTTAGAAACTATTAGTTCAAACCATTTACGTATTTTATTTGTTTCGTTAACATGATTTTACGTTTGTTATTGACAAAATATTAGAAGATCGTAAAATATAAATAAACGTTTTTACGGCTTATTTGTATTAACAAAATGTATTCACTATAAAAATCACCATTAAGAAATTTTGAATGCACATGGATGTTGAATGATATGTTATTTATATTTAGATAATATTTTATGTAACTTATACGTATTAAAAAACTGCATGTGAAGAGTCTTTTCTAAATGCTTGATATTACCATGTAGTCGGTTAGAGAAATCAAATGGACTAATTACGTGTCATTTGAATTGTGATTTTAAGTCATTAAAACTCCCTATTTATTATGGGACTAAATATTTTAGTAGATATAGATACATATATAAGTACACGATGATATAAATACAAGAGCATTGTTATAGCCTCCTATAACATCCTCCTACTAATCTTTCTACACACAACAACACCATACATATATTTTTCACTCATTCTCTCTCTTCATCCAAATCATCACTCTAACACTTGTAAGAATCTTGTAAATAAAAGGATAAGTAGGAAGTTTTGGTAGGAAGATTTAGCCCTTCTCTAAATATAATAGTTGATTTTATTTTAAAACCAAAACACTATATAAAGTTAAATATATCGTAATGTTATTTTAGTTATCATAAGAATAAGTATAGGATTGTTATATTGATTAATTAATACATCATATAATTAATCACATTATGAATATATTCAAATTAAGTAAGAGTGCAAATTAAAAATTGCAATTTTCTAAAAACTATTATACCTCGTACATGGTTTTACATAAGTAACAAACATTTTAGGTATGTAAAAGATAATATATTTATATTTTTATTAACCATAACGAAAAGACAAACATAATGAATATAATTTTGCATATTAAAAATACAAATTTTATGTTGTACATTTTTATGTCGATTGTTATTATATTTTAAATATAAAGAGCATTGAAAGTTTAATCATTAAAGACCGTGAAAAAAAATTTGTACACTAACTTTAGAAATTAACTAAAATTGTTTTTCAAATAATGTCTACATTCAATGTATTCATCAATGACATGTTATGTTTTTTTATCATGTCACATTACACGTCATCATTTTTATCGTTTAAGACCCTCTATTATATATATACTAGTAGGGTACCCGCGCATTGTGACAGCGGGTATCAAGTAATAAAATATTTAGCAAAAGAGTTTTAAATTTTAAGTTTTCTCTTACAATAACTTTACTAATAGCGATAATATATTAGGTTTGAGTAACTTAAAAAAATGGACAATATCAAACTAAATTCATATAAAAACAATAAAATAGTAGCATGATGTTGGGTCCATAAATAGGCGGTAGTTAATAAAGTTATGGGGTTATTATAACACCCCCAATTTCGTGATACGCAGCGAAATTCAAACTGGGTGTTACTTCATGGCACAACAGTCATAACAATAGAAAACGAACTCTAATGGAGTCGTTTTAAAAGATTTATCATTCGATTTATATAAATATCAGAGTTTACAAAAATGAGGTCCCACTAGTTTCACGGTTTACAAAATACATTAAATGAATTTTTGAATGATAATAAAATTTATAGCCTTCTTGAGTATCCGTGCTCCTCCGTGCCAGCCTCGTACAATATGGACCTGAAATACATGCTTAAAACTGTCAACACAAAGGTTGAGTGAAATTCATAGAGTTTGTTTGATGGTTGAACACATTATGTTTGTAGTGTGAGTTATAAATTCACACCAATGGTTTGAAAACAAAACAATTATTATTTCACTAAGCATCATGCAATCAAGGTGTTAACTTGCTCCAAAATTAATTGGTGAAACTGTTGGTACGTGCCCTAATAGGTAAAATTGCCTTTTTACCTAATGTACTCAAATATAGTGCTTTTGTTTGCCTACCCGGTCAACACAAACGGGATTCGTCAATCCCGATAGATCTATCCACAATATTCGCGCTCACTTCACTCGTGATTAATGATTCATTATTTAGGGACTTAAGTTTGGCAAATGCGGTAACTTGGTGACAATAAAACAATCAGATGAGCATAGAGTTTGAAAGCAATGTGTTCGATTTAAAATAAAGCATGTATCTCCCCCAAGGGTTTGTAAAACAATTAAGTAATAGAAAGTGGGGCTATGAACTCACCTTAAAGTAAATGATATCAAATGTATAATGAGAATGATGGATATGCCGTGAGAACTTCTACGAGCAACCTAGAATAGGATGTTGCGACTTAGGTTTGAAATAATGATGCGAAAGAAATAACAAGCCTATATACGTCTCTATGTTGATCATGATGTAGTACATGGTTTTTGTGTATGTCGATTATAGAAATGGTCTAGTTGTGAAAACGTGTTTAGTTTATATATATCGTACTACCGTTCGGGCCATCACAATTCAGAGGTCATGTAGTAAACGTTCGAGGAGCTAGGAAACTTTAAATCGTAAATCCAGCAACTTGTCGATACGTTTTCCTCAAATGAAACCCCTCACATGAAGTTCCCTAGTTTTGTAGCACCTAGTAGATAAAACATAGATTTTGAATGAAGATTGTTAGATCATAAAGTTTATCATGTTTTTAGTAAATATCTAGTTTTTACAAGTTCTCGTCGTTTCATAAATATGATCATTAGATAATGTAAGTATATAAAGTTATGTCGTTTGGTTTGTGTTGTTATTGATTTGCCAAGGTTAACACCTTAGTTAACGGTCTTGGGTAAATAAGCCTTGAGGCTTTAGCCATGGCCTTGCCGTGGCTTTGGTCTTGACTACCATGGTCTTGAGACTAAGCTTTGACCTTAGCCGTGGTGGTGGTCTTGGCTTATGGCCATTAGGCCTCTTGGTTTGCTTTTAGTTGTGACAAAAGTATAGTCGTGAGACTATATATAGGGCAGTTTCAGTTTTTGAAAGATAATTGCCTATTTAAGCGTTTTCAAGGTTCGAGCTTTTTTAAAATAGAAGGAAAACGTCATTCCGGACAACTTTCATGTTTTAACTTTTTGATGATTCGGACCAGAAGTACCACTTATTTTTAGACACACAGTAAGCTATTTGGCGTTTCTAGGTTTTCGCTAACTTCTTTTGACTCGTTTGTCCGTTTTGGGTGATTCAAGTTGCTATGTTTACCTTTTTATCTTGTCTACCATAGTATGTAAGTTAGAAAGTCCATATGTGACTGGTTTTAATGGTCTCAAATGTGTAGAATATGACTAGTTTACTAGTTTGTTACTTTTACGACAATATGTGAATTAAAACATGTAATTGAGTATATGTACATCATGAATCAACATAGTAACTATATATATAGCATGAAATTGTCAATATTATGAATAATAAATATGAGATGATGGTGGTGATTAGTTGCTTACAATTTTGGCTTTCAATTAAGAAAGGAGTAACTAGTAAGGATAGGACTTTGATTGAACACTTAGAACCTTGGATTGAGCAAGACTTCCACACCTTGGCACCCTTGTAATCTTGAAGGATTGGTGATGAAGTTCTAAGTGACTTGAGTGGATCTAAACTCAAGAAGATCACTTAAACTTGCTAGAGATTTGATGTAGTAACTTACTACTTGAAATTTCTTTGCATAAACTTGGAGTTTATAGATCAAATTATGGAAGATATGATTGTTTTATGATATGAAAGACCCAAATAAGTGTATGAGGGGTTTTAGGATGTCTTTCACTTGCTATTTACAGGAGGGTAAGTTTGGTTAACCATATATTGGGTTAAATGTTAACCATGGTTAAGTTAAGACACATGTAATGATCTAAATGAAGCATGGTTAAGATTAAGCCACATGAAGGGTGACTCACCCCCATATGGGCTGTCACATGAAGATAAGATGACTTAGGTGGATAGTCTTGGTATTATCTTGAGTTTAGAGCATGATTTGGTTCCGTTAAATGCCAACCGTAAGTTGTTAAGCAATAAAACGTAAAACCGGGTATCGTAAAAATACGAAACTTGTAGGAATGATGAAACTCATCATTATACTATATATAAAAACATAAAATGATTGATAAGTCTCATTGGGTGCAAAAACGCTGCCTAAAGCTGGAAACACGGGTAAAAAACGCGTAATTCGTAATTTATCAGAAAAGAACGAGATTTCAGGGAAATGACCGTGAATTTATTTAAAGTAGACTAAAATTAGTCTATAAGTTATATGAGATGTCAAAATGTGGTTTTCGTTATACGTGGGATAGCTTAACAGTTATACGTGAAGTCTAAAAGTTACGATTTAAGCAAAAATGTGGAACGTACAAGGTTAATTTCTTTATGGTCAAAGGAGGAGGGAAATATGTTTGACTTTTTCAAAAAATGTAAAAGTGTCTAAACATCTTAGAAAATACAGTGCAGGAATGGTTAAGTCTGGGTCTACGTAGAATTGTTTAAAACGTAAGTTTAGTCTCGTACGGTTCAGGGTTTATTCGGTAACATTTAAATGAAATCTTAAAAATTCTATAATTGATTATGAGTGATCTAAAAATTAATCTGATGCGAGGAAAATTGTCGGAGTTGGTTTTCGTTATGCGCGGGATGTTTAAATGGTGCTCCGACCAAAACGAAACTTTAAGACGATGTTTTCTTAATAACTTTTGCGAAGATGATCTAACGATTGTCAAACTCTCATGTTATTACTAAAATAAATTAACTTACGAGAATGTGAAATAAAAATTTTACGGGATGAATAGTTAAAGTGAATAGTAACTTTAAAAAAAATGAAAAGTAACCTGAAAATGCGGGTTGTTACAGTCTCACCACCTTAATGGGAATTCCGTCCTGGAATTCAGTGTGTGTTATCCGATATTGAAGTGTCTAGGAAAATGTAGGTGTATGCGCTGAATTATAATCTTTGCGTTCTCATGTTTCTGGTCATATAATGTGTTATGTACCATTCTAAGTTTTTGGTGGTGGCTTAAGTTGATAATCTAAAGGTATAAGATTGTTGTTGATGTGAAATGGTTTATAATGACGTGATAATTGTTGTTTGTAGGAAAGTCTTGATAGTGGCAAGTGGTTATCCAAACCATTTCCAAAGTTGATCATGTCTTAGGTGGTTTCGAGATGAAGGCTATATCGTATAGTGTTTATGTATACTAGTGTTTGAAAGAAACGTGATACTGTGAAGTTTTATATACTGACTTATAATGGGGTTGAGATAATGATGTGATATGTTGACTATTAGTAGAGTGTAGTGTACGCTTACCATTATTCTTAGGTAGAGATGTTAAGTTTGCTTTAAAATCAAAAGTGGATTTTAAAGGAATATGGCAGAATGATATCCTTGAAACCTAATCAGGCTAGTACTTGTAAGAAATGACGAGAAGATTTGATGACTATCCCAAGATAGTAGTTCGGATTATCTCATAAATGAAAACTTTCAAGAATGAAATTATGTAGTATAAATAAGTGTTAAGATCTCACTGAGTGGTAAAACACTATCGTGTCTCTAGATCTTTTTAATGAATTCTGGTGGTTTATCGAGTTTAAGTAGGAAATCAACCTGAATATAACACTTGTATAACTATTCTCAGTGTTTGAAAAATTTAAGTCGAACATAGTTAGTCAGACTATGTTCCACTATCCCTAGGTTAAATATAGGTGACTAGACTATATTTAGCCGAGGTTCGATAAATTTTTCAAATACCTAAATTAGGTATACTCGTGATATGTCCATAGCTTTTGAGAAATTGTCCACTAAGCAAAGACGATATCAAACCATCCAGTTGCAAGTCCTGGCCATAAAAGACTTGTAACCTATGTTTTCACATTCCATTGCATAGAAGATAGTATGGGTAGATACGTGTGGAAAGGAAATCTTAAGTAATTCTAAAACAGTCTATACTTAGCTAGAATCACAAACCTTTAACAATGAAGGTTTCAGAAGAGAATTTTGATGAATGTAGAGAAAGTCGCTGAACTTCAGCTTTTGTAGATGATGAGTTAGTTTATCTTTTTAGAAATCCCATTTCTTTTATTTCCATTAGGAAAATTGATAGATTGTGACGGGTTTCATGTAAAAGAATATCATATAAGGTTTTATAAGATAATTTCTAGAGTCTATTATATAACTTATAATATCTGAGAAGTAGTTGAGACCATTGTGCAACTCACAATGTCTTAGAAATAGTTGAGACCATTGTGTAACTCACAATGTCTAGGAAATAATAGAGACCATTGTGCAACTCACAATGTCTAAGAAATAGCTGAGACCATTGTGTAACTCACAATGTCTGAGAAATAGTGGAGACCATTGTGCAACTCACAATGTCTAGGAAATAATAAAGACCATTGTGCAACTCACAATGTCTGAGAAATGATGGAGAGATCATTGTGTAACTCACAATGTCTTGAGAAATGATGGAGAGATCATTGTGTAACTCACAATGTCTAAGGAATAAATGAGTTAATTGCTTCATTTACAGTGTCTGGGGATGTAATTGAGACCACTGTAGGATTTACAGTGTCTGAGAATGTAATAGAGACCACTGTAGGGTTTACAGTGTCTGAGAATGTAATAGAGACCACTGTAGGATTTACAGTGTCTGAGAGTGTAATAGAGACCACTGTATCTCACAGTGTCTTGAAAAATGAATGAGACCATTGTATCTCACAATGTCTGAGAAATAGGAAAGACCATTGTAATCAGTTACAATGTCTTGAATAAAGTTTCGTAATCCTAAAATGCACGAGTAGATGCATGATTGGGAGATTGGGAAAATATGATTGTGCTGTAATGCCTTAGAATAGGCATACGCAAATATGTTTAGTCTATCATTTAGCTAAAATGATTGAAAATATGTCGAGTGTATATATCAATATACTAGTATGTTCATGTTATTATAAAATGCCTAAAAAGGCCATAATCGTCTAGAGGATGGAAGGCACGGAGAACGGAAGGCTATAAAATGTTTTTGTTTGTAAAAGTAGTTATAGTTTAGGTCACAATTAGACCCGTTTCTCTATAATTAAGGCTCTGATACCAATCTGTTACACCCCCAATTTCGTGATACGCAGTGGAATTCAAACTGGGTGTTACTTCATGGCACAACAATCATAACAATAGAAAACGAACTCTAATGGAGTCGTTTTAAAAGATTTATCATTCGATTTATATAAATATCAGAGTTTACAAAAATGAGGTCCTAGTAGTTTCACGGTTTACAAAATACATTAAATGGGTTTTCGAATGATAATAAAATTTATAGCCTTCTTGAGTATCCGTGCTCCTCCGTGCCAGCCTCGTACAATATGGACCTTAAATACATGCTTAAAACTGTCAACACAAAGGTTGAGTGAAATTTATAGAGTTTGTTTGATGGTTGAACACATTATGTTTATAGTGTGAGTTATAAATTCACACCAATGGTTTGAAAACAAAACAATTATTATTTCACTAAGCATCATGCAATCAAGGCATTAACTTGCTCCAAAATTAATTGGTGAAACTGTTGGTACGTGCCCTAATAGGTAAAATTGCCGTTTTACCTAATGTACTCAAATATAGTGCGTTTGTTTGCCTACCCGGTCAACACAAACGGGATTCGTCAATCCCGATAGATCTATCCACAATATTCGCGCTCGCTTCACTCGTGATTAATGATTCATGATTTAGGGACTTAAGTTTGGCAAATGCGGTAACTTAGCGACAATAAAACAATCAGATAAGCATAGAGTTTGAAAGCAATGTGTTCTATTTAAAATAAAGCATGTATTTCCCCCAAGGGTTTGTAAAACAATTAAGTAATAGAAAGTGGGGCTATGAACTCACCTCAAAGTAAATGATATCAAATGTATAATGAGAATGATGGATATGCCGTGAGAACTTCTACGAGCAACCTAGAATAGGATGTTGCGACTTAGGTTTGAAATAATGATGCGAAAGAAATAACAAGCCTATATACGTCTCTATGTTGATCATGATGTAGTACATGGTTTTTGTGTATGTCGATTATAGAAATGGTCTAGTTGTGAAAACGTGTTTAGTTTATATATATCGTACTACCGTTCGGGCCATCACAATTCAGAGGTCATGTAGTAAACGTTCGAGGAGCTAGGACACTTTAAATAGTAAATCCAACAACTTGTCGATAGGTTTTACTCAAATGAAACCCTTCACATGAAGCTCCCTAGTTTTGTAGCACTTAGTAGATAAAACATAGATTTTGAATGAAGATTGTTATATCATAAAGTTTATCATGTTTTTAGTAAATATCTATTTTTTACAAGTTCTCGTCGTTTAATAAATATGATCATTAGATAATGTAAGTATATAAAGTTATGTTGTTTGGTTTGTGTTGGTATTGATTTGCCAAGGTTAACACCTTAGTTAACGGTCTTAGGTAAATAAGCCTTGAGGCTTTAGCCATGGCCTTGCCGTGGCTTTGGTCTTGACTACCATGGTCTTGAGACTCAGCTTTGACCTTAGCCATGGCGGTGGTCTTGGCTTATGGCCATTAGGCCTCTTGGTTTGCTTTTAGTTGTGACAAAAGTATAGTCGTGAGACTATATATAGGGCAGTTTCAGTTTTTGAAAGATAATTGCCTATTTAAGCGTTTTCAAGGTCTGAGCTTCTTTGAAATCAAAGGAAAACGTGATTCCGGACAACTTTCGTGTTTTAACGTTTTTATGATTCGGACCAGAAGTACCACTTATTTTTGGACAGACCCCACAGTAAGCTATTTGGCGTTTCTAGGTTTTCGCTAACTTCTTTTGACTATAACTTTTGACTAGTTTGTCCGTTTCGGGTGATTCAAGTTGCTATGTTTACCTTTTTATCTTGTCTACCATAGTATGTAAGTTAGAAAGTTCATATGTGACTGGTTTTAATGGTCTCAAATGTGTAGAATATGACTAGTTTACTAGTTTGTTACTTTTATGACAATATGTGAATTAAAACATGTGATTGAGTATATGTACATCATGAATCAACATAGTAACTATATATATATCATGAAATTGTCAAGATTATGAATAATAAACATGAGATGATGGTGGTGATTAGTTGCTTACAACTTTTGGCTTTCAATTAAGAAAGGAGTAACTAGTAAGGATATGACTTTGATTGAACACTTAGAACCTTGGATTGAGCAAGACTTCCACACCTTGGCACCCTTGTAATCTTGAAGGATTGGTGATGAAGTTCTAAGTGACTTGAGTGGATCTAAACTCAAGAAGATCACTTAAACTTGCTAGAGATTTGATGTAGTAACTTACTACTTGAAACTTCTTTGCATAAACTTGGAGTTTATAGATCAAATTATGGAAGATATGATTGTTTTATGATATGAACGACCCAAATAAGTGTATGAGGGTTTTTAGGTTATCTTTCACTTGCTATTTATAAGAGGGTAAGTTTGGTTAACCATATATTGGGTTAAATGTTAACCATGGTTAAGTTAGGACACATATAATGATCTAAATGAGGCATGGTTAGGATTAAGCCACATGAAGGGTGACTCACCCCCATATGGGCTGTCACATGAAGATAAGATGACTTAGGTGGATAGTCTTGGTATTATCTTGAGTTTAGAGCTTGATTTGGTTCCGTTAAATGCCAACCGTTAGTTGTTAAGCCATAAAACGTAAAATTGGGTATCGTAAAAATACGAAACTTGTAGGAATGATGAAACTCATCATTATACTCTATATAAAAATATAAAATGATTGATAAGTCTCATTGGGTGCAAAAAAGCTGCCTAAATCTGGAAACACGGGTCAAAAACGCGTAATTCGCAATTTATCAGAAAAGAACGAGATTTCAGGGAAATGACTGTGAATTTATTTAAAGTAGAATAAAATTAGTCTATAAGTGATATGAGATGTCAAAATGTGGTTTTCGTTATACGTGGAATAACTTAACAGTTATACGTGAAGTCTAAAAGTTACGCGATTTAAGCAAAAATGTAGAACGTACGAGGTTAATTTCTTTATGGTCAAAGGAGAAGGGAAATATGTTTGAATTTTTCAAAAAATGTAAAAGTGTCTAAACATCTTAGAAAATACAGTGCAGAAATGGTTAAGTCTGGGTCTACGTAGAATTGTTTAAAACGTAAGTTTAGTCTCGTAATTAATCTGATGTGAGGAAAATTTTCGGAGTTGGTTTTCGGTATGCGCGGGATGTTTAAATGGTGCTCCGACCAAAACGAAACTTTAAGACGATGTTTTCTTAATAAGTTTTGCGAAGATGATCTAACGATTTTCAAACTCTTAGATTATTACTAAAATAAATTAACTTACGAGAATGTGAAATAAAAATTTTATGGGATGAATAGTGAAAGTGAATAGTAACTTTAAAAAAAATGAAAAGTAAGCTGAAAATGCGGGTTGTTACAGTTATGGTCAAATTAGTTGAGAATGGGCCGTAATTAAAGTAAGTAGAACCATTTTTTTTGAAATTTATACGTAATAATCTACACCTCCTAATAATATATATTTTTTAAACGCCATATCAAGCTTTAGAAAGAATTTATTTATGTTAAGGAAAAATAGTTTTTCATATATACATCTTGTATAAGTATATACTAGCAGGGTACCCGCGTAATGCGACGACGGATATCCTGTGACTATATTTTCTGACAATGTGATGTTATGCCGCCATACTTTTATTAAACAATTAATTTTATAAATAATAATAACTTTAGTTATGACAGTGGTATAATTCCATCTCCTGTTAACCGAAGTTACCACAAATAAAATTTTGATTCTTTCCTTCAGCACAATCACCCTTCGTCAATTTTGGAGCCGACCAACCCAGTTCAACCTTCATGTTGCAATGGTGGCAACTCGGTCGGCGCATCAGCAACCGAACCGATTGACTGACCACTGCGGCAGCCTAATGACTTTATTTTTAAGTGTTTGGCTTAGTAGATTGATTAAATTGTACATTGTGGTTAAATGGTTGTATATTTTGGTGAAGGGTGAATTAAATAGTATATTAATTGTATGTATTGAATAATGTTTTTTAGTTGTATTTGAGCTTATAATTTGTACATTGTGTTTTATTAACTATACCTTTTATCAAATGGTTGTTTTAATGACATTAATTACAAGTGTTGATAAATCAATATGTGTAGGTGTTTATGCATAAATTAATTGTATATGTAGCTTAAGTAGTTGTATTTGTTTAAAATCTATATATGAAAGTCTTAAAAAACTGGAAGAGAGAGGGTGCTAAATGGATTATAAGTAGTATAAATATTTATAAACATGTTTGTAATATTAATAGTATTTATTACAGTTGTCCCACATAGATACAATAAATAAATAAAGGATTGTTTATAATGTAAAAAAACTTACATGTTCAAGCAATCATGTGGAGTTCTCTACGAAAAATATAATAGGTAATATATTAATTTATGATCATTGAATTAGCACTTAGCACTTTGCATCATTTGTCTTCAAAAACTTGTCCCGATTTTTATAAAAGACCATTTTTTATTTTTGTGGTTAAAAATATCAAAAAACTTCCAAACGATATTTAGATTGGCTCTTGAAACACTCTTACGATTTAATAATACTTTTGGAACTTTGTGGTCTAGTAGCATTTTAAAATCCTATTGATTTATATGTGCATTTTTGCATTAAAAACTATATTAATTCAAAGAGAAATAATAAATGAAGTATTAAAATATTGTGAAAGATAATTTAGTAAAAGCTGTGTGTACATTATGCATTAAAAATTGTAATGCTTAAAAAACACACTAATGACATCTTAATTTTTTTTAAGAGAAGGGTTGCTAAATGCTTTATATATTGTATAATATGTGTAATATGTATAAAATCAAATTAACTATCACTTTGAATTTACATCTTTGCATACTTTTGCTTCAAAACCTTGTCCCTATTTTTTATAAAAGACCATTTTTTATTTTTGTGGTTAAAAATATCAAAAAACACCAAACGATATTTAGGTTGACTCTCGAAATGCTCTTAAGATTTAATAATAATTTTGGAACTTTGTAGTCTAGTATGCATTTTAAAATCCTATTGATTTATATGTGCATTTTGCATAAAAAACTATACCAATTCAAAAATGAATAATAAATGAAGTATTAAAATATTGTGGAAGATAAATTAATAAAAGCTATGTAGTGTGTATATTATTCATTAAAAAAATGCAATGTTTAAAAAACACATTAATGACATCTTAAAAAAATTTAGAAGAGAGGGTGCTAAATACTTTATATGTTGTATAGATATGTTTAATGTGTATAAAATCAAATTAACTATCACTTGTGAATTTACATATTTGAATCGTTTGTCTTCAAAAACTTGACCCGATTTTTATAAACAACCGTTTTTTTTTTGTTTTTTTTTTATGGTTAAAAATATCAAAAACTTCCAAACGGTATTTAGATTGGCTCTCGAAACACTCTTACAGTTTAATAATACTTTTGGAACTTTATAGTCTAGTATGCATTTTAAAATCCTATTGATTTATATGTATACTTTTGCATTAAAAACTAGGGTGAAAGCTAAAGGTACGCAACGTACTTTTTCAGAATTACACATCTAACTAATATATTTTGTTAAGGGTCAAAGCTAGCTAACATACTTTCAAATTTCACTCGATCTAGCTAATATGACCTGTTGGTAGTAGGTTACCAGGTCACCTTGGCGAAAAATTTGCGCAGTTAGTCCTCTAGGACTAACGACCGTTAGCTAGATGATAACGACCGTTAAAAAAAAAAAAAAAAAAAAACTTTAAAAAAAAATTTTACTTCTTTTTAAAAAAATTTTACGTTTTTTTTTTTAAATTTAAAAAAAAAATTTAAAAATTTTTACGTTTTTTTTATAAAAAAAATCTTACGTTTTTAAAAAAAAAAAAAAAAATTAATTTAAAAAAAAAAATTAAAAAAATTTTTACGTTTTTTTTTAAAAAAAATTTTTCGTTTTTTTTTAAAAAAAAAATTACGTTTTTTTTTTAAAAAATTTACGTTTTTTTTTTTATTTTTTTTTATTTTACTTTTTTTTTAAAAAAAAATTACATTTTTTTTTAAATTTTTTTAAAAAATTAATTTTTTTTAAATATTTTTATGTTTTTTTTATAAAAGTTTACGTTTTTTTTTTAAAAAAAATTTTAAGTTTTTTTTTTTTTTTTTTTTTTTTTTTTTTTTTTTTTTTAACGGTCGTTATCATCTAGCTAACGGTCGTTAGTCCTAGAGGACTAACTGCGCAAATTTTTCGCCAAGGTGACCTGGTAACCTACTACCAACAGGTCATATTAGCTAGATCGAGTGAAATTTGAAAGTATGTTAGCTAGCTTTGACCTTTCACAAAATATATTAGCTACATGTGTAATTCTGAAAAAGTACGTTGCGTACCTTTAGCTTTCACCCTAAAAACTATACTAATTCAAAAAAGAAATAATAAATGAAGTATTAAAATAAAGCTATGTAGTATGTACATTATGCATTAAAAATTGTAAAGCTTAAAAAATACATTAATGACATCTTAAAAAAAAATTAGGAGAGATGGTGCTAAATACTTTATATGTTGTATAGATATGTGTAATATGTATAAAATCAAATTAACTATCACTTGTGAATTTACACCTTTGCATCATTTGTCTTCAAAAACTTGTTCTGATTTTTATAAACAACCGTTTTTTATTTTTGTGGTTAAAAATATCAAAAACTTCCAAACGATATTTAGATTGTCTCTCGAAACACTCTTACGATTTAATAATACTTTTGGAACTTTGTAGCCTAGTATGAATTTTAAAATCCTATTGATTTACATGTGCATTTTCATTAAAAACTATATTAATTCAAAAAGAAATAATAAATGAAATATTAAAATATTATAAAAAATAAATTAGTAAAAACTATGCAGTGTGTACATTATGCATTAAAAATTATAATGCTTAAAAAACACGTTAATGATATTTTAAAACTTTTTATAAGAGAAGATGTAAATGCTTTATATATATATATATATATATATATATATATATATATATATATATATATATATATATATATACACACACACATATATATATATATACATATAAATTGGTTCTTTTAAAAAATTAATCTCGATGGAAAAGTGAGAGAAGTGATCTCAACCATTAGATCTCCCCATCTTCCCCTCCTTTTTTTCTTGCTAACTACAGGGATCTTAATGTATTTTCTTTCATTCTTTAAGGGAGGGTTTCATAAATTCGCCTCTTTCATATATAATGCCTATTTTTTTCATTTTTTCTTTTTCTTCTTTCTCTCATTCTATGACACGACATTTTTTTCTCTCAATTGTGTTATCAGATTTCTTAACACATATCAAATCTAAGATCAAATTAACACAAGAAATCATATCATTTTATTAGATTCACAATATCATCTCATCATAATTTATCAATTCGAAGATCAAATTCAGGTATGTAACTGAATTCAGTTATAAATTTGTTATTTTTGCTACTTAAAAACAATCATAAAGCTTATATATGTGTTTGTTGTTGTTTTATCTGCACGGATTTTTGTTCATAGTGAGTTAGGTTTTTATTTTTATGAAATTTGATTCGTTAATCATCATGTTTGTTTATAGATGTAAAGATTTTCAGAGTTCATTGACATGATTCATTGTATAGAATAGTTATTGTGAATCGAAATTGAGAAATAAATACATGGAATACATGTTTACAAAAAACTGCACACCAAGTGTTTGAAAAATGTCTGAATGAAATTTTAAAACTGCGATGCACTAATTTTTCACTGTGGTTATACATCTTTCGATAGTAGAAACATATTTCAAATGATTGTGCATGTTTTGTTAATGCTGAATATTCGATTATAAAAATATCTAGGATAAGCACTTTGTGAAACATCCTCTAGAAAAAGAGTACTTTTGGCTATTGTTTGTTTCTTATGAATAAGGTGTTAAATCAATTGATAAGCTAATGTTAGTGTTAATATATTGGCCTATTGGGATGCTTTTATATCCAATGCCTTTGCAATGGTTTTTTGCATCCAGAAGAGTAAAGTGTAATAGCTTTTAAACATTAAAGTACAATGTTTGTTTATTGACTACCAAAAGTCAAAATGGATTACAAGAGATAATAATCTATTAGAAAGTCACATGATATATATTTTGAATTTTATAGACAATGATTGTTATTCTGTCAACATATATGTACATTTTGTAGCTTATACGAAGCTTGGTATTGAAGTCGTTTGCAAGGTTGTCTAACAAGGCTTCTGGCACCTTTCAGGCATGGATTATAATCTGATAATGAAAAATCTAATTGTAGAGTGCTAGGGATTGGACTTGTGTTCAATGATCTAACCTCGGGTATTCCAGTGAATTTCATCGGTTTGTAATCCGTGATAATCAGGCAGTGCTTCTTTTGCTTTATGTTTGGAATTCATTAAATTGACAAACGGGTGCACTAAAGTGACTCAAACAGATGCACTAAAGTTCATCAAACAAATGTAATAAAGTTGCTAATATTTTATCATGTTTCCCTTTTGTGTGTTATTGCCATATTTACGTATGTTTTCTACGCATGCATATAGTTTACTAATCTTGTACTTTTATGGGTATCAAGATGTACATCAGGATGTGGACTCGTTTGAGACTGCTCTTGTTCGAAGGCTCGCAAACTTTATTCACTATGATTAGTGCCGCCCACAATCAAATAGTGTTGAAGGTATCTGGTTAATTCAGGTTTTTTTATACTTATATCTTAAGAATGAAAGATTCTATATGATATATCCAATGTGAATTGACCTAAAAAAATAAATGGGTCAATTTGGGTAAAAGAGAATGAAAAACAAAATAGTTAAAAATAAATGGGTCAAAAGTCGCCAAAGTGTATATTTAATGTGCGAAAGTATTCCACATCTATATTCAATCGTTAACCAAATATGCCTGAACCTCTATATTCAACTTTACTTGTAGTATATGAAGATGAAAGAAACGTACTTAAACTATGGGCCCATGCAGGTAACGAGGATCATACATGTGCTTTAGATCGATCATCGGGTGAGCATAGACTAGCGGTGGTTGGAGACACAAAGTTCTTGAAAACCCCAGCTTTCGAGGTGGATGAAAACATGCAACAGGTACGTTACAATTACTTGTACCACGGTTGAAAAAGTTTTCTATCAAGGTAAATCTTAATTAATAGTGATAGTTGTTGTAATCCGTGATAATCAGGTAGTAATTCTTTTGCTTTATGCCTGAAATTCATTAAATTGACCAAACAAATGCACTAAAATGACTCAAACATATGCACTAAAGATCATCAAACAGATACAATAAAGTTGAATCATATTTTATCATGTTTCCCTTATGTGTGTAATTGCCGTACTTTACGGATGTCTTCTACACATGCATATGGTTTATTGATCTTGTACTTGTATGTTTGACAGTGTCTGGAGTGGATGCTAAAGTGCATAACCTAATACAGAACAACATGGAACGTTCATACATAAAAGTTATCCTACTTATGAAACTATCGCACAGGAATTGGTTTTGAATAAGTGTAACATGAAAAGTAGATAATATCATTTACATCTTCTGTTGTAAACTCCCTGTAGTAAATAAGATATAAAATTTGTATAGATCTCGTATATAATTGACTTCAGCTTCAAGATTTCATTATAATAAAGTTCCATATTCTATATTTGTGGTTTCAATATAAATCTATCTCTTTATCACATTCATTTCTTTGGAATGTTGTTATCAGTGGATGATGTAACATGTGGTATCTCAGTAGAATCTTTCTTTGAAGGCTCATCAACTTGAATATTTGTTTGATTGTTAACCATGTTTGTCTTATCATTGTTTGAAGTCTTATTTTCGTCAATTTCATGAACCTAAAAGTATTGATCTTGTTTTGCTTTTATGATACAAACGGATGCACTAAAGTTCCTCAAACAGATGCATTAAATCAAATAGGTGCACTAAAGTTATAGATGAGAATGAGCACATTCATTAATGTAAATGATAAGCAAATTCATTTACAGAATGTAATGGTGATGAAGGGCTAAAGCTGTATATTAAAAAAAAGAAAAAAAAACATTTGTTGTCCGTTTGGGAGTAAAAAGTATAAACCTACAGATATAGTTGAACAAAAAGGTAGCAATAAACATACAAAGAACTAGTCACGTTATGAACGAATTGATCGTATTATAAACTTAACTTGCGTGTACAAGAGATGCATTTTACATTTATGAGTGATCCTACAATCAGAATACAACGTCTCCTAAGATATAGTAAGCTAAACAAAAACTGACAAATAATATTTTTACAAGCTAAGCAATAACTATCTTCAAATTCTTACAAAATCTGAAACATTCAAAGAAGCCTCTCAAATCTTCTACCTTTCGATGCTTATAAAGTCATCATCTTGTAACAAATCATCATCAACGTTCAACCAAGAACCAATGGCATCTTCTCGTCTGACAAAATAATCTTCGTCACTAAAGTCTTCCATTATAGAAAGTTGCAGATGCGACATGTCAAATGTGTATTGCTAAAATAGAATATGAATTAGTTGAACAATGATTATGAGTTAAGCAATCATTATGTAATATTCCATACAGATGCCTTATTTTTTAAATACATATGCCCTAAAATGTATAAAAAAATAGTATATTGCCAAACACTACTTAATATTCCATACAGATGCATTATTTTTCTAATACAGATGCACTAAAATGTACATAAATATTATATAGCCAAACACCCCCAATGTTTACTACATTACTGAATAATCCTTATGCAGTATTACATAAACATGCCTTCTTTTTTTAAATACAAATGTGTTGAAAACTAAAAGGGGGGGGGGGGGTTGAATAGTTTTGCCAATTTTAAGTTTAGTTTCAAAAACTTTAGATTTGATCTTATGTGAATTCGTATGGATGAATAGAAAGTATAAATCAATAAGTAATGTAAGTAATGAAAGCAAGTAAGTAAATGATGGAAAGTAGTGACACAAGTGATTTATAGTGGTTCGGCTACAAGGACACCTTTATTGCCCTACTCCACTCCCCGAGTCTCCTACTCGAGAGTTCAAGAACTATGTCAACAAGCTCCTTCAACACGGTGGAGAAGCCTCACAAAGTCGCTTACACTTTATCCGGTACAAAGCTAAATATCGAGTCCTTAACACGGCGGACCATATCAACACAACTATAACACAACAACTATGTGAAATATGAAATACAAGATCTTGCTACAGAAATCTTGCGGAGGAACAAATCAATCAAGGACCCCTTGCTTGGATGATTTGTAGTATCTCATGATTTCGTCTTTAAGAAGGACCTATATGAGAATCACAACAAAAGAAAGAAGAACTACTAGATAGATCAATAGACCTGAGATTAGAAGAGAGAAGTAATATATGAGAGAGTTTGTAAGAAGAGGGGTGAGTAACAATGAATAAATGGCTTACTATTTATAGGCAAAAATGTCTACTATAGCTCGGTTCCTACGGATCCCTGTCTTAAGAGATCCGTCCAGTGTAATCCCAGGGATCCGTGGACACTCCTCACTATTTGGGTGATGGGTCATGGATCATAGGTCATGGGTCATAGACTTTGGGTCATGGGTACCCAAAATAGATACAATGTATCTAGACATTGGGTCATGGGTCTTGGGTTATGGGTTATGGATTTTCTACATGGGTATGGGTCATGGGTCTTAGATATTACCCATCCTAATAAACTATTACAACAAATGAATTATTACAACAATTTATGTTAAATGACTATATGTAAATGCTTTACAAAAATAACATGTATCCTTAAAATTTTACTTATGATAACTTTATATTTGTTATCAACAAAACACAAAGAGATCGCTAAATATGAATAAACGTTTTTACGGTTTATTTGTATTAACAATCTCACCCTTTTTGTTGATGACAAAAAATAATGTTATGATGAGTAAAACTTAAGATTAGATGTATGTTTTGAAAGCATATGTAAGTTTTACTTCTTCTCTCCCTTTTTGTCGAAAAAAAAAGCGAACCTAACGAAGAAATAAAGTGTGGAAAAAATAGTATAATCCACGAAGCACTAACTCCCCCTTGACGGTAGCTCCCCCTAGAATTGGGCGTCAAGTGAGAAAATATAATACCTACAAAGAAAAGGTTAGTAGTAACATGTAATATAATCTTGTATGGGACGAGAAACAAGATGGAGAGCCAAGGTACGTAAACAAAGCCTTGTAATAAAATATCAAAATGTAGTGGTATAAAGGCCACATACAAAATGTAAAACTAAGAACAAGGTTTTTCTTGAAAATGACTCAAAGAAAAAAAAAAGATAAGCTAGTAATATCATTCCTTCCATGCTTGCATATGGTTAGATATGGAAGTTTTGGTGAGTGATGATGTTGATGCGATCAAGGATGTGGTTAAGTATGAATCACATCTCGTCCCTTATTTCCATTGCAAGTTCCCTAGTGGATTGAGAATGTTCACAATGTAAATGATGAGGGTAGTGTGGGTGGATGGTTTCTAGGTAAGTTAGATTTGTGGAAGGCGGAATATGTGGTGGAAAACTTGGAAAATATGGATCAAAGTCCATGATGTTGATTGAGTGGTGGAATATAAGAACCTAGATGTTCTTGTAAGACAATGGGAGCTAAAGGTGGTGAAGTTGCAAGATCTTTATAAAGTGTGTTTGGAGATGTTGGTGGTGTTAAAGAGACTAGTTCTTTTGGGTTTAAGTTGGAAGTTTGTTGGTTAGATTTTGTTTGTTGAAATGGTGTGGGTGGTGGACTAGACACGGGTAGTGGGATTGTTTTTGGAGTCTTAAGGAGTTTTGATAGGGTGATTTTAGGTGGAGACTCGATAGGTGATGGTCGTGATGTGCTTGTTGGAGATGATGGAGGTGCTACTATGGAATCATTTGGTGGTGAATGAGTAGTTGGTGATGGACTCTTTGATAATGGTTTGGCTAAACAACAAGGCCGGATGCTAATCCATGCGGTTTGTCACACCCCCAAATTACCTGTTTTGCAGCGGAATGGAATTCCTGGGGATTGACTGTCATAGCATCACAATCACAGTTATATTGAACGACCTAAAGTGTCGTTTGAAAAGAACATCGTTTGATTTAATAAAACAATCAGAGTTTACAAAGTATAGGTCCCAAATGAAAATCAACTTGTGCGGAAATAAGTTTGTTACAAATCAAACGATGTTTTAAAGTGCGTAAAACCCAAGTGAGACGAGTCGTCACCGCGACTCCATGATGTGTCCACATGCATGCCATGAAGTATATGCCTTAGTTACCTGAGATAAAACATGCTGAAATTTCAGGATATATATATATTTCGTCGTCAAACTTGAAAAATTCATATCTTCTTCGTTATAGCTCCGTTTTAATCCGTTCAAGCGGCCACGGTTTTGTTTTAAAGTATATTTTCTAAATATCTAGGCCAAAAATTTTTGTCTACTGTCGGATTTTCCAGATTTCAAAAATAAGGACAGACCCTTTTTAAGACTTGTCGAAATGAGTTTTTCTCGTGTCAAACCTATTCCAATCCATTCAAAACAACTCCGAAGCTATTCTAATCCTACCATACACCTTCTTAGGGTGTCATGGGTTCCTAGACATCACCAAGAGTGATATATTACAAGGGATTAATTATAGGATGACTTATATATGTATAACTCTTAAAAACAATGTAAAAGTGGTATAAATATTCATAAGACTTGCATGTTAACTCAAATATGATGAAATGAATATGAAATAAGTATGGAAGATGAAAAATGAATATGATATGCTTACAAGTTAACTTGATGAGGTGACTAGAACAAGGGATTAAACCTAAACACCCTAGGTTTTTATTTCAAAACCTTGATTAAGAGTGTAACTAGATTGTATACAAACTTGATCTTGAAAAACTTTTTGGTTTTCTTCTTCCTTGTGGTGTGACCGGTTTTGAGAGAGAAAGAAGAAGAGAGAAAAAATCTTTTTGACTTAACACTTTGAATATTAAGATTGTGTGTGAATTATTTAGGAGTGTGAATCTAAACTTGTAAGAAGAAAATCTACCCAATCAAATGAGTCACCCCCCCCCCCTTGGCCGGATTTTGTGGGTTGAATTTCAACAATACATTTTTTTTTTTTTTTTTTTTTTATTGTATATATAAATGTGTAAGTAAAATGTAAAGTTAGTTAAAAATTATTTGTAACTTGTATATATATATATATTTAAGCATTTAGGGTAGTTTTAGTTAGAAATAAATTTTAATGGATCAAAGTAATATATATTGAGGTCATAAAAATTGTAAAAATACATTTCTTGCATAATTTGAGTGAAATAATAATTATCGTGTAGTTTTTAAGAATTACGTCGTAATAATATAAATTTAACAATTTATATACCAAATAAATTTAAAACATTGGGTAAACTCATAATATCATTTTTATAAACTTAATATAAGTATAAAAATATGTCGGAATCATTTTTGGAAGTATCTGATTAAATGTTCAAAATAATAACTTACGCAATAGCGTTTATTTAATATGAAATTTACGCGTTTAATGTGAAATGCAAAACCATGCATGAATTACTATGATGATAATGATGCCAATGAAATGTAGACTAAACCTAGTCTATATGCAATGTCCTTGATGATATGATCATGAATTCGCCGCTAAACCATTAAGGTTACGCGAATTTGGAACACGTAAACCTAGTTTACGATAAATGATGAAATAGTGAAACATGAATTGTTTTGAGAAATGACCTGAAAGTTCGGGTTGTCACATTCGTCCATCCAAAAAGGAATTCAGTCCCTGAATTCAGTTCGTGTTAGTCTATCGAATTTTGAGTTTATGATGAATATCGAGGAGAGAAGACATGGAGAAGTGTCGTTACGGTTATCGATGATTGAGAGTGTATAAAACATCATAGTAGAGAAAAATATGGATGAGTATCTCCGATGAGTATCACTTTGATTTTGGAATATGTGAACATTTTGCTTGCACTAAGATTTATAAATAACTGCTCCCAACATAACATGATCCCTCCAGAATTAGACATAGTTAGCTAGGCTATGTATAATTAAGGAACGATGATGTGACGTTCGGTTTAGTTGTTATAACTCTCAATGTTTACAAAGATTTAAACTGTGTCGTTAAAATGATAGTTAAAGTAAAAAGAATTAAAATCCTCGTAAATGATATCGAATCGAAAGGAAATAAAGTACGATAGATGAGAATATTTTACAACAAGTGGTTTATCAAACAATAATACATCTTAGGTTATAAAGATTCGGATACGATGGAAAACATAAAATTAGTACGACATAGTACATAAGGAAAATAAGATTGTTAGTTTCCGAACTTCTTTAGTCTTCCGCGTCGTTGATACCTTGACGAGCTTCTCCTCCTCCTAACATGTATGCATTCCCATGAGCACCTTCAACTTGTTGACCTTGGTTTTGAGGACATTGGTTCCGATAGTGTCCTTGCTCCCCACATCCGAAGCATGTGACTACGGCTTTACCTCTACAATCCCTGGCTAGGTGTCCCGATTTTTGGCACTTGTGGCACTTGGCAGGGCAAGGACCCGAGTGATGAAAATTACATCGATTACATAGTGGGTGTGTTCCGGCATAACCTCTGCCTTCTATTGGTGCAGCAACATAAACCATAGCAGCTTCTTGCCTTCTATTCTGTTGTTGGTGATGGTTAGTGTTACGGTTTTGGTTGTTGTTATTATAACCTCCTTGGTCATTTTCCCATTTTCTTTTGTTGTTGTTGATTTGGTTATCGTCGTTGTTGTTATTGTGGTTTCGGTTGGTGTTGGTGATATTTCCTCTCTTTACTACTTGTGCCATAAGCTTCTGAGTCACTCTAATAGATTCCTCAATCGTTTGTGGATCAAAAGAAGTCACATCACCTTGAATAATCTCGGGAAGTCCTTCAATGAAAGCCTCCAGTAGCTTCTCATTATCCGAAACCATAGATGGGCATAACACGGCCAATTCTTGAAACCTTCGAATGTAAGTATCAATGTCATACCCAATAGTTACCAACTCATAGAATTCGGTCTCTAACTTTTTCACCTCTGTACGCGGACAATACTTCTTCGTTAACAATCCTTTGAATTGCTCCCAAGTGAGCTTGAAAGCATTTTCCATCCCCATTGGCTGAGCATACGAATTCCACCAAGACATTGCCCCATCCAGTAGTGTACTCGTAGCAAACTTAACCTTGCTATCCTCAGGGCAATTACATAACAGAAACACAGACTCCATTTTCTCGAACCATCTAACCATAGCAGTTGCCCCTTCAGTACCCTTGAATTTAGTAGGATCTCCACTTTTAAAATCCTTATACGAACAACTTCTCACCCCAGACCCTCCTGCAATTCCTGCAGCAGCAGCAAGCCTAGCGGCTTCGGCAGCAGCCGCGGCCTCAACAGCCACAGTTTCCCTTTCAGTCCTTAGAGCATCGGCTATGCTATCCCTCACCAACTTTTGAATAGCCGCTTGAGTCATTTCAGGTGTGGCTTTCTTTGGCGCCATTACTCTTCAAAACAAGAGGAAATGTGAGACGTAGCAAAATCCCATGTTAAAAATAAGCGCTCTAAAGAGAGGTGATATGAGATAATAGATTTGAGGTTATCTTTCAAAAATGAATGATGGATTCCAAGAAGATGGGTTATGAGATGTCGTAAGTGCTTCAAATGTATGATGGTTTAGTGACTTAATGTGTGAATAGCGTGTAACTCGACATGTTAGTGGTGAAACAAAGGAGTGAGAGTGACTTTGCCCTACTTAAAGGTTTATCTCGGCATTCGACGTTATCGGTGATGAGTCAATTGATGTTGAAATTTTTGATGGGGAATAACAAGGCATTCTCGACATTGGAGTATGAAGAAAGAATAATGGAATGGGCATTTAAAGGCATCCATGTGACAATCGATGTGAAATGAAAGTAAATAACTCGCAAAATGTACGTATAAACCACATGTAAAGTGAATATGCACTTATGATGAAATGATGAGATGCTATGATGATGTAGTTATAGTCTAGGGTCAATGATGCAACCTAGTTCTCTATAAATGAAGCTCTGATGCCAATCTGTCACACCCCCAAATTACCTGTTTTGCAGCAGAATGGAATTCCTGGGGATTGACTGTCATAGCATCACAATCACAGTTATATTGAACGACCTAAAGTGTCGTTTGAAAAGAACATCGTTTGATTTAATAAAACAATCAGAGTTTACAAAGTATAGGTCCCAAATGAAAATCAACTTGTGCGGAAATAAGTTTGTTACAAATCAAACGATGTTTTAAAGTGCGTAAAACCCAAGTGAGACGAGTCGTCACCGCGACTCCATGATGTGTCCACATGCATGCCATGAAGTATATGCCTTAGTTACCTGAGATAAAACATGCTGAAATTTCAGGATATATATATATTTCGTCGTCAAACTTGAAAAATTCATATCTTCTTCGTTATAGCTCCGTTTTAATCCGTTCAAGCGGCCACGGTCTCGTTTTAAAGTATATTTTCTAAATATCTAGGCCAAAAATTTTTGTCTACTGTCGGATTTTCCAAATTTCAAAAATAAGGACAGACCCTTTTTAAGACTTGTCGAAATGAGTTTTTCTCGTGTCAAACCTATTCCAATCCATTCAAAACAACTCCGAAGCTATTCTAATCCTACCATACACCTTCTTAGGGTGTCATGGGTTCCTAGACATCACCAAGAGTGATATATTACAAGGGATTAATTATAGGATGACTTATATATGTATAACTCTTAAAAACAATGTAAAAGTGGTATAAATATTCATAAGACTTGCATGTTAACTCAAATATGATGAAATGAATATGAAATAAGTATGGAAGATGAAAAATGAATATGATATGCTTACAAGTTAACTTGATGAGGTGACTAGAACAAGGGATTAAACCTAAACACCCTAGGTTTTTATTTCAAAACCTTGATTAAGAGTGTAACTAGATTGTATACAAACTTGATCTTGAAAAAATTTTTGGTTTTCTTCTTCCTTGTGGTGTGACCGGTTTTGAGAGAGAAAGAAGAAGAGAGAAAAAATCTTTTTGACTTAACACTTTGAATATTAAGATTGTGTGTGAATTATTTAGGAGTGTGAATCTAAACTTGTAAGAAGAAAATCTACCCAATCAAATGAGTCACCCCCCCCCCCTTGGCCGGATTTTGTGGGTTGAATTTCAACAATACATTTTTTTTTTCTTTTTTTTTTATTGTATATATAAATGTGTAAGTAAAATGTAAAGTTAGTTAAGAATTATTTGTAACTTGTATATATATATTTAAGCATTTAGGGTAGTTTTAGTTAGAAATAAATTTTAATGGATCAAAGTAATATATATTGAGGTCATAAAAATTGTAAAAATACATTTCTTGCATAATTTGAGTGAAATAATAATTATCGTGCAGTTTTTAAGAATTACGTCGTAATAATATAAATTTAACAATTTATATACCAAATAAATTTAAAACATTGGGTAAACTCATAATATCATTTTTATAAACTTAATATAAGTATAAAAATATGTCGGAATCATTTTTGGAAGTATCTGATTAAATGTTCAAAATAATAACTTACGCAATAGCGTTTATTTAATATGAAATTTACGCGTTTAATGTGAAATGCAAAACCATGCATGAATTACTATGATGATAATGATGCCAATGAAATGTAGACTAAACCTAGTCTATATGCAATATCCTTGATGATATGATCATGAATTCGCCGCTAAACCATTAAGGTTACGCGAATTTGGAACACGTAAACCTAGTTTACGATAAATGATGAAATAGTGAAACATGAATTGTTTTGAGAAATGACCTGAAAGTTCGGGTTGTCACACGGTTCTTCTAGATTTGGTTGGTGGCACTACGGAAGGTGGTAGGATGAAGTTTTGAATTTCTTGAAATGGATTGTTTTAACTAGGTGGTTCATCAATGTTGGAAGATCTTTTGGATGACATGATGATGAATGTTTTTGAGGTTGAGAGTGATGGATATGCAAGCATTTTGGAACCTTATTTATAGAGAAAATAATGCATTAGAGTAAATGCCAAAACCAAAATGTGGACTAAAATCTAATGATTAGATATGAAGTTAAGGCATGTGATCATGAGAGCACAAGCATTACGTAACATACTCATTAGTGAAAGAGCTAAAATGATGGAAATATGAAGGTTTTTAGCCAAAGTGAGAAAAATGGAAGAAATATTTATGCTTCTGTCCCACGGTTCCCACGGATCCGTTCCTTTAGAGACCCGTCCAGCGTAAATGCTGGGATCCGTGGTACTGGTGTTCTCAGGCAGCTCAAAATTTTCCTTTTGGAAACATTGGTGCCTAGTGTGTGCCTATATGCAAACCATTTGGAGTTGCGGTTATCTCGACTCCTAAACAGAGAAAAATAAACGAGAAGTGAAAAAGCATATTATTATGTGAGATAACCCGAGTGCTCCTTAATTCACTTTTGCTTAAATGAATGTACCCGAAAACACATATTAGTTATGTGTTCCCTTTAGCATTCAAAAGACATGAGATGCAATGAAAACGGGTTTTTACTTTGTATTAGATGTGAGAATGTTTTTAGGAAAGTGATAAGGGGAGAAGTATCCTTTTAGAAAGCATTACGAAAAGTTCCTTGTATAAAAGAGAGTTTATATTTAGTTTTGAAAATCCCCATATTGTTTGTGAGTTGTGTGTGAAATAGAGATCCTAGACTCAGAAAAGAAGGTAAGGCTAGTGTTTACACACCTTGTAGAGTTGAGAACAAATTACGACGATTGTTCCATGAGACCAAGACCAAGACGAAGCAAGTTGAATTGTTCCCACTTCAACAGTTTGGTGAGGACGTCGACTATGTTGTCTTCGGATGATACCTTCTCAATAGAAATGTTCCCCTTTTGAACATTGTCTCTTAAGAAGTGATGACAGGTCTCTATATGTTTGGTGCGAGAGTGCAACACTGGATTCTTGCTTAAGTCAATAGCACCTTTGTTATCGCATAAAATGGCTATGTCGCTTAGATGAATGTCGTAGTCAACTAACGCTTGTTTCATCCATTGTGCTTGTTGGCATGCTTTGTCGGCGGAGACATATTCGGCTTCGGTTGTTGATATGGCCAATGCTGTTTGCTTCTTCGAGAACCAAGATGTTAAACAACATCCCATAAAAGTGCATACACCACTTGTACTTTTTCGGTCAACATAATCACCTGCATGGTCAGAATACGAATATACAATAGTTTCTACCCCCGTTCCCTTAGGATACCATAATCCTAATTGAGTTGTACCCTTAATGTATCTAAATATTCTTTTGACGGCTTCTAGATGTGAAGTTTTAGGGTATTCTTTAAACCTAACACATAGACAAACATTAAACATGATATCCGGCCGACTAGCCGTAAGATAGAGAAGACCACCAATCATGCCACGGTATTTTGTGTTATCAACGGATTCACAGTCTTCATCTTTTGTAAGTTTAGTATCGGATGACATTGGTGTTCTTATGGGTTTTGACTCTTCTAAACCAAATTTCTTTAGCATTTCTTTTATGTATTTGGATTGATTAAAGAAGATACCATCTTCTAGTTGTTTGATTTGTAGACCAAGAAAGAAACTAAGTTCTCCTATCATACTCATTTCAAACTCATCATGCATAATTTTTGAGAAATCATCACACATGTCTTGACAAGTCGATCCGAATATAATATCGGCCACGTATATTTGAACAATAATTATATGTTATTCCTTTTTCTTTGTGAAAAGTGTATTATCAACTAACCCCATGGTATAGATGTTTTTAATTAAAAATGATTTAACTCTATCATACCAAGCTTTTGGGGCTTGTTTAAGACCGTAAAGAGCTTTCTTTAGTTTGTACACGTGTTTAGGTTTTTCGAAATCAATAAAGCCCAAAGGTTGAGCTACATAGAATTCTTCATTAATAAAGCCATTTAGAAAAGCACTTTTAACATCCATTTGAAAAAGCTTAAGATCATTAGCACAAGCATAATCAAGAAGTATTCTTATTGACTCTAATCTAGCCACGGGGAGCATAGGTCTTATCAAAGTCTATGCTTTCTTGTTGATTATACCCTTGGGCAACAAGTCTAGATTTGTTTCTAGACACAACACCGTTTACATCTAACTTGTTTTTATATACCCATTTAGTTCCGATTATGGTTTGGTTATTAGGTGGAGGGACGAGTGTCCAAACATCGTTAGAAATAAATTGATTTAACTCTTCTTGCATAGCCATTACCCAACTTTCATCTTTTATGGCTTCGTGTGTATTTTTAGGTTCAATGGTTGAGACAAAACAAAATAAACTACTTTGGTTTTGGACTTGAGATCTTAAGGTTCTTTTATTTAACTTTCCTATAACCTTCTCTACAGGATGATCTTTAGACTCTTTAATATTGATGATTTCATTGTTTGATGGTTCATCTTCTTTATTTATATTTTCCTTGATTTCTATGGCTTCACTTTCGATTATCTCGTCATCGACAAGAGGTTGGGTAGGTTTAGGTGGACTTTCATCAAATCTTACGTTTAAGGATGCTTCAACCTTCATTGTTTCTTTATTTAGTATAAAATAAGCTTTACTATTAGGAGAGTAACCTATGAAGACACCTTCGGTTGATTTAGGATAAAATTTAGTTAGGTAATCTTTAGTGTTAAGTAAGAAACATTTACTACCAAAGATTCTAAAGTGTTCTAACGTAGGCTTTTTGCCTCGAAGTAACTCGTATGGAGTTTTAACTAAGAATGGTCTAATTAGGACACGGTTAAGTATGTAGGTTGATGTGTCGACGGCATTGCACCAAAATTTTTGAGGAATAGATTGCTCATTAATCATGGTGCGACTCATTTCTTGTAGGGTTCTATTTTTCCTTTCAAGTACCCCATTTGATTGTGGAGTGTGAGGAGCCAAGAAATTGTGAGTAATACCATTAGCATCACAAAAAGCTCCAAATTGCACTTCATTATCAAATTACCTACCATGATCCGTTCTAATAGACACTATAGGATTTCCTAGTTGTCTTTGGATTTTCTTACTTAATATTTCAAAATTATCGAACGTTTCAGTTTCTATAAAAATTTAGTCCATGTTTACCTAGAGTAATCATCCACTATAACCAGAGTATAAAAGTTACCTCCATAACTTTGAATAGCGGATGGACCAAATAGATCCATATGAAGTAGTTCTAGACACTTATTAGTAGAGACCATATTTTTAGCTTTGTGACTAGCATGGACTTGCTTTCCTACGTTACAAGCATCACAAAGTGATGTTCGTATTTTAATTTGGGTAGATCTCTTACTAGTTCTTTAGATGATAGCGATTGAACAAGTCGCATATTGGCGTGACCCAATCTTCGATGCCATAAGGTCGAAGTATCATCCATAGAAGTAAGCCAAAGTTTGTCTTTTGGTTCATTACCGATTTTAATAACATAGACTCCATGTTTTCTAATGCCTCTTCCTATAGTAATACCATTTTTCAATATTTTACTACCGGTTTCACTAAAAAAGTACGTTGCACTTTTTATCACATATTTGTCCTGTACTTAGAAGGTTGAAGTTTAGGTTTTCTACGTGACACACATCGTTAATGGTTACAGATTTGTGAGAAATTGTACCTTTACCGATGATTTTGCTCTTGCAATTACCAAATACCATGTTTCCACCATTGAAAGATTCGTATGTGGAAAACAAATCTTTGTTACCGGTCATGTGCCTCGTGCACCTGATATCCTTGATCCATTCATCCGGATCTAGATCGACCTTTAAGCACACCTAAGAAAACAATTAACTCAAAAGTTTGGTCCTCATTTGTTTATGGGTCCATTAGTGTTATACATTTCATTCATGTTAGGCATATATGGAAAAGGTGAGAAAGCATTCCATGGTGTAAAGTTTTGAAATGGAAAACCGTTTTGTACATTAGGATTCCATCCCATTTGATGGTGGTTACTTTTCGGATAAACATTATTTGGTCTTCTTATAAATGTGTTTGGTTTAGAAAACGATGGACATTTGTTTCTCATACAACTTTGATTTTGTTTTAGTGGAGGTGGTTGTTTGACATTTCTAACAGTAACGTGGGTTGGTTTCTTCTTGTTAAAAATAACAAAGTCGGTTCTATACGAGGTAGCTACATTATTTCTACTGTTTGCTGGTACAGACCCACGGATCCCTAGTTTTACACTAGACGGTTCCTTTTTCAAGGGATCCGTGACTACAGTAGCTTGTTTTTCAATTGCTTTGACGAATTGTGTTTCTTTAATCTTGCTAGTTGATGCATTAATTTCCTGTACACCTAAACCCTTTTGATTGTTTCCCGTTTTAACACTATCAAGTATTATATCTAGAGTATTAGTACTCATTATAGTAATCTTGGAATCAAGATTATCAACTAACGTTTGAAGTTGAACACAAAGCTCACATTCCCCATCTACTTTCTTCCCATTTTCTAAACGTTTTAATTTATCTTTTAACTCAATGACTTCCTTTTCTAAACGTTCATTTTTGTTTTTCAAAGTCTTATTTTTGTTAATTACTTTTAGAATAATTTTGCAAAGTTTATCATATTCACGATGTAATGATTCATCATCTAATGATGAGCTACTATAATAAAGAGATTCGGGACATACCTCGTTTGACTCATTTGCCATGAGACAAATTTTTTTGTTCTCCTCCTCACTCATTCCCCACGAACCACTTACGAACACCTTTTGTTCGTCACGTTTGGGACACTCACTAATGAAGTGATTAGGGTCCCCACATTTAAAATATGCGCATTCGTCCCTTGCTTTCTTGTCGTCTTTTCCTTGTTGGAACCCCTTTTGTCGTCATATGGTTGCTTGACATATCTTCCTTTTCTTCTAAAGAACTTCTTGAAATCCCTTACCGCTATGGCATATTCTTCTTCATCACTTTCCAAAGAAGAGTTTTCTTCATCGCTTGAGATCTTCTTGGCTTTTAAGGCAAGAGATTTGTGCTTCTCTTTCTTTTCTTTTGAGGCTTCGGAGTCTTTAGCGAGGACAAGCTCATAGACCTTTAGATTGCCTATGAGTTCATCGAGAGTGAGGATTGACAAGTCTTTGGATTCTTAGATGGCCGTCACCTTTGATCTCCACTTGGATGGAAGCGCCCTTAGATATCTCCTGATATGATTACAACTAGAAAAAGACTCATCAAGTGCTTGTAATGAGGTAATAATAGCGTTAAATTTAGCAAAAGAATTATCTATACTATCCTCATCCGTTATTGAAAATTGTTCATATTGTTGAACAAATAAATCTATTTTATTGTTTTTGACTTGTTGATTTTCTTGATGAGTTACAACTAAAGAGTTCCAAATTTCTTTTAAGGTTTTAAGCATAGAAATTCTTTTGAATTCCTTTTTGGGTAAAGGATTATATAAAACCATTTTAGCTTCACTAGTTTTGGAAAGCTTTTTCTTTTGATCGTCAGAGAGGCGATCGTGAGGGATATTTACTTGTTTGTCGGTTTTATCATCTTATGTAGTGGCTTGAAAGTCACCTTCAACAATGATGTACCAAAGATAAATATCTTTTGACTTCACATAAGTTTCGAATCTATTCTTCCAATAAATAAAACCATTTGTTTCAAGTAGTGGAGGTCGTTACATAGATTGCCCTTCTTTATAATTTTCAAAACTCATTTTGATCGAAAAGTATTTAAAATACAATTTACTTTAAAACTTTTGTAAACCTAGCTCTTGATGCCAACTGTGGAAAACTAGAAAGAGGGGTTGAATAGTTTTGCCGATTTTAAGATTAGTTTCAAAAACTTTAGATTTGATCTTATGTGAATTCGTATGGATGAATAGAAAGTATAAATCAATAAGTAATGTAAGTAATGAAAGCATGTAAGTAAAGGATGGAAAGTAGTGACACAAGTGATTTATAGTGGTTCGGCTACAAGGACACCTTCCTTGCCCTACTCCACTCCCTGAGTCTCCTACTCGAGAGTTCAAGCACTATGTCAACAAGCTCCTTCAACACGGCGGAGCAGCCTCACAATGTCGCTTACACTTTATCCGGTACAAAGCTAAATACCGTCTTCATGACTCTTGGGAAATGGTTCCAAGATCCATTGACGTTCGTGTCAGTGATCTCAAGTGGTTATGGAAGAACAAAAGGGATGAAGAGATGACTGTAATTCGCAACAAAGCTCGTCTTGTGGCCAAAGGATACAAACAAGAGGAAGGGATAGACTTTGAAGAGTCATTCGCGCCAGTAGCTAGACTTGAAGCAGTCAGGATATTCTTAGCCTATGCAGCTCATAAAAACATCACGGTTTATCAGATGGACATTAAGACCGCGTTCTTGAATGGAACTCTGAAAGAAGAAGTGTACGTGAGTCAGCCAGAAGGCTTCATAGACATGGAACATCCAGACTACGTCTACAAACTCAAAAAGGCAATCTATGGTTTAAAACAAGCTCCGAGAGCGTGGTATGATGAACTGTCCTCTTTCCTTATCCAAAACAATTTCACCAAAGGAACAGTTGATCCTACCTTGTTTACACAAAAATGCAAAAACGACATTTTGATTGTTCAGATTTATGTGGACGACATCATCTTTGGGTCCACTAATCCGAATCTTTCAAAACACTTTGAAAATCTCATGAAAAGCAAATTTGAAATGTCCATGATGGGGGAACTAAAATTCTTTCTTGGTTTATAAATACATCAGTCCCCTCGTGAAATTTTTATTAATCAAGCTAAGTATACAACTGAGATTTAAAAAAATCATGGTATGGACAATTGTGATTCGGTCGGAACACCAATGGTAACTTCACCAAAAATTGGAGCCGATTTGTTTGGGAAACCTATTGATCCGAAGAAATATCGGAGCATGATTGGTTCTCTCATGTATCTTACTGCTAGTCGACCTGATATTCATTTTGCTGTTTGCTTATTAGCACGGTTTCAGGCAAAGCCTACCGAACTGCACCTCAAAGAGGTTAAACGGATTTTTCGGTACCTGAAGACATCCATTCACATGGGACTTTGGTATCCGAAGGAATCCGGATTTGATCTAATTGCCTTTTCAGATGCGTACCACGCAGGTGATCAAGTTACATAAAAAAGTACATCCGGAGGAGCACAATTTTTGGGTGAAAAGTTAGTCAGCTGGTCTTCAAAGAAACAAGATTGCACTGCACTTTCAACCGCTAAAGCTGAGTATGTGTCTCTATCTGCGTGTTGTGCTCAAGTTCTATGGATGAGAACACAACTCACAGATTATGGCTTTACTTTCGATAAAATACCTATGTATTGTGACTCGAAAAGTGCCATAGCCATATCATGCAATCCTATTCATCACTCAAAGACTAAGCATATCAGAGTCCGCTATCACTTCATCAAAGAGTACGTCGAAAATGGTACTGTTGAATTATTCTTCAAGAAGACTGATTACCAACTCGCCGATCTATTAACTAAAGCCCTTCCAAAAGAAAGGTTTGAGTATTTAGTTCGACGAATTGGAATGCGAAGCCTAACCCCTGAGGAGTTAGAACGTCTTCTCGAATCTTCTTGAAAATGATTTTCCAAATAGCTTCGCTGTAAATATTTTTGAAAAACAAAATACAAAATTTGAAAAACCAACAAAAACAAAATATAAAAATATAAAACTTTCAAAAAATACAAAAATAATATAAATTCAAAAATCCAAAAATATTCTTCTCACGACATGTCTCTTGAATAATCGATATTCTGTACATTTCTAGAAATGTCATTCAACAATGATACGGGCATGTACAGATGCTTAAGCGAGAGTTCTTTAATTGTTTTCTAAAACATGTCGTTTCTCAAAATTTCTTCATAAAATGGCTTTCGTATACATCAGTACGAAACCCGGACCGAAATGATGACTTTTGATTATTTTCAAATCAAAACTCGTGTTTTTAAAGAAAAATCAAGTGTACGCTTCAGTGCACCACATTTAAAAATGGTGAGAGATCATCATCATCTTGAGCACCTTTTCAAGATTGTTCAAATCGATTTTCAAAATCTTTCAAAATATTTTGTGCTCAAGATAACTCCCTCTAAAACCCTTTAATTGATTATGCTTTATTAAAGGGGGAGCTTAAAACAAAAATGTTCCAAATTCATGCTTAAATCAAATCCGTTTGTCTCCCCAAATTATTCTAAAATGTTAGTTAATCTGTTGATATCAAAAATATCACGAATATGCTATTTTTGAGGGGGAGGAGACGTGATTAAAATGTGATCAAAATCATTGTTTGAATCTCAAAATGAGCTCAACTCAGATGAAACCAATGAATTGACAAGGAATCATGTACCATTTCGAGAAACTTTCTATGGACTTGACCAGGACGGGTAATAATTTCAAGCTAGTTCTCTAGTGATGTAAACGTGTCTTGAATCGGTCCTGTTCATTTAAAGTCGATCAATTCAAAAAGTGCGAACTCTACCCTCTATGTGCAAGTTTCTGTCAAAACTTATAAGTACATGTGAAGGGGGAGTGTTTCTGAAAATATAAAACTCTCGAAGTGTTTCAAACATGTTTTCTATCATAAACACTCTAAGAGATTTTCAAGAAAAATGGTTTTATGGCAACAACAGGACAGTCATGGAGTTATAAGGTGACTAAGGATAGGAAATCCGTCCTATGATCCGCCAGAGCCGGAGGGATCTACCCAAGGACATCACAAATAGTTAGTATTAGAAGTCCTTAGGTATGATTGAAAAAAGGAGTAATGTGAGAAAGGAGAAAGAAGGGGTTGAAGAATTAAAAAGAAATGTGAAAGAAAGGGTGAAAAGAAATAGCCCTCCATATTCAACCTTAGGGCAGAAACCGGGTTCAACTCATCTGCTACTGGTTGTCACTAAGTTGACACTGGTATTGAAGACAAAAACGTCATGGACCCAGTGACGCACTGCACTAAACCTTCTAGCCACTCAATTCCTCTTAAAAGGATTTGTTTCATTCTCACTGGGAACCCTACATAATCTATTGACTTTCTCTTAGAGATCGTTGGTATTGAAGAAGGAGACCCTCTCCCTAGTCTCCGCTCAGGAAAACCAAAATGCACTATTGAGTCTAGAGCCACGAGATTCATCAAAAGATCTCATAGGAACACATGACATGACATAGCTTGTTGTTCATCAATAAGGACACAAGTGATATATTCTAGAGTCCTACGCAAATCTTAGCAATCTGCCAGAACATTATGAGAAGTTTCACATCTGTGATCTTCAGTGATTGAATGGAAACTCCTGCCAGGGTCAACATCAAGCAGCCCTGACAGCAGGTCACTTCGGTAACTCCCCGTGGATTACGCTTAGTGTGTCTCAAACGGTCTACAGTCGTGGGGTGATGCTTCGGTGTACCTCAGCGACTCATCTGAACTGTAGGTGTACTTCGGTATATCGTGTTATCTCACTTGTGGGACTCCAGTTCAGGAACGGCCTTTGTAAGAATTAGAGATGTGTTTTCACACTATGCTGTTAACACCCTCAAAATTCAAACTTGTAAGTGCCGGAATCCGCTTATTACTAACCTATTTTTATGTTTTCTTCTTATGGAAGCTCCGGAGCGTATTGATCGTGCAGATTTTCCACATGCTCATACCAACAACACATGAAAGTTCTCATCAAAATCAAAGGCAACTCAAAGTTAAAGATGATTCTTCGTCAATGTCAAAGAATCTACAAACTGTAAAGACTCGAGAACTTCATCATTGGAAACCTAAAGACAAATAGAAGTGTGAGCATGGTGGAGAAAGACGTGGAGACACCAAACCAACGAAGTTGACAACGGCAGACAACCACATTATCTGATCACAAAGCATGAAGGAACAAAGAATCAAGACTATTCAATATCTACACACAAAGTTCAAGCTCGAGAAAAGTAAAGATCTAATCAAGTGGAGCATCATTTGAATGACCACCCCTTAGGGGGAGATTGTTAGCCTTAATAGTTTTATTAGAAGTGATAGTCATTCACGTTTAGGAACTTTGTATCGTGTGTTAGATATCGTGATAAAATAGTCAACGGGCTCGTGGTTTGGACTAAGCTAAATGGCTAGGCATTATGATTATGCTAGCCGTTTGAAGCTTAAGTATCCAAAGCCCAATCCATGTCCAACCCACGAAAAGCCCAAGCAAAGCCTTTTAGGGTTTTAAGTTACTTGTACTATAAATACCCCTCAAATGGTCATTTGAGGGGTGTGCTTGAAAGTGTGTGTGTGTGTGTTTTTCCTTTGGAATATACAACTTTATTGTGTTTATCTTATCTCTTCACATACACGGTTTTAAACATCAAGTCACCATCTTTCTCATCTTATTTCTAAGCTTTGTTTGTGTTTGTGTTTCACGTTTTATACGCGTAACTTGGGTTACGTGTGTTGGGTTTGCTTGGTAAAGTGATAAGGTTGATATCGTAGTGGTCCTACAATTGGTATCAATCGCCTAACAATGGTTTAGGAGTGTTTGTGTTTGTTTTGAAGGGTTACGCGTAAAGGCTCTCGTTAGTCATATTTGTCTCACTTAAAGCTTTAATTTTTGCACTTAAAAATTCAAGATTCTTGTGGTTTAAGGTTTATTTGGTGCTAAAGTTTTAGTTTTTTGCAAAAAGTTCGAAGCTTTACGCGTTTTGGTTAAGTTTTAAACTCGTTTTTGGTTCGTTGGTCATTTCTACTCGTAACTTTTCTGAGCACTTTGGGTGAAAAAGGTCAACATTTTTGGGTTATTCGAGTGTTTTTAAGGCTATCTGTGCAAAAGAAATCATTTGAATCGTTGGAAATTTCTTACGCGTAGAAGTCAACAAGTCAAAACCCTAGTTTTCTACGCATAACATTTTGGTGAAGAATCTTCGAGCTATAACGGTTACTCAGTGCTTGCCTCACTTGGATAAGTGTGTGGAACACTTCGACTTGTGGATATCCCTTACGCTGTGACAGTGTAAAGGATTTTTGGTTCTTAACCATAGTTTACGCATAAGCTAAAAGCTTACGAGTAACTCTACGCATAACTTCACAATTACGCGTAAGGTTTACGAGTAACTTTTTGTCTACGCATAAGCTTAAGGTTACGCGTAAGATACTTTCTACGCATAAGATCCTACGCCTAAGGAATCCTACGCCTAAGCTTCCTACGCATAAGATCCTACGCCTAAGCATCGTCTACTCGTAACTTCCTGTTTCTACGCCTAAGCTCTTTCTACGCATAAAGCTCTTTCCTGGCACTGATCTCTTAACTGGGAATCGTGATACAAACTTGTATGCTATCGACATCAATCAAATGGCCTCTTCATCACCAATATGTCTTATGACACGAGCATCTGGAACTCAGTCCTGGTTGTGGCACAGACGGTTATCCCATCTCAATTTTGACACCATCAACAATCTTGCCAAAGACAACATCGTCAACGGTCTTCCAAAGTTCAAATACACCAAGGATCACTTATGTCCATCATGCGAACAAGGAAAAAGCAAAAGAGCATCATATAAACCCAAATCCGTACCTAGTTCGGAAGCAAGGTTGCATATGTTGCACATGGACTTATGTGGCCCAATGAGAGTTGAAAGCATTAACGGGAAAAAGTATATTCTTGTTATCGTAGATGATTATTCGAGATATACATGGGTTAAGTTTCTGAGATCAAAAGACGAAGCACCAGGCATCATCATCACCTTCCTGAAACGTATTCAAGTACTTCTTCAAGCTCCAGTAAGAGTAGTAAGAACTGACAACGGCACAGAATTCACTAATCAGGAGTTAAGAACTTATTTTGAAGATGTTGGAATTACACATCAGACATCGGTTGTTAGAACTCCACAGCAGAATGGGGTAGTTGAAAGAAGAAATAGAACTCTTGTGGAAGCTGCTCGCACAATGCTAATCTATTCTGGTGCACCGTTATTTCTATGGGCTGATGCTGTTGCCACTGCTTGTTTCACTCAGAACCGATCCCTAATCCATCCTAGATTCAATAAAACCCCGTATGAGCTTGTGAACAACAGAAAACCTGATATCTCTTACTTTCACGTGTTTGGCGCTTTGTGCTATCCGACGAACGACAGAGAAGATCTAGGTAAATTGAAAGCTAAAGGTGATATTGGAATCTTCATTGGATATTCAGATAACTCGAGGGCATTCAGGGTGTATAACAGGAGAACTAGAAGGATCATGGAGACGATGAATGTGAAATTTGATGAACTTTCACATATGGCTTCTGAAAGACTCGCTCTAAAACCCGCACTAAACCGACAGACTTCTGGACACATCAGTTCAGGACTCGTACCTCAAAGAGCTCAATCAACTTCGTTTGACAATCGTAATGAACAAGAATGGGAGAATTTCGTCGAGTTAATGTTCAATGAATACTATGGTGGAACTTCGACAAATGCATCAAACCATCATTCCGCTGCACCCGCTCAAAATCATCCTCCACTACCAACAGAAGATGCATCTACAATGGTCGAAACCAATGCACCAAATCCATCTACATCATCTACATCTACTACAGTTATTGCACCCGTTCTACCAGCAGTTGAAGACTTATTTGAAAACCCGTTTGCCACGGAATCAGCTGAATCATCTTCATGCTTACGAGAACCATCTAACTCGCATACATTTAACCAACGGTATCCTTCTACTCTGAAGTGGACAAAAGACCACCCAATTGAACAAGTTATTGGTGAACCTTCAAGGCCAATTCAGACGAGACGCCAACTTGCCACCGATTGCGACTTATGCATTTACCTTTGCTCAATTAGCAATATAGAGCCAAAGAACATTTGCGAGGCAATGGCAGAACCCGCATGGATAGAAGCGATGCAGGAGGAACTTCTCCAATACCGTCTTCATGACTCTTGGGAAATGGTTCCAAGACCCATTGACGTTCGTGTCATTGATCTCAAGTGGTTATGGAAGAACAAAAGGGATGAAGAGATGACTGTAATTCGCAACAAAGCTTGTCTTGTGGCCAAAGGATACAGACAAGAGGAAGGGATAGACTTTGAAGAGTCATTCGCGCCGGTAGCTAGACTTGAAGCAGTCAGGATATTCTTAGCCTATGCAGCTCACAAAAACATCATGGTTTATCAGATGGACATTAAGACCGCGTTCTTGAATGGAACTCTGAAAGAAGAAGTGTACGTGAGTCAGCCAGAAGGCTTCATAGACATGGAACATCCAGACTACGTCTACAAACTCAAAAAGGCAATCTATGGTTTAAAACAAGCTCCGAGAGCGTGGTATGACGAACTGTCCTCTTTCCTTATCCAAAACAATTTCACCAAAGGAACAGTTGATCCTACCTTGTTTACACAAAAATGCAAAAACGACATTTTGATTGTTCAGATTTATGTGGACGACATCATCTTTGGGTCCACTAATCCGAATCTTTCAAAACACTTTGAAAATCTCATGAAAAGCAAATTTGAAATGTCCATGATGGGGTAACTAAAATTCTTTCTTGGTTTACAAATACATCAGTCCCCTCGTGGAATTTTTGTTAATCAAACTAAGTATACAACTGAGATTTTAAAAAATCATGGTATGGACAATTGTGATTCGGTCGGAACACCAATGGTAACTTCACCAAAAATTGGAGCCGATTTGTTTGGGAAACCTATTGATCCGAAGAAATATCGGAGCATGATTGGTTCTCTCATGTATCTTACTACTAGTCGACCTGATATTCATTTTGCTGTTTGCTTATTAGCATGGTTTCAGGCAAAGCCTACCGAACTGCACCTCAAAGAGGTTAAACGGATCTTTCGGTACCTGAAGACATCCATTCACATGGGACTTTGGTATCCGAAGGAATCCAGATTTGATCTAATTGCCTTTTCAGATGCGGACCACGCAGGTGATCAAGTTACAGCAAAAAGTACATCCGGAGGAGCACAATTTTTGGGTGAAAAGTTAGTCAGCTGGTCTTCAAAGAAACAAGATTGCACTGCACTTTCAACCGCTAAAGCTGAGTATGTGTCTCTATCTGCGTGTTGTGCTCAAGTTCTATGGATGAGAACACAACTCACAAATTATGGCTTTACTTTCGATAAAATACCTATGTATTGTGCCTCGAAAAGTGCCATAGCCATATCATGCAATCCTGTTCATCACTCAAAGACTAAGCATATCAGAGTCCGCTATCACTTCATCAAAGAGTACGTCAAAAATGGTACTGTTGAATTATTCTTCGTGAAGACTGATTACCAACTCGCCGATCTATTAACTAAAGCCCTTCCAAAAGAAAGGTTTGAGTATTTAGTTCGACGAATTGGAATGCGAAGCCTAACCCCTGAGGAGTTAGAACGTCTTCTCGAATCTTCTTGAAAATGATTTTCCAAATAGCTTCGCTGTAAATATTTTTGAAAAACAAAATACAAAATTTGAAAAACCAACAAAAAAAAAATATAAAAATATAAAACTTTCAAAAAATACAAAAACAATATAAATTCAAAAATCCAAAAATATTCTTCTCACGACATGTCTCTTGTATAATCGATATTCTGTACGTTTCTAGAAATGTCATTCAACAATGATACGGGCATGTACAGATGCTTGAGCGAGAGTTCTTTAATTGTTTTCTAAAACATGTCGTTTCTCAAAATTTCTTCATTAAATGGCTTTCGTATACATCAGTACGAAACCCGGACCGAAATGATGACTTTTGATTATTTTCAAATCAAAACTCGTGTTTTTAAAGAAAAATCAAGTGTACGCTTCAGTGCATCACATTTAAAAATGGTGAGAAATCATCATCATCTTGAGCACCTTTTCAAGATTGTTCAAATCGATTTTCAAAATCTTTCAAAATATTTTGTGCTCAAGATAACTCCCTCTAAAACCCTTTAATTGATTATACTTTTATTAAAGGGGGAGCTTAAAACAAAAATGTTCCAAATTCATGCTTCAATCAAATCCGTTTGTCTCCCCAAATTATTCTAAAATGTTAGTTAATCTGTTGATATAAAAAATATCACGAATATGCTATTTTTGAGGGGGAGGAGACGTGATTAAAATGTGATCAAAATCGTTGTTTGAATCTCAAAATGAGCTCAACTCAGATGAAACCAATGAATTGACAAGGAATCATGTACCATTTCGAGAAACTTTCTATGGACTTGACCAGGACGGGTAATAATTTCAAGCTAGTTCTCTAGTGATGTAAACGTGTCTTGAATCGGTCCTGTTCATTTAAAGTCGATCAATTCAAAAAGTGCGAACTCTACCCTGTATGTGCAAATTTCTGTCAAAACTTATAAGCACATGTGAAGGGGGAGTGTTTCTGAAAATATAAAACTCTCGAAGTGTTTCAAACATGTTTTCTATCATAAACACTCTGAGAGATTTTCAAGAAAAATGGTTTTATGGCAACAATAGGACAGTCATGGAGTTATAAGGTGACTAAGGATAGGAAATCCGTCCTATGATCCGCCAGAGCCGGAGGGATCTACCCAAGGACATCACAAATAGTTAGTATTAGAAGTCCTTAGGTATGATTGAAAAAAGGAGTAATGTGAGAAAGGAGAAAGAAGAGGTTGAAGAATTAAAAAGAAATGTAAAAGAAAGGGTGAAAAGAAATAGCCCTCCATATTCAACCTTAGGGCAGAAACCGGGTTCAACTTATCTGCTACTGGTTGTCACTAAGTTGACACTGGTATTAAAGACAAAGACGTCATGGACCCAGTGACGCACTACACTAAACCTTCTAGCCACTCAATTCCTCTAAAAAGGATTTGTTTCATTCTCACTGGGAACCCTACATAATCTATTGACTTTCTCTTAGAGATCGTTGGTATTGAAGAAGGAGACCCTCTCCCTAGTCTCCGCTCAGGAAAACCAAAATGCACTATTGAGTCTAGAGCCACGAGATTCATCAAAAGATCTCATAGGAACACATGACATGACATAGCTTGTTGTTCATCAATAAGGACACAAGTGATATATTCTAGAGTCCTACGCAAATCTTAGCAATCTGCTAGAACATTTATGAGAAGTTTCACATCTGTGATCTTCAGTGATTGAATGGAAACTCCTGCCAGGGTCAACATCAAGCAGCCCTGACAACAGGTCACTTCGGTAACTCCTCGTGGATTACGCTTAGTGTGTCTCAAACGGTCTACAGTCGTGGGGTGATGCTTCGGTGTACCTCAGCGACTCATCTGAACTGTAGGTGTACTTCGGTATATCGTGTTATCTCACTTGTGGGACTCCAGTTCAGGAACGGCCTTTGTAAGAATTAGAGATGTGTTTTCACACTATGCTGTTAACACCCTCAAAATTCAAACTTGTAAGTGCCGGAATCCGCTTATTACTAACCTGTTTTTATGTTTTCTTCTTATGGAAGCTCCGGAGCGGATTGATCGTGCAGATTTTCCACATGCTCATACCAACAACACATGAAAGTTCTCATCAAAATGAAAGGCAACTCAAAGTTAAAGATGATTCTTCGTCAATGTCAAAGAATCTACAAAGTGTAAAGACTCGAGAACTTCATCATTGGAAACCTAAAGACAAATAGAAGTGTGAGCATGGTGGAGAAAGACGTGGAGACACCAAACCAACAAAGTTGACAACGGCAGACAACCACATTATCTGATCACAAAGCATGAAGGAACAAAGAATCAAGACTATTCAATATCTACACACAAAGTTCAAGCTCGAGAAAAGTAAAGATCTAATCAAGTGGAGCATCATTTGAATGACCACCCCTTAGGGGGAGATTGTTAGCCTTAATAGTTTTATTAGAAGTGATGGTCATTCACGTTTAGGAACTTTGTATCGTGTGTTAGATATCGTGATAGAATAGTCAACGGGCTCGTGGATTGGACTAAGCTAAATGGCTAGGCGTTATGATTATGCTAGCCGTTTGAAGCTTAAGTATCCAAAGCCCAATCCATGTCCAACCCACGAAAAGCCCAAGCAAAGCCTTTTAGGGTTTTAAGTTACTTGTACTATAAATACCCCTCAAATGGTCATTTGAGGGGTGTGCTTGAAAGTGTGTGTGTGTGTGTTTTTCCTTTGGAATATACAACTTTATTGTGTTTATCTTATCTCTTCACATACACGGTTTTAAACATCAAGTCACCATCTTTCTCATCTTATTTCTAAGCTTTGTTTGTGTTTGTGTTTCACGTTTTATACGCGTAACTTGGGTTACGTGTGTTGGGTTTGCTTGGTAAAGTGATAAGGTTGATATCGTAGTGGTCCTACAGAATGGTTAATGTCAGGTGACAATTTAGCTAGCTTACTCTATGGTAGTCAATCTGTAAACTCTAGGATAGGTTTAGGTTTTAAGAAGTAGGTTGGCTTAGAAGCTAGGAATGATCTGCGTAAATCTACACCAGCAGGATTAGCTAATTATGTAAAAGAAGGAGAATTGCATGATGTACCCGGATCTATTAGAGGAGAACATATGCCCACTGACCTTTCCATCACAATAGACTTTGATGGATCACACCATCTTTATGGCAAAAAGTCAAGAGACTTGCCAGACCCTGATTCTACATCTACTGAATTTGTCTCTTGTTCTGACAGTGACAAGTCCTCTGACCAAGGGTCTACTACATCTACCAGTTGTGATTCAAGTGAAAAGTCAGACTTTTCCAAGACCTCACCCAAGCCTACACCCAAGACTCCCTACAAGCCTGTTAGAGTTGCTGCTGAGGAATCAAATTCCAAGACAGTTTCCTCTAAAGACTTGTCATTTAATTCTTTGCAAAACAATGCCTTTAATTCTGTTAAAAACAATTCTGTTAATGTTTGTGGTTTGAATGCTTTTAAATGTAATGAAACATCTTTCACTTTGAATAAATCTTCTAAAAGAAGAAATGTTTTGTTTGTGGATGTAAATTTCATTTGATTAAGGATTGTAACTTTCATGAGCAACGAATGGGTGTATGTGCTAGTCCAAAGAAACCTAGACCAATGTGGAAAAATGTTAATGATATACCATCTTTTGTTCCACAAGCAACTCATAAAACCAGCAAACACAATTCTGCTAATAAACCTTCTCCATCTGCTTGGAGAAGATCTGTTGCTAGACTATATGTGAGACCAACTAGTTCATATTTTCAAAATGGTTATTGGCCTGGATGTTTTGACTCAATGTATGTTGGAAGGGGATATTGGGATACTGCTGTGAAGCCCTTAGCATGTTGTTCTTGGACTCAAAAGGGACCTAATTTTCAAAGGAGGCCCAAGAACAATGGTGGATCTTATACATCTACATGGCCTAACTCTTATGATCCACAAGGCAGGCTCAAGTCAGTGATGACCTGAGTCTCCAAAGTGTACTAATATTTTGTATTATTTTGTTGTTGTTGTAGGATCATCCTCTGAAGAGTAAAGAAGTAGGCATTGTATATAGTGGTTATTCCAGAAGCATGTCAGGAAACAAAGAGAAGATGCATGATTTTGTACCCATAGAAGGAGGAGGCAATGTGACTTTTGATGGAGGAGATGGTAGAATCACTGGGAAAGGCACCATCAGAACACCTCATTTGGATTTTGAGAATGTGTACTATGTAAAGGAACTGCAACAATTCAACTTGTTCTCAGTATCACAAATTTGTGACACCAAGAACAAAGTATTCTTCTCTGAGGATGAATGTCTTATGCTCTCTAAAGACTTCACACTTCCAGCAGATACATCAATTCTGCTGAGAGTTCCTAGAAACCACAATTTATACACATTCAATTTGAATGATGTTCAACCAGAAGGTGACCTAACAGATTTATTGACTAAAGCCTTTGATGGACCCAGGTTTCAACACCTAGTTGTCCATATTGGGATGCTTAACCCTTAACTGCAAGGTTTGAGGGGAGGCATATGCCTCAGGGGAGGATTGCAGTTGTCAAACTTGTAAATTTTGTAGATTATTGTTTATGTTTTTGTTTGCTAACACTAACCAGCTAATGATCTTTAAGTCTTGTATGTTTTGGTTTGGTTTGTTTGCTACTTTGTGTCTGTTTTGCAGAATGCCTTTATGATCAGTTACTAATCTTAAGTTGAAGTTCACCAAGTTTGATTAATTGGGAATATGGTCATGTAAGCTTAAAGCTTGTTTCTACTGAAGATAAGCACAAGTGATACTCATTGGTACAAGTGATCTCATTGTTTCTACTGAAGAGAAGTACTGAAGTAAAGATCAAATGTTGGCTATTGGACAACAAAAGAAGAAAGCTGCAGCTGCAAAGAGAAAAGCTATTGCTGCACAAAAGGCTAAAGCTAAGAGGGAGAAACCACAGACTGTAGCACAGAAGAAAACTTATATGAGAAATGTGGTGTATAATCAGAGTACTGCTTTCTATCAATCTGGTTTGACAAGGAAACAAGTCTGGGCTTTATCTGAATCTGACTTGACCAGTATGTATAATAAGATTATGAAGCATATTACACCAGCTTCTCAATTGAAAAGGATTGCTGGTGGTATGGATGCTCCAAAAGCCAAACGACCCAAGACTGTTGAGATTGTGACTTCTTTTGCTGGTGATAGAGCACAGCTGAGCACTCATGCTGTTTCTGCTGACGAACCTACTGAAGGTGTACATTCTACTAAGAGAGTATAATCTGCTGAACCTATTGCTGCACCTTCTACAGACATGGTTAGGAGAGCTGAACAAGAAGCTGCTAGAGCTAAACAGGCTAGAGAAGAACTTGACAAATTGTATGAAGTGGGTGGTTCTGTTCCAATTCCCTCTGTTTCTACCTCGTCTATTCCTACTGAAGATGCCTTTGGTGCATCTGAGAAGGTACCTTCTTCTTTTTTTATGGGCATTTATGTACCTGGTAGGAGGGGGAAAAGGATGTCCAAAAGGAGACATATTTCCATCAGGAGATCTGTGAGATTAGCTGGGACATAGGCCTCTGGAGTTCATAAATCTCACAAGGGTGGTTCTTCTAAGCATTTGGACCTCAAGGCTGCTGATACAACATTTATCAAAGTGGGTTCTTCTACAACTTTTCCTGAGGGTTCTTATAGTGTGTTGACAAAATGGACATTGACTGATGGACAGCTTAACACCATTTATAGGATAGATAACTCCTCTATGAAGTTTACTTTCTTGAAAGACATACTTCATTTGGTGGATAAGCAAGCTTTGATTACTCTCCATGGCCTTGTCACACAGTATTATGCCACTCATACACCACAGGGTTATGGTTTGTACTTATTGGGAGATCTTCAAGTTCTTTTTGATTCTCAGTCTCCAAATGGTCAAGGGTATTCAATTTGGAAGAATTCACATAAGTGAAAGGTTGATACTTGGAGATTTTACCCTATCCCAAATGTGCATGTTGTGGAGACAAAGTGTGGAATTTGTGTATGTATGTTTTCTGATCAGCATTATCCTTTGTCCTTTAAACTGGTGAAACGTATGCTTAGAAGGAAATTGGAAGTTCCTCCTGATCCAGTGGCGAATGATATGACCCATGCTGAACAATTGATTGGGTTGATCAAGTCCAAGCTTCTGCAACACAACGCTTCTACTTGATTCTGGTATCTTGTATCATTTCTTTCTTTGTTTAATTCTTAGTAAAAAAAAATAATAAAAAAATTATATATTCAGGTTTGTTGTATATAACTCTGTTGATGGTTATCATCTCACCAGATGTGACTTGTGTCCATCAACGAGTTGGCTAGTCCAAAGGGTACAACTTTGGTAATGACACATCAAATATGTTGATAGCTGTAATGGTTTGCTAAAAACCATAGGGTATGCAACTCACCCATGCTTAATTGCTGAGGGTTGTATGGTCCTCAATTCACCTTGGATTATTCCTTTTTGGTATCCAAAGAATTGGCTAGCCCACAAGTATATGGCTTGTGGTAAAGGCAGTGGAATACCATATTTGGTAATCAATTCACCAAAGGTGACTCTTTCCACCTAAGAATTGACTAGTCCTGAGCAAACGGCTACTGATTTGCTAAAAAACAGATAGTTATCATTGTACCATAGTTTTCAAAATTAAACATTTGGCTACTCCAGTAGTAATGGCTATTGGTAAAGAGACATCAAATTCATTATTTTCAATGATTCACCTCTCACAGGAGTTAGCACACCTGGATGTGATGAGAATAGTATGAAACTAATCTGTTTTGATGTACACTTTGTCATTTGTTGCTGCAAAGATCTGAAGTTTCACAGTTTTGCCATCATAGAGATGTGGTTGTTTCGCTTCTTTGCTGCTGATGTTCGAATTCAATCCTCTTGTTCTAACGTGTTAAAGATCTATCAAGAATCTTGAACTTAACTATGTCAAATTCAAGATTAGGGGAGGATTGTTGGGAATTCTACTGAATAAGAATTATGCTGAATAATACTGTTGACGGATTCTGCTGAAGTGATGGATTCTGTTGAAGAAGTGATTCTGCGGAAGTAGTAAAACCGTGTAGCTTGTTTCTGCGGATATAGATATTCTGCGTATTTTATAGTTAGTTAGGATATGCATGAGTTTTATTTGGAAGTGATAATGCATATCTCTTTTAGTTTTATGAATATACGTTTCTTGTGAAACGGTTTAGGGTTCTTTGTCTATAAAAGGAACACATTAGTATGTATGATGTACGAGTTTTGAAAAACAAGTTTTAGTTTTATTCAAAGATCCATAGAGGATCAAAGTATTCTTAGTAACCTGTGTTCTTACTTGTGTTTGATTCCCGCTTTAGAATACAAGTAATAGAGACTTTCTATTAGTGTGTTTGTGATTATATAAACATTACTAACGATCCACGAGCGCTCAAAGATCTATCAAGGTCTAAGGTTAAACAGCATTTTGCTCTAAGAGGTTTGTCCCAAAGCGTTTTGAACTAAGGGGTTTGTCTTCTGCGATTTGTGCTAAGCGGTTTGATACAACGGTTTGATTCAAGTGATTTGACATCAAGTGATTTGTGTTAAGCGTTTTGACTCTAAGCGGTTTGATACAGCGGTTTATTGAAGCGGTTTGTGTTAAGCGATTTTTCAGTTGTGCGATTTATCTCTTAAGACTTGTCATTTTTTCGTGATACGTTTTATGGTTTTCTCTTGATTTAGTAAAATCCCGTGAAAGAATCTATTTCCCGGTTTAATCAAAGATTAGTAAAATCCTGTGTACTTAGGAATCATGTCTACAATCACCTCTTCCGTTGCTGATAAAGTCCAAGCTGCAGGATCCGATACTCGTCCTCCCATGCTTGATAGAACCGATTATGAATCTTGGGCTCAAAGAATCAGATTTTATTGCTTAGGAAAAGAGAATGGGGTTAACATCCTTAAGTCAATTGATGAAGGACCATTTCAATTGGAACTACCAGGGATATTCTCGAAACTGGAACTGATGGAAATGGTGTGTTAGGGTTGGATAAACCAAGAATGTATGATGAGCTTGATGATAAGGAGAAGAAGAGATATGATGCTGACATTAGAGCCTCAAACATCATACTTCAAGGTTTACCAAAAGACATTTACAAGCTGATCAATCACAACACTGAAGCCAAGGTTGTCTGGGATAATGTCAAGATGCTTCTCTCTAGTTCGGAACTAAGTAAGGAAGACAAAGAATCTCAGTTGTATGATGATTTTGAGAACTTTAAAATGAACCCAGGGGAAAGTGTTACTGAATATCATGTGAGATTCCACAAGCTTGTGAATGATATGAGGAATATCAAGATGACAATGCCTAATATCAGCTCAATTCCAAGTTCGTGAACAACATGAATCCTGAATGGCACAAATTTGTCACTGCTATCAAATTGAAAAAAGGACTTAGGCACACCAATTATGAGCAACTGTATGCTTACTTACTCCAACACGAGAAGCATGTTGCATTTGAATGTATGATCATGGAAAAGTTCAACACTAATGCTGCTGCTGCAAGTTCTTCAAATGATTCAACTGCATTCTTCACAAATGTGGAGATAAGTACCAAAGCATCACAAGTTATACCTACTGGAGATAATAATCACAAACTCATTCCTGATCTAGGTTACAAGCCATTGGACATGTTCATGGAACACTTTTCAAATCAACAGGCTCTAATGGTTAAGCAAAACTTAAACCTCACTCCCCACACCAACAATCATCTCAGAACTGTATCTAATCTACAAAATCATGCTACTGTTAAAGATGGAAGGGTTGTAGTGAAAAATGTGCAAGGAAGGCAGAATGCTTATCTTCCACATAATTAACAAGGGAATGTAGGTGTTGGACCTGGTTATGGGAATGCAGGTGCTGGAATTGGTTATGGGAATGTAGGAGCTGGAGCTGGTTATGTGGGCAATCAGAATTGAGGAAGGATTGCGGTTCAGGGTCAAGGGAAGCCAATCAAGTGTTAAAAATGTGGAGGGGAAGGACACATTGCTAGGAACTACACTCAACCAAAACGTCCACAGAATGCAGAGTACTTCAGGGATAAGATGCTATTGGTGCAAGCTCAAGAAAATGGAGTTGTGTTAGATGAGGAAGAGTTGTTGTTTCTTGCTGAGGGAAATGCCAAGACTTATGATGCAGATGCGGATGAACAATAAGTGCATGGTGTGGCTCAGAACATTCCCAATGTCTTTCAAGTCGCAGACTGTAATGCATTTGATTCTGATGTTGATGATGAACCAACAACACAAACCATCTTTATGGCTAATATCACTCAAATGGTCTCTCCACCTCAACAAGCCAGTCCCTCCAAGGAATCCATCATATCAGAGGTATTAAAATTATATGATGTGGTTTATGTGCAAAAGATTCACAACAAGGTACAATCAACGAAAACCATTGAATCAGATATTGAAATATGGGTAATAACAATGTTGTCCCATATGATCAATATGTGAAGCAAGATGAAAGTATAATTGTACCAAGTGAAGCATCTTCTGCTATCAATGATGACTATATATTTGATGAATACACTGAATATGCACCTGATGATTCCATGACCACTGAACTTAATGCCTATAAGGAACAAGTTGCTATATATGAACAGCATGCAAAGTTTGAATTGACTACCCGTGAGCAGGAGATGGATAACAAAATGCGTACACTTATCAGAAAAAGTAATTTTAGGGAAGAAATATTAAAACAAGAGTTAAATTCCTTACAAGAAAAACTTAATAAAACGGCTAAGCAAAAGCAGGAACTTCAATAAAATGTAAAAGTGCTTAAACAGGAATTCAATCCTAAGGAATCAAAACTTTTAAATGATTTTTCCAACCTAAAAACTTTGAAAAACAAACATGAAAACAAGTTATACGTACAAGGTAACACCATTCAGACTGCTCACATGATCACTAAGCATAGAGTGTTAAGCGATGAGCATAGTACTAGCCTTGTAGAGGAACCCAATCCTGAGTATGGTAAGAAAGCAAAAGCTGCTCAAAAGGTGATCTATGATGGTAATGAAATTCTTAAGCCTAAACAAAAGCCTACTTGTGTAAAAAGCACTGAAGAGGATAGAAAATTAGAAGATGCCACTAGAGAGAAAATGGATAAGAAACTAAAAGATCCTTGGTGTGTAGAGCATAATATAACATTTAAAACCCCTAATTATGCTAAGGAAAACTGGATAACATTCAATAAGTTTAGACCCCAGACTCAATTAACCCCTGAACAAGTGTTTTGGAAGAAAGATATGGACAAAAAAAAACTGATGAACTTGTTGAAAAGAATCCTCCCCTTAGGAAATTGCCTCCAGCTACTGTGTATCCACCTAATACACCAATGCATTTAGTGCCTAGAACTCTTCCCACTCAAAGCAAAACCTTAGTCAGTTTATATGTGGTTTACCAACTATTCGTTGACTTTGAGAAAACATGTAAGAAGAGAATTACTCCAACGAGAATCACTGAAGGGGAAAGAGGCTTTGAGCAAACAAAAGAATGTTATTTAACTGAGGTCATGCCTTTATTTAAACAACTAAAAGAACAATTTGAGAGTCTTGAAAAGGCCATAGATATAGAGATTAAGGAAATGAAAAGGATATTTAATGAAATAGAAAACGAGGTTAAAGATTATGAATGTGAGCTCAAAAGTAATGAGATTGAGAGAAAGAACCTTCATATCCTAAATGATAATTTGATTTCTAGATGTATTGCGCAAGATGTATTTTACACTGTTACAAATTACTCCATTACTGCTTCTCAATTTCATGAATTATCTGTTGCTTTGAAAGTCTCCCAAGATTGTGTCAATGAGCTTGAGACTAAGAATTCAAGATTGCATGAGAAAATCAAAAGGGATGATCATGATAACATGGTCAGACATTTTTCTAAATTAGAAGTTGAATATCTTGATTTACAATTAAAATATCAACACCTTAAAGAAAATGTTAAAACCTCAAATGCCAAGACATATTCGGATGCTCCTGAGTTTGATGTAGTTTTTGAAATGAACAAACATGATGAACAAATTCGAGCTCATTATAACACGATCAAAAGGTTGAAAGCCCAAATTTCCCATCTGAAGGGTGAAAAGAATGAAGTGATTGGCTCCCATATGCCTCCTCCTTTAGATTCTCAGAATTCTCAGAATTTTCATCTTCAAAACATCATTAATGTATTACAACATGAAAATGAGTGTTTTTTTAGCAAAAAATGAAAAGGTTAAACTGCATTTCAAAGAGTTATATGAATCAATTATGGTCACTCGTGACAAGAAAGTGAAAAGATAACTTCTTTACAAAAAGAAATTGAGAATCTGAAAAGTCAGATAAAAGGGAAGATGTCAATCACCAGTAGTGAAAATGTTGCACCAAACAAAATATGCTATGTCTGTGAAATATATTCCCCCTCATCTTAGGAATAATGAAATTGCATGTCAAACATATTTTTCGTACCTTAAGGATAGTCTAGAATGTCTCCATGAGATTGTAGAAGAGGATAAGATAGAGAAACTGTCAGGGCAGAATATCTATAGATTTATGTGGTTTGGAGGTCGGGGTTGGTGGAAGAAGATGAAGATCTTCATCCTTTTTAGTGAGAGAAACTAGAGAGAGGGAGGAGAAAACACAAGGTTTATTGATAAGAACAAAACAATACAACTAGCCAAATGATTCACCTCACCCCTCATGGAGAGTCATGAGGGGTATATATAGGCCCTATCTTTGCCACTTAAACGATACTAGTCCCTAAGGGCAAAGTATACTACACGTCTAGTCCAATTCACGTAAGTGACGTTATCTTTAGAAAAAGCAAGGCTAACAATCTCCCTCCAAGATAGCGTCACACATGAATGGTTACAATGAGACCTATAAATACAAAACAAAGTAAATTACAATAGTAATGAACAATGTTAACTTTCTTGAAGTGCAGAGTCTCTGTAGTCTAGATACTGAGGCAAACTTGAAGTTCTCCCTTCCGATGACCTCGGCAAATGATCTTCTTGTAGCTCTGAACTTCAACTGTAACGGTCTAGTTAGGTTATTACTCCCTCCTAACTAGTGAACCTTTTTTCTTTTTCTGCTCCCTCCTGAACCGACAACTCTCTTCCAACACGTCTTTAATCTTCAAACACGCAGCAGAGAAAGTAAACTCTTGAAGCACAATGGTTGTCGTTCTGGGAACATCATAACAACATAACTCACTTAGTATTGCATCCAAGTTGGTAAAAAACCCCGATGTACACCACACTACTTCTCCTTCTTTAGTCTTAAGCAAAAATCCCTTCGCCAATCCAATCACGAAAGATGAATCCGCAACTTCTCCCTCCTGATGGTTGCGAGCTATCAGAATCATCATAATGTTGCGTACATGCCGTATTACCTTCTTGATGCAATATTAACATCATAGCTTGATCAAAATTCTGTGAGAATATGTCGTAAAGATATACTCTCAATAATTTTCTCTAACCAACCTTTAATCGAACCTCCTTTGAATTCACCGGCTAATAGTAATGACCACATATGGAGATTGCCCGATACGACTAACTTGAAAAGGAAGTAAGCATCCCAACTTGTGACTTGCTGCTTGTTCTAAATTTTTGAACAATTCACAACTTCGTGTGACACTGAGCACAACAACGTAACTCCTTAAAGTGATGGTTACACACTGTGAGCACTACAACGTAACTCCTTACCAGTTATAACCAGATTGTCAAATTTCATAATGTGCTCCAACAAGTTATCTTGAGACCATCGACTTATCTCAAAGATAAATAAGTCCACCTGTGAAACGTCACTTCTATTCCTCGTCAATAATACCGTACAAAAACTCCGTAGTCATTTTTCAAATCTTCGTGCAAGCCGTGAATAATGTATCCTCCCGTGAAATTTTTTAACCAAAATACCACACATTTGACCAAATGCACTTAATGATTTGTATCCAAAATATTTTGTTAAAATAATTCGGATAAACAGTATTTAGTAACATCCAAAGTGCATCAACCCATCATATTAGATGTAGATCCAGCCCATTAATCTTGATGCATTAATCCATTTTATCACAAAGATAATCACTCGGTCCAATGTCATTAGATAATCACTCGGCCCACATCCAGCTAACACCTTAGAACCGGTTAGGATAAAATACGTATAACCTAAATGCACATTTCATTTATCCTAATCACAACTTGTGATATATCCGCCTACCACCTAGACCTTTTCTCCCAAAGTAGATCTGGGAATAAGAAACACAAATCCCCATCTCATCTTATCACACACGAATCTCAATCAGAAACAAATCTCATCTCACAACAACATCAATAAACGAATACATATCAATCTCATCACAAAAAATAAACTTAACCATACCTAGCCTATTTTCTTCATGAGATGCTCGATTAGAGGAAATTAGAAGATGTAAATTTCTCAAGATCCTTCTTGGGTCTAAGGTAGGTTTGAAGTATGTTTTTCGTTGTTGAGTTGAGTCTTTAACGAATAAAAGAAATGATATAACATTCTTGTTATAATCTTTCTTTGTTTTTCGGATAGAAGCACAGTTGGGTCTATGATGATGAATGATTCATTTGAAATAATCTAGAAAAGATTACAAAACAAATAGAATCCGAATCTGAGATTGCTTGAAAATTTTCTTTTTGAGTCTTGAAATGAATGAGAGATGGGGAGAGATGTGAGGGTCCTTTGAAGTGAGTCTAGATGTAGGTTTAGTTGGATTCGAACTGATGATGTAGATGGTAGCTGAGGTCGAGAGTGGATATTTGGTTTTGGTAAATGGTATTTTGTTGTGGTCAGGTCTACGCATAACCTCCATTTTCGGATCTTAAGCGTAAAAACATTTATACGCGTAACTTTTTCATTGCTCGAACCTTATGCGTACACCATGGAAAGGTCCTTATGCGTAGCCTTACGCGTAACTTTATGCTTATGCGTAAGCATACGCGTAAACATATGCGTAGGCCATAGGCGTAAACGCATACGCGTAACTTCACAGCTACGCGTAACTCCACTGTAGTTTCTTCTTACGCGTAAGTTTAGGGTCTTGACCCTTTGACTTTTTCCGGCGAGTTTTTCCGACCATGTTATTCTGACCATCTTCATACAAAAACCTAGAAACAACATAAAAATGCTTCCTTTTGACTGTTTGACCATGAGAAGATGACAGTTGACCACATATGTTTCACGGATATTTGGTACAAAAAAAAGACATAAAGGTAACTGTTTGGACAGAATATACCCAAGACAGATATACAAGAAAGGTTGTGACTTTTTGTGATACCAAGGATAAGGATACAAAAAACAATATGTTAAACTGTTTTACCCACAATATTCGGAAAAAAATTTCCGACCACATAAAAAGCACAAAAACAGTTAAAAAACATGTGTAAAACCAACATAAATCAACAAACAACAACCTTAGCTCGTTATACCAATTGTCAGGACCGAATATCTATAGATTTATGTGGTTTAGAGGTCGGGGTTGGTGGAAGAAGATGAATATCTTCATCCTTTTTAGTGAGAGAAACTAGAGAGAGGGAGGAGAAAACACAAGGTTTATTGATAAGAACAAAACAATAAAACTAGCCAAATGATTCACCTCACCCCTCATGGAGAGTCATGAGGGGTATATATAGGCCCTATCTTTGCCACTTAAACGATACTAGTCCCTAAGGGCAAAGTATACTACACGTCTAGTCCAATTCACGTAAGTGACGTTATCTTTAGAACAAGCAAGGCTAACAGAAACCACTTGATAATGCGGTTGGGCATGCATGCTTATATGCCAAACGATCTAAGGAGCTCTTAGAATGTTTAATAGCAATATGTCCTAAATCTGGTACTAGGAAAAATAGTGTAGTTGTGCCTTGTTCTATGCCTAAAGTCAAGCATGTGACCATTGATGTGCCTCCTAGAATCTCAGATCCCAGCACTTCTAGACCGGGAATGCAGAAAGTACTGAAACCAACTAATATTCCCATCGTTCCTTCTACATGAGTAATCAGTGACACCAAGGTAAGCGGGTCAAAGCCTCCATACAATAAAAAGCAAGATAGGACCTTGCGAGCCAAGAGTGAACAAGGGAAGAAAGTAGAAGACCACCCTAGGAACAATAAGTTTGAGTTGAATAAGACGAATCGTGTTGATCCTAGTATTAGCTATAAGCGTACTGTAATTAATTTGAATTCTGCTACTATTTGCAAAACATGTAATGAATGTTTGGTTTCTGGTATTTATCATGAATGTGCTGTGAATGAGTTAAAAATTGTTGTTAAATCTCTAGTAAAAAAAGTAAGAAATACTAAACAGGTTAAGGATGTCACAAAGCCAATTTGGAAAAAGGTTAGCAATTATTGGAAAACTTCAGGGAGAAAATTCAATAATGTGGGTTATCAATGGAGATCCACTGGCCGCATATTCAAAGTTAATGAATTTTGTCCTAAAAGGAATATATCTATGCCAACTAAGGAATGGAAACCCACTGGTAGGATCATCCCCTTAAGAAGTAGTCATACTTCACATAGGCCCAGTGCTTCTACTAGTCTTGCATCCACCAATAATGATGTCATAGCTTCTATTACTGATGTGGATGTTCCAATCTCATTCACTAACCAAGTGGAACCCATTCTCTCATGGGGATCCAAATTATCCAGTCATCCATACTTGTTTGTGTTCAACTGCAGGTCGTACAAATCGTTCTGTGGTATTTGGACTAAGGCTGTTCAAAGCATATGACTGTAGATCGCTCACGGCTCAAGAACTTTGTGAATAAATTCATCAGGACTGTTAGATTTGGGAACGACCACTTTGGGGAAATTATGGGTTACAGAGACTATGTATTTGGTGACAGTGTAATCTCCCGGGTATATTATGTAGAAGGACTTGGTCATAATCTGTTCTCTATTGGTCAATTTTGCGATTTTGATCTTGAAGTGGCTTTCAGAAAACACACTTGCTTCGTTAGAGAATTGGACGGTGTTGAGCTTTTAAAAGGAACTCGTGGCACTAATTTGTACACCATCTCTATCGAAGACATGATGAAGTCTTCTCCAATTTGTCTGTTGTCTAAAGAATCCAAAACTAAGTCATGGTTATGGCATCGTCGTCTCAATCACTTGAACTTCGGCACCATCAATGATCTTTCCAGAAAGGACCTCGTAAGAGACTTGTCCAGGTTAAAGTATGAAAAAGATCATCTTTGTTCGGCATGTCAATTGGGCAAAAGTACAAAGTATGCCCATAAACCCAAACCTACTAACTCCAACATGGAAGTTCTTCATACCCTTCACATGGATTTGTGCGGACCCATGAGAGTGAATGGGAAGAAATATGTGCTAGTTGTTGTTGATGACTACTCTCGGTTCACTTGGGTTAAGTTTTTGAGGTCAAAGGATGAAACTCCCGACGTCATCATCATACTTATTAAACAGTTGCAGGTTCGGCTTAATAAAACAGTTAGAATCATCCGAACAGACAATGGAACTGAGTTTGTAAACAAATAACTAAGTCAGTTTTATGAAAGCATTGAAATCGGCCATCAAGGAAGTGTTCCACGTACTCCTCAACAGAACGACGTTGTTGAAAGAAGAAATCGAACTCTTGTTGAAGCCGCAAGGACTATGCTAATTTATTCAAAGGCTCCAATGTTTCTCTGGGCTGAAGCCATTGCCACTACATGTTATACCCAAAACCGTTCCCTAATTCATACAACTCATGGAAAAACTCCATACGAACTAGTTCATAACAGAAAACCGGATCTTTCTTTTCTTCGTGTGTTTGGAGCCTTGTGCTACCCAACTAATGATGGTCAAGATCTGGGAAAGTTGAAAGCTAAGGCGGATATTGGATTTTCATTGGTTATGCATCGAATCGGAAGGGTTACCGAATCTACAACAAAAGAACCCGAGACATTATGGAAACTATTCACGTTACGTTCGATGAGCTGACTGAGCAAACGGCTCCTGGAAAATCCAGTTCTGGACCCACACCTCAATTTTTGTCAAGTAGTCTCATCAGTTATTCTCTTGTACAGAATCACCCCCTGCAGTTCTTTATGTACATCCATCAGAAGAAGACTTTCATAAATTGTTTGATCCGATGTTTGATGAATATTATGACTCAAGCTAATGACAATTCCGCACCACCAACTGTTGCTGCTTCTAATCCAACCAATACAGATGGTCCATCCGTTTCAATGACTTTATCTCAAGAAGCGCCAGTTGCCGATCACTCATCATCATCTTCGAATCCTCAATCTTTGGCAGTGCATCATGGAAATGTAGCTGCTAATTATGATGGAGATAACCCCTTTTCTACCCCCGAAGATGCTCCGTTTGAAAACATATTTGCCCCTGAACCAACACCTGAACCATCTTCATCAGGGGATCCAAACTCTGCTACATCAGTTCCTCATCATCAACCACATGAACATCTCAGAAAATGGACACATGATCATCCATTGGACATCATTGGGAACCCTTCTCGCCCGGTATCCACTCGTAAACAACTTGCTACTGATGCCTTATGGTGCTTCTTCAACTCTGTATTATCAAAGATCGAACCTAAAGATGTCAAAACAGCAATGTCTGAGGACGGTTTAATTCTATGCAAGAAGAAATCCATGAGTTCGATCGTCTTGATGAATGGGAATTAGTACCTGCTCCAGATTGTGCTATGATTATTTCTCTCAAGTGGATGATGCGCGTATAACGCGTTCGGGGTCAAAGGAACTTCCTTTTCGTCGAGCAAGTTTTTCAACACCCTAGGCAGTGAACCTAATCGTTGTAGTGTAGTATTGGGTAAGCTAGGGTATTGATATTGTTCTCTAGGGGAATAGTAATGCTAGTGAGAGATGTACTACGCTAAGGTTTGAGGTTGAGGAAGATTAATTTTTTTCTTTTTTTATATTTTTTATAAAGCTAAGGGTAAAATCTCGGGGTTTGGATTTGGGGGTTTTGGTACTTCTACCGATTAATTCCACTATCAAATTATCTAAACTAATGGGTAGTCTATGTCTATTGATGTGTGCTCGTATAATGATTAAAAATGTATCTACCTAGATACTATTACTCCCTAGTTATCTTTTATTGGTGGTTGAATTGTCATGTTCTTATTCTTAACGCGTTGTGTTTTCTAAGGTCGTAGGGTATGCTTTTATCCCTAACTCTTTGAGACTACCTTAAGGTTATTGCCTACGAAATCTCTAGGATTCATAAACTAACACTAAGGTTATCTTTGGATGTTTAGCCTACAATTCCACTAAGTGACTATAAACTAAGGTTCACAAAGATTACTCAAGCATTAAAAACACAACTATAGCCTAGTGAAATCCTAAGCCAATTACAATTAAGATAAGAGACAACCAATCAATAACTAATTACTAGGTTTCATAGATCTAAGCAAATACACAAGAAATTTAGCCGGACATGTTGAACACGCAAGCATACACACATACAATCAAAGACATAATGAAATCAATGAAGTAAATTACTTATCTTGATGTAAAATAGGGTATGAGAACCCTAAGATACTGTCCAAACCAGACCAAAATCGTTTTAAGTTTTTACTCCACAAGTCTACCTCCTAAAATTCTGAAAATTCGATTTCTATATATAATTTTACATTTGCGATGACGTCACTTTATAGTTAGGACGCCGTCAGATCGCCGTCATTAGGGTTTCGTCTTGGCCAAGTCAGTGTTAGGATGGCGTCACGTTGTGGTTGTGACGCCGTCAGTCTTCAGTAGTGACGTCGTCTGAATCTGGATCTAGGCCGTCTGAGAAGAAAAGTCTTCGTGACGCCCTTACTCTTCAAAGCCTGACGCCGTCAGGTGTAAATTAGCAAAAAGGCTACTGAGTCGTCGCAAAATTAATTACATTGAGAGGGACGGCGTCCCCTCTGTTTGGGACGCCGTCAGGTGTAATTCCAGCAGCTTGAGTGTCTTGATCTTGACTTAGCCATTTTCTTCATATATTCACTCCTTTTCGTCCAAATATGCATCATTCCAGCATTTTGCTTCCAAGAGACCTAAAAAGTGAAAAGGAACGAAATTAAGCAGTAACGAATATAAAAGTGGGCGATTATAGGCTTTAATGATCCCTTAAAAGTGTACGTTTTAAATCCTTATCAAATATCCCTTCACTTGGTATTTGCTTGTCCTCAAGCAAATGTGCTTTTGGCCAATCAATTTATAAGCTAGGGGGCATAAAGCATTGGTTTAACACAATTCACAACAAGTAAAAGCACCGCAATAGTCATAACAAGCACGGAAATTATATACTAGCACCTCACAAGTGGTGTTTGGATTCTCTCATCTCTCGGGTGTATATGAAATATAGTAAATGGAAATGGAAAATAAATACTCATTAACCGGTCATAGTACATAGATTGCCATAGGCTTGAGACTAGATCAAACCTCCACCGCTTTGGCCTAAGCACCTAGGAACAACTATCTAAGAGGTCTTTTAAAGGGTTGTAACATTAGGCTTACGGTTAGGGAAACAAAGGGTTTGGTTGGATAGGCGATTTAGTGGTGGTAAGTCAAAAATCTTATGTTACAAGCATGAAAAGAATGGCGTTGCTAAGCCAAGACTCGACTCACTAAACTCTAAATAACTGTAACAAACAAACATAAATATAAAGATAGATATAGAATGGTAGCCCGTTTTTTTTTTTTTTTTTTTTTTTTTTTTTTTTTTTTTAACACTCTTTTTTTCGATTTTTTTTGGCATACACTTTTACTCTACCATCTTTTACGATAACATCAAAATATAAGGGATTTATAGGAGCATCCATACACTTGAGTTTTTATTACTCTAACACTAATTTGACCCGAATTGAAAAGATCAAAACACTTGGAGTACCTTATTACGTAAATAAAGGGAATTTGAATTTAACGTTCTTTCCCGTTACTCAATAAAATTTAACTTTACCCATGAGTCCCAATCATCCCAAAACTGTGTACAAAAGATATGACTCGACTTAGCAACCATGCAAGTAACTAGATAATTGAACTAAGGGTTTAGTATTATAACAATAATGCACTTAAGGTGAGTGCATACAAGGTAGGCTAAGGCGATTTGGGTGTACATTTGGGGGTGGATTGTAAACAATGCTCTTCATTGATATTCCGGAAAACCGAAACATCACGAGAACCGCGAAAATGATAGGCTCTGAGGTGTTAACTAGGGGTATCGTTTACTAAAGATGAGTACAAGGCAAGGGCGTGGGGGAATTACTCAACTGAGCTGGAAGAAGTAATTATAATACGGAAATAAAACAAGGGTTATCCTAATGCCTCTTATCATTTAGTTATTCCTAACTATATAAGTGTAGTCTCACTAGCGATCTCGGGATGCATCACAAAATAAGTTCTAGAATCTATTATACTACCGGTACACTCTCGAAGCATTAAAGGTGAATGCTCTAATTCCTATAGATCTAGGGGCGAACCTCACATTTTTGAGGTGGAATTTGAGTGGTAAAGGGTTTTTGTGCTAGTCATATAACTCCTATCCATGAGACGCTTTATTAAGACTAAAGTCCCACCCATACATGTCATGAAATTTTTTAATTTGGCCCTAAAATTTCCCTAACAAATATTTCTCATGGTTTATTACACACATGAAATAGGACAAGACAAATGATCAAGGATAAGCATAGTTTCAAAGTTCCCGTTTTATTCTCCCTCCCTACACTTAAACTGAACATTGTCCCGAATGTTCCCCGAAAGTATCAAAGTTATGATAACGGAAGGTAATTAAAAGAGAAAGAAACTAATACTCCCCTAATTAGCTCGGTAGGATCCGCGTGAAGTAGTGGTTAAATTCTTTCCAAGAAGAATGTATGCGTGAAAAGCTCCATCCAATATTATGTTTCTTCTTCTTGATAAATAAAACCTGCACACTTTAAGAAAATAGACGAAACCTTCGCGTAAAATCGGTGGTAAAACTATATATGACTCTACTAAACTAGGATATAATGCTTGTGGAATGGATGTTTGCAGATTTTCTGGAAAATTAAGACCTAAGAATTTCCAAAAATTTATAATTAGCACAGAAAACGAGAGAAATTAGATAAGATGTTTCTACTCCTCCTGATGTCGTCAGGTTATAATCCTGACGCCGTCAGGTTATCCTGACAGAAACTGGTCTGCTGCGTTTTTCTGAAAAAATTCTGGAAAAATTACACCTTTAAAATCAAGAAAAATTCCTGCAAAACATCCGTTATGACTCGATACAAGCATTTGACTCTAACAAACACACATATATATCATTTTCAATAATCGTAGTTCTCATGTTCACATTCTTTTGAAAACGTGTGTAATCCTTCCTACACTTATCCTTTTTGTAAAATACCTTTATATGTAATTAAGACGAGGTTAAAGACAAAATAAAGCATTTTCGCAAATTCAAACATGAGAACGAACAATAATGAAAAGATACATGACACACAAACAAATAATCCAACCAAACAAGGAATAGATAAACCACACCACAAACAAATATATACATATCAAATTGTTCCAAGATCACCACATCATCACCAAGTTAAGATAGTATAAGTTATTACATGCCCAAATCAAATTTTCTCAATCAACAACTGATGAGTGTCTAAATACTCATCATTTTTGGTCAAATCTGAACTGCAAAACATTTAAAAACACTCAGAAATGCATCAAATGATAAAAATATCACAAATAAGTGTTTTATGTGTTTCAAATGCAAAAATACCAAAATCAGGTGAAAAACGTATCAAGTTTGCATAATTGGCAGTTTTAGTCCCCCAAGTTTCAAAAGTTGTCAAAAATAGTCCCTGGTAAATCAAAATAAAACAAAATATCATTTAAGGTCCATGGGATTCAAAAGTTATCAAAATAAACCCTTCAAAGTTCAGTTTTGCAAAATGGCAACTTTAGTCCCTGAAATTTCAAAGATTGACAGAATTTACCCCTGGACATTTTTAAATTGGAAAATTAGCATTTTTAGTCCTTTGGTAATTCTAACTTGTCAAAATTGGTCCTTTTGATAAACTTTGGAAAATTACAGTTCGGTCCCATGGTTTTTGGTGAATTGCAACTTTGGTCCTTGATATTAAATACCTTGACCCTTGAACCCTTTTGTATTATGAACACCCAGCCAATATACCCTTGACCCCCCTAAATGAACCCCCTGCCTTTTAATATAACCCCGGTCAACACCCAGTCAAACTTCTCACCCTTTTCCCTCCTTTTTCCCACCATCTTCACCAACTGTCTGCAATTCCAGCTCCACAACCATGCTTCCAGCTCAACTCCCACCACCCTTATCACTCCACCTCAACAACAAAACAAGAACCATTAAATGTTTCTCCTTCCTTGCACTCAAACCCCCCCCCCCCCCCCCAGTTGCTATACCCATTTTGGCGCCAAAACTCATCAATGGCTAAAAATGACTCCAGTGATCCAACGGTTCTGGAGAGAAGTGGGAAATGATCAGAGTACAAGTGGGAAGCCTTTTGCTAATAAATAGAAGGAAGAGAAGGAAGAGAAGGAGAGACAAGGAAGTAGTTTTTAGTTTTTATTTTCTCATAAATGTCGTTTTTAATTTTTATGTCTTAATTAAGTTCTAAAGTGTAATGTTAATCTTTCTTGTATTGAACTAAGGCATTTTAGCCAGTTGTAACTCATTTTCAGTAAGAATTCAAAGTTTGGTTAAATTTTCTGTTTTTCCATTTCCTGTAATCAAACCTGTTTTAAAATTGCTAATTATCAAGCTTCAATAAGCTTCATTATAACTCAAATAAGCTTACTAAAGCTGCCCATAGCTTTTAGTAAGCTTATAACTAAGTTTCAAGCAAATTTGGATTTTGGTCAACAAAAGTCAAAGGTTCAGAATTATGGTTGAATTAATCTGTGTTGCTGAGATAGCTATGGATATGGGTTGATGCAGTGCTGGAGTGGGGTATATTTAGATTGAATTAGTGTAGTTGTGGTTTTGTGATAAGCCATTTATGAGCTGGACAAAACTGTGAGTACCAGCTTCTTTCTTAATCTGAGTAGCTTTTAATGTTTGTTTATTTGAGTTAATTTAGTATTATAATAGCTTAAATATCAGTAGTTTTAGTATTATTTGCATCTGTATCAAGTACTTTGTTAATCTGCATTAATTTTGTTATTATCTGCATACTTAAGATCTTATAGGTTTAGTGTAGATTTGCTATTAAGTTTGATACATTTAGGTGTAATTTGAGTAATAGAATCTGTTGGAAAGATAGCATAAGCTTGGATTTGTGATTTGATTAGGATAGTTGCATATCTGTACTCAAGAAGTGTTTGGATTTAAGAAGTAACATGTGCTTGAGGTTAGTTCAGAAGTTAAAATTAGTTGCTAGAGTCATTATTAGGATAATTGAAGCTAGTTTGATCATTGATTTGCATCTCTACTCACTTTTAGTCAAAATCATTTTGATTCTTCTCTTATGTTCATATCTGTCTAAATCAGTTGGTGAGATCTAGCATTTAGGTTTAGAATTAGATAATATAGCTTGCATCAGTTCCATTTTACTATAAAACATCAAAATCAGTTCATAAATTTGGAACAAAACTCATTTTAGTCAACTTTCATTTCTGTCTAAAAAAGTCAAAAAGTTGAGAAACTCAGTTTTTCACCAACCTATGTGGATTTTTAGAGGATTCATTTCTGGTTCAAAGTTTTTGTAATTTTGGGATATTGAATTTAAACTGGTTGAGAAGTCAAAAGTAATTTTTGTGAAATTTTTGGAAACAGTCTTAAGCTCCTAATCAGCTTGTCAAATGGGGCAAAAGTGCCCTGTGCACACACTCAACATACACTGAGTGTGCACAAGCAACTTCCAGACCTTGTGCAGGTCTTGTTTTTGATCATTAGGGTCTGAAACTTGGTTTATTGGCTCACTGGGTGGTGGTCTTGAGTATTCAAAATTTGGTTTTCAGTTTGGCTTATTTGACAAGCTGTTTGATAAGCTCTAATTAGGTGGGTATAGCTGATTTCAGTTTCTAAATTCAAACAAGTCAAGTCATTGTATTTTGCATCTACCAGGGTTAGATCAGTTGAAATAGGTTGGTTTTGAGCAGTTTTAGCATACCCTAGCTTCTGTGTTAATTTGGTGTCCATTTGTAGCCATTAGCTTATTATAAGTGCTTATTTATAAGCATTTTTCTCTACAGCTTCATATTCTCACACATAACCCCTAGTTTTTATATTTTTCTTAGATTTAGAATATTATTTTAGACTTTTCCTGAATTTTTCAGATTTTTCCATTACTGTTTAATATTTTTCCTATTTTAAAATAGTTTTTAGGACCTTTTAAATAGCTTTTAATACAAATAAATCAAAAAATCTTCAAAAAAAAATAATTTTTCAATTTTCTTAGATTAAGATAAATATAAAAATCCAAAAAATTATTTTTCCATAATTTTCCTAGTTTAAATAGTAATTTTTAGCAATTTAATTATTTTTAAATAGTTTTTAAATCATAGAAATTAGAATATAAATCAGAAAAATACAAAATTAGTTTTGAAAATTCTCTTTAGTTATTTTAGATTTTTGAAAAATAGTTTCATAATTTTCCTCTTTAATTTCATAACTTTTAGTATTTTAATTTAGTTTTAAAGTTTAAATTTAGTTTTTAATTCAAATTTATAAAAGAAAAATCAAGAAAATCCAACTTTAAAAAATAGTGATAGCGTTTATTTAATATAATTTAGCTTTTTAATTTTCTTTCATTTTTCCTTTGTCATCTACTATCATCATTATCCCCTTTTCCTGTTCAATATCACTCGATCACTACGCGTTTAGCTTCAATCGCACAGCTCGTTGGGACTTAACGACCTGGGGAAACACTATACTCTCCTGGACTTAATTGCTTTGGTTTCAGACTGTTTGGCTTTTATTACGGTTGACCATTCACAAGTGGTTGACTTGTGTAATAAAACCTGACCGTTTGGGACCCAATCAAATTTTGGCGCCGCTGCCGGGGAGCTTTGCTAATAGTCTTACGTTTAGCAGATTAGTGATTTGAATATTCACTCCTTGTTCATACCATCTATATATATTTATATTTTCTTATAAAAATCCAAAAATCCAAAAAATCTTAAAAATCAAAAACCCAAAAAGATTTTCTTTCTTATTTTTACAAAATGTTTATCCAAAAATCCAAAAATATCCATCTTTACCCTCTCACATCTTTGATTCTTCATCCCTACCCCTCTGAAAACATTTGATTCTTTCTATGTCTCATCCTCACCCTCTTGGTTGTCAATGGTGTGGTGGTCCTTATAATGGTGGCAATTGCCCCAGTTGTAGCATGGTGGAGTCAGGAAACGGGTCTGTCTATAACCAAGCTCCATATCCTTACCATGACACATCTGATTCATTCTACCAGCCACCACATCATGAGATACTGACATATCTGTGTGAGTTTTGTGGAGGTCCCCACCAAGGATTTGAGTGTCAATCCGGAAACACGTTTGTCTATGAACAGTTTTCCGGCGATGCTCAGAACCTTGGTTATAACCAATATCCATATGATTCACCAGTCCAGACTCAACAGTTTTACTGTTGTGAGTATTGTGGTGGTTCACACTACAGTTATGATTGTCAATCAGGAAACACGCTTGTCTATGAGCAGGTTCCTGATAACAATTATGACTCCAGCACATACAACTCACAGCCACATCAGTTTTACTGTTGTGATTACTGTGGAGGTCCACACGTCAGCTCGGATTGTCAAACGGGGAATACATTTCCTTGTGACAATTTTGACACATCACATCATGACCTACTTCCACAGTACCAAATGAATCAAGCACTTCTTCCAGAAATGCAAAATATAATGGGAATCATTGATGATCTTAAGGGTTTAGTTAAAGACTTTGCCCAAAGAAACACTCATCAAAAATCCATGGAAGAATTGCTGGCTGAAGAGCAGGCTGCTAGAATAAATTCTCAAGATGCATATGAAAAATCTATTATGGAATCAATTGCAAAAGAAAAAGCAGCCAGATCTAGCTCTCAGTTCTGTTTTATTCCTAATGACAGTGATGATGACGATACACTTGATATCCTTCAATTCTATAAAGATTCATCAAGTTCATCAGTTGATATCCCAGCAGTTGAGATTCCATCTCAAATAACTGCTATCACACCCGAAACTCCCACTCATTCTCTGAACATGGGGGACAAGCATCTTGACACTGTTCCTGAAAAGGAATCGGACGAGTTCATAAAGTCTAGTGTTGAGAACCTTATCCCAATCCCGAGAGAGTCACAGGGAATTTCTAATCATATGTGTGATTCTCTTTCCCCTCTTGAGTATTCTCTAGATCATTTTGAGACTTTCTCCGATTTTAGCGACGATTGTGCTTCTTATGGAGATATCGAGTATGTCGAGGCATCACTCCCACAGTCTGATCCTCTTCTTGAGGAGTTCACCGATGAACTCACTCACATCAGTCTACTTTCATCAGAAAGTGACGATGATCTCTTTGATGTCGAAGCCATTCTTGGAGAAATTGAAAATCTCCTATATAATGATCATTCACTCATTTCTTGTCCCATTTCTGACTCTTCCATTCCTTCTCTCACTCCGGATGAGGAAGATGACAACTTTTGGAAGGAAGTCGATGCTTTTCTTAGTGATGAGTCGATTCCAATAGGAATTGATAATACTTACTTTGATCCGGAGGGGGACATCCTTTTTCTGTAAAATCTGTTGATTGAAGAACCGTTTCCAACCCTCCCTACCGGAAATTCTGTTGACAATCACCATACAAACTTAAGACTAAGCTTAAAAATGTCAAAAATGGTGATTTGCTTTTTACTGATGAGGAATGGACTTGCATTCTCATGCACATCTTTATTCCATTCTTCACAGATGGTGTGGTTGCTCTTTCCCTTTTCTCTTTCAGGAATGAGGACACCATCTTTGACCCCGGTATCATCCTTTATAGTTTCTACTATTAACAATACCGCGGTTGTATCTCGTCGGTGTGGAACTTTCTGATATTCATATGTTTATTAACACTGTGAACGAAAGTCCGATCGAGATTGGTTTTCCACGTTGCTTCCCCAAGAACAAATGAATACGGGGTCGAGTCAAGCTAGCGACTCGGGAATCAAAAACAGTAGCACACTATATGGGTTTTCACCCGTATTTCTGACTTCTTTCTATTTTCTACCACCCTAGTGTGGGGGAGTTGCCCCCCGCTGTTGTGTAAAAAAAAAAAAAAAAAAAAAAAAAAACTTTCAAAATAATGGCCGTAGTATTTCCCTTTTACGTTCTATGTTTCGGCATAACCGCCGGTACTTTGAATATTGAGGGCAATATTCATTTCTAGTGTGGGGGGGAATTCTCACGAATTTTATCATGTAATTATACCACCCTATTCCCCCATTTTTGGCCAATTTTTTTTTTGGAGTAAGTGTTTTGCACTTACTCAGCTTATGGTTATCAGTCCGCCATGTCTAATAAAGAAAAGGATTGGCTAATCCAGGAGCAAACGGCTCTTGGTAAAGATATCTCAAATCCGTTGACGGCTTGCAATTTGCCCAAAATTGTATTGTGTTCAGCTCACCATATCTTTAATTAGTGAAAAGTTGGCTAGCCCGCAAGTTTATGGCTTGTGGTAAAGGCAGTTGGAAAACCATAATTGGTAATCAGCTCACCAAAGATATTTTATCTAAGAGTTGGCTAGTCCAGAAGCAAACGGCTTCTGGTAAAGACAAATTAAATCCGTTGAAAGCTGGTGATTTGCTCAAAATCATTTGGTTATCATTGTACCAAGGTTCTTACTTGAACTGAAACAATTGGCTACTCCAGAAGTAATGGCTTTTGGTAAAGAGATTCAAATCCATTAAGTTTTTCTCAAAAGATTGCTAGGGACTAGCAATAGTTTAGTGTGGGGGATTGATGAGTGTCTAAATACTCATCATTTTTGGTCAAATCTGAACTGCAAAACATTTAAAAACACTCAGAAATGCATCAAAATGATAAAAATATCACAAATAAGTGTTTTATGTGTTTCAAATGCAAAAATACCAAAATCAGGTGAAAAACGTATCAAGTTTGCATAATTGGCAGTTTTAGTCCCCCAAGTTTCAAAAGTTGTCAAAAATAGTCCCTGGTAAATCAAAATAAAACAAAATATCATTTAAGGTCCATGGGATTCAAAAGTTGTCCAAATAAACCCTTCAAAGTTCAGTTTTGCAAAATGGCAACTTTAGTCCCTGAAATTTCAAAGATTGACAGAATTTACCCCTGGACATTTTTAAATTGGAAAATTAGCATTTTTAGTCCTTTGGTAATTCTAACTTGTCAAAATTGGTCCTTTTGATAAACTTTGGAAAATTACAGTTCGGTCCCTTGGTTTTTGGTGAATTGCAACTTTGGTCCTTGATATTAAATACCTTGACCCTTGAACCCTTTTGTATTATGAACCCCCAGCCAATATACCCTTGACCCCCCTAAATGAACCCCCTGCCTTTTAATATAACCCCGGTCAACACCCAGTCAAACTTCTCACCCTTTTCCCTCCTTTTTCCCACCATCTTCACCAACTGTCTGCAATTCCAGCTCCACAACCATGCTTCCAGCTCAACTCCCACCACCCTTATCACTCCACCTCAACAAAAAAACAAGAAGCATTAAATGTTTCTCCTTCCTTGCACTCAAACCCCCCCCCCCCAGTTGCTATGCCCATTTTGGCGCCAAAACTCATCAATGGCTAAAAATGACTCCAGTGATCCAATGGTTCTGAAGAGAAGTGGGAAATGATCAAAGTACAAGTGGGAAGCCTTTTGCTAATAAATAGAAGGAAGAGAAGGAGAGACAAGGAAGTAGTTTTTAGTTTTTATTTTCTCATAAATGTCGTTTTTAATTTTTATGTCTTAATTAAGTTCTAAAGTGTAATGTTAATCTTTCTTGTATTGAACTAAGGCATTTTAGCCAGTTGTAACTCATTTTCAGTAAGAATTCAAAGTTTGGTTAAATTTTCTGTTTTTCCATTTCCTGTAATCAAACCTGTTTTAAAATTGCTAATTATCAAGCTTCAATAAGCTTCATTATAACTCAAATAAGCTTACTAAAGCTGCCCATAGCTTTTAGTAAGCTTATAACTAAGTTTCAAGCAAATTTGGATTTTGGTCAACAAAAGTCAAAGGTACATAATTATGGTTGAATTAATCTGTGTTGCTGAGATAGCTATGGATATGGGTTGATGCAGTGCTGGAGTGGGGTATATTTAGATTGAATTAGTGTAGTTGTGGTTTTGTGATAAGCCATTTATGAGCTGGACAAAACTGTGAGTACCAGCTTCTTTCTTAATCTGAGTAGCTTTTAATGTTTGTTTATTTGAGTTAATTTAGTATTATAATAGCTTAAATATCAGTAGTTTTAGTATTATTTGCATCTGTATCAAGTACTTTGTTAATCTGCATTAATTTTGTTATTATCTGCATACTTAAGATCTTATAGGTTTAGTGTAGATTTGCTATTAAATTTGATACATTTAGGTGTAATTTGAGTAATAGAATCTGTTGGAAAGATAGCATAAGCTTGGATTTGTGATTTGATTAGGATAGTTGCATATCTGTACTCAAGAAGTGTTTGGATTTAAGAAGTAACATGTGCTTGAGGTTAGTTCAGAAGTTAAAATTAGTTGCTAGAGTCATTATTAGGATAATTGAAGCTAGTTTGATCATTGATTTGCATCTCTACTCACTTTTAGTCAAAATCATTTTGATTCTTCTCTTATGTTCATATCTGTCAAAATCAGTTGGTGAGATCTAGCATTTAGGTTTAGAATTAGATAATATAGCTTGCATCAGTTCCATTTTACTATAAAACATCAAAATCAGTTCATAAATTTGGAACAAAACTCATTTTAGTCAACTTTCATTTCTGTCTAAAAAAGTCAAAAAGTTGAGAAACTCAGTTTTTCACCAACCTATGTGGATTTTTAGAGGATTCATTTCTGGTTCAAAGTTTTTGTAATTTTGGGATATTGAATTTAAACTGGTTGAGAAGTCAAAAGTGATTTTTGTGAAATTTTTGGAAACAGTCTTAAGCTCCTAATCAGCTTGTCAAATGGGGCAAAAGTGCCCTATGCACACACTCAGCATACACTGAGTGTGCACAGGCAACTTCCAGACCTTGTGTAGGTCTTGTTTTTGATCACTAGGGTCTGAAACTTGGTTTATTGGCTCACTGGGTGGTGGTCTTGAGTATTCAAAATTTGGTTTTTAGTTTGGCTTATTTGACAAGCTGTTTGATAAGCTCTAATTAGGTGGGTATAGCTGATTTCAGTTTCTAAATTCAAACAAGTCAAGTCATTTTATTTTGCATCTACCAGGGTTAGATCAGTTGAAATAGGTTGGTTTTGAGCAGTTTTAGCATACCCTAGCTTCTGTGTTAATTTGGTGTCCATTTGTAGCCATTAGCTTATTATAAGTGCTTATTTATAAGCATTTCTCTCTACAGCTTCATATTCTCACACATAACCCCTAGTTTTTATATTTTTCTTAGATTTAGAATATTATTTTAGACTTTTCCTGAATTTTTCAGATTTTTCCATTACTGTTTAGTATTTTTCCTATTTTAAAACAGTTTTTAGGACTTTTTAAATAGCTTTTAATACAAATAAATCAGAAAATCTTCAAAAAAAATAACTTTTCAATTTTCTTAGATTAAGATAAATATAAAAAGCCAAAAAAATATTTTTCCATAATTTTCCTAGTTTAAATAGTAATTTTTAGCAATTTAATTAGTTTTAAATAGTTTTTAAATCATAGAAATTAGAATATAAATAAGAAAAATACAAAATTAGTTTTGAAAATTCTCTTTAGTTATTTTAGATTTTTGAAAAATAGTTTCATAATTTTCCTCTTTAATTTCATAATTTTTAGTATTTTAATTTAGTTTTAAAGTTTAAATTTAGTTTTTAATTCAAATTTATAAAAGAAAAATCAAGAAAATCCAACTTTAAAAAATAGTGATAGCGTTTATTTAATATAATTTAGCTTTTTAATTTTCTTTCATTTTTCCTTTGTCATCTAGTATCATCATTATCCCCTTTTCCTGTTCAATATCACTCGATCACTACGCGTTTAGCTTCAATCGCACAGCTCGTTGGGACTTAACGACCTGGGGAAACACTATACTCTCCTGGACTTAATTGCTTTGGTTTCAGACTGTTTGGCTTTTATTACGGTTGACCATTCACAAGTGGTTGACTTGTGTAATAAAACCTGACCGTTTGGGACCCAATCAACAACCAACCACAATTGTCCATAAACAACTCACAAATAAACACATGAATCACTGAGGAGGGGATCCATAATGGTAGTCATAACCAGGGGGAGGTGGCCCATGTATCCATAAGGCGGGTAATCCTCCTCCCGCCCGGGGAATGTGTCAATCTGCAGGTGCGGGTCAAGATGATCGCGCATGGACAAATGCTGCATTGATCATACGTCCAACTGGCCCTATGATCCTGCTGCGCCATCCACGTGTCCATCCGGCCCATACACGCTCCCTGGTGGGCCTGCCAGTCCCCACTGGACATGTGCCTATAGACGTCAGCGGAGCCTTCTGCTCCATCCCCCTGCGGGTATGCCGGTATCGGCTACTCGTCATCATCATCATCATCATCATCCTGAATAGTGGGGCGAGCGCGGAACCATGCGTAGCCACCTCCGTAATCCATGATAACATCCATGGCCTTCATGGAATTAGCTTTGACGACCTTCGGCTCTGCTACAACATTGAGGTACGTAGGTACCTCCCCGTTCTGGATGCCAAAGGACTGAGCCAACCGGGTGACAAACATACCACTATACACCCTATCTGCCAACCTCATACCGCTAGCAGTCCTCAAGTAATCAGCTAACCAGAATGGGATGTTACAGTATACACCCTCAGCTAACATGCAGTAGAGATAGAACATATCCGGTAAAGTAACATGATGAGTCGTGTACTTGCGCCCCATTATGGTGAAGGTAATGCAACGGTGCGCTAGCCTTACTCGCGGATCCCGGATTCGTGAGGCAAGGGTACTCCCAGTAACATACTCCCCGTTGGCTATTGTGTTCCAAAACTGAATCCCCCACATGTCCTCCCTAGTGACAAACCCAGCTACCAAGTTAGATCTAAAGACATCACTCTAAATATCCCTCTCTGAATACAACCCTACTCTCCAACCAAACTCCAACACAGACATAGTCCTCCAGATTCCACCCAGTCTAAACTTAATCCCCTGAAAATCAATGCTACCTCGACAAGAAATAACATTCATCAAATAAGAAGCGTGAAAATCACGCATCAACCCACTATAAATAGGCTCACGCATCCGAAACAACCTCTACCACTGAGGATCAGTGAACTTATCCTTCCTAAAACTGTTTCTAAAATCCCTAGCCAGATCATGCTGCTCAAGAAATCCTCAATCCAAAACAGCCCCATAGTCAATGGTTTGATGGAGCAAATCATTGTAGCAAGTTTGAGAATCTTCCTTAATAAACACTCCCCATCCAGAAACAATGTCAGCGATGCTCTCCTGGGTACCAAAAGATTGTCCCCTTGTTCTTCTTGTTCTCTTGCTCATTTTCTGAAACAGGAAATCAAAAAGATTGGGAACAAATGAGTAATATTCAAGCTGCTAAAAATGACATCAGAAGGCTCTAACGGCGTCACGCCAGAGGGCTGATGCCGTCCCAACCAGAAAAATTCAAATCCGACGTTTGCGAGGGAAAAATACAGGTTTTTAACCATAACCCTTAACCCAAACACCCCTGCTACAGCAACAATGGTGCATTGGATAGGTGGTTTAGTCCCTAAGCCGTCTAAGGCTTCTTGCAAAATCAAACCCACATGATAACACTACTATTCGCCTAATCTTAAGCCTAATTAACAAGATTCATGGGTGACATTTAGCATTAATCAAATCAATTGGGGGATTTCAGATTGAAAGGGGAAATCAAAATTGAGCGCGGAATAGAGCAATTGACTAGACAAAGATCAATGAATGTTACTTACCTTGTGGAGATTGACGACGTAAAGTGGTGAATTTGATGTGGAGAAATCGTGGTAGTGTGGTGTGGGCCGAATAGAATGTGTAGGGTAGATAATGAAAGAGATGTTTGGTGTTTTTATTCGTCTGATCTGGCTTAGTGACGGTGTCACCCTTTGTGTGGTGATGGCGTCACGCCCAAATTTTTGCAAAAGAGGCTGTTTTTATAAATCTGCCCGGATCAAAAATCTTGTTACTATTTTTGACAAAGATTTTGGTTTTTATGTTAAAATTCATTTTGTCAATCCACTTGCAATCTCCACAAAGGTGAGCAACACACATGTCAAATCGTCTTTCAACTAGGATTCTTGAAATATTGAAATGTCGAGGATGAGGACTTTTAGATCCCGGTTTAAAACCAAAAGAACGTTTCCTTATGTCAGGGTAGTCGGGAAGCGATACATGCTCCATTCCAATGAATGTGTCCCTAGGAAATGTCCCTTTTATGTAGGGAGCGTTGAGGCAAGAATTCATACAAAGATGTGATTCCTTGAGGGGGGTTGCCTTTCTCATTGGAATTGGAGAGGGTTCAGGAATCATTCTAACGAGCTTCGGTATCGCATATACCTTTTCTATCTTTTTAGATACATTATTCTTTGCGATTTCTTCATGGAGTATTAGCATAAAGTTGTCAGCTAGCTCCAAGAGAGTGTCGTGTGTTTTCCTCATTTGAGCTTCGAGGCGTTTTATTTCCTTTTCTTTCTTGTTGAAAAATGTCAACATTATGTCCTAGAATTCATCTTGCAGGGATTTTCTTGGGAGCAAAAATTCCTTGACCGCGTTCACATGCTCATAATCATGGGTGGTTACTTCCATCAATTCATTCACTTGTGCCTCCATACTCTTAAGCAGTTGTGCGCGGGAATCCAAACTATTTTCATAGATTATCGGAATTTTCCATCCTTCTTCTTCATATTGTGCTAAGTCTTCGATGACTTCCCAACATGCTCCAACATTGAGGTTACTTAGCCTTCCACCGGCTGCATAATCAATGGTTTGTCGGATGGAGGGACTGACATGATCGTAAAAGATTTGGACTTAAAGCCAAAGATCGATGCTGTGATGAGGGACTTGGTCTAGAGTATTCACCAAGAGTACGGCCTCTTGGCGGGTCAATGATTGGTGGATCGATGAGTGGTGGCGGGTTATCACCTTCCATGATGAAAAGTGATGGGATTACTAACAAAGGCACGAAGAAGGGTGATAGACTACGAGGAAGATAAAAATGAGAAAAAAGCTTACTTGATAGGAATCATGTAAGGGAACCTAAACGAGATAAAAATCTAACTAGCTATTCTATTCCCCGGTAGCGGCGCCAAAAAACTTGATGCGCGTATAACGCGTTCGGGGTCAAAGGAACTTCCTTTTCGTCAAGCAAGTTTTTCAACACCCTAGGCAGTGAACCTAATCGTTGTAGTATAGTATTGGGTAAGCCTCTGGTATTGATATCATTCTCTAGAGGAATAGGAATGCTAGTGAGAAATGTACTACACTAAGGTTTGAGGTTGAGGAAGATTAATTTTTTTTATATTTTTTATAAAGATAAGGGTAAAATCTCGGGGTTTGGATTTGGGGGTTTTGGTACTTCTACCGATTACTTCTACTATCTAATTATCTAAAATAATGGGTAGTCTATGTCTATTGATGTGTGCTCGTACGATGATTAAAAATGTGTCTACCTAGATACTATTACTCCCTAGTTATCTTTTATTGGTGGTTGAATTGTCATGTCCTTATTCTTAACGCGTTTTGTTTTCTAAGGTCGTAGGGTATGCTTTTATCCCTAACTCTTTAAGAATACCTTAAGGTTATTGCCTACGAAATCTCTAGGATTCATAAACTAACACTAAGGTTATCTTTGGATGTTTAGCCTACAATTCCACTAAGTGACTACAAACTAAGGTTCACAAAGATTACTCAAGCATTAAAAACACAACGATATCCTAGTGCAATCCTAAGCCAATTACAATTAAGATAAGAGACAACCAATCAATAATTAATAACTAGGTTTCATAGATCTAAGCAAACAGACAAGAAATTTTGCCGGACATGTTAAACACGCAAACATACACTCATACAATCAAAGACATAATGAAATCAATGCAGTAAATTACTTATCTTGATGTAAAGTTGGGTATGACAACCTTAAGATACTATCCTAACCGGACCAAAATCGTTTTAGGTTTTTACTCCACAAGTCTATCTCCTAAAATTCTGAAAATTCGATTTCTATATATAATTTTACATTCGCGATGGCGTCACCTTATAGTTGGGACGCCGTCAGATCGCCGTCATTAGGGTTTCATCTTGTCCAAGTCAACATTGGGACGGCGCCACATTGTGGTTGTGACGCCGTCAGTCTTAAGTAGTGACGTCGTCTGAATCTGGATCTAGGCCGTCTGAGAAGGAAATTCTTCGTGACGCCCTTACTCTTCAAAGCCTGGCGCTGTCAGGTGTAAATTAGCAAAAAGACTACTGAGTCGTCGCAAAATTAATTACATAGAGAGGGACGGCGTCTGTTAGGAATTAGAAATTCCAGGTATTAAAGAGTCGGTCACCTCAAGTATATGTAATCGTTAGAAAGCTCGTAGTCGTAGTTCCTTTATGTTAAGTAGTATTTAGTTAAGTAACATCGTGGAGGACGGACGGGTCTTTACCCACTGTATGCCTGATCCACAGCCCTATGTGTGGCGATTTATGTAAGACTATAAATACTCTCTACCTTCCAAGGTAGAGAGTTGGAGCTCATAATAATATCTTTCACTTTCTTTCACTAAGTTCCCTAAACCTCTAACTTTCTCTCTCTAGAATTCCACTTATACGCCACCTTGTTGTTATGGTTTGATGTGTATGTGAAAACTAATATTCTACAATTGGTATCAAGAGCCATGGTTCGATCATATCGTGCACATCTTTGGATTTCTAGTGGTTTTTAGGTGGTTTTTGAGTTTGAAAAAGTTTAGTGGTTTTTGCATCATTTGGTTGATTTCTCGTGTTAAAGTTTGGATTTTGTTAGTACTTTTATGTTTAGAATCATCACAAGTGTGTAGGTTTTCATTTGGTAAGCTTAAATCATCTTGGTTGGGTTGTTTTTGGATTGAAAAGTGATGCTTATGTGGTTTTTTCTTGCTAGCGACTTAACTCACGGATTACTTTCTTCGTAGCGACTTGCTTTACAAATTTGTAGCGAGTTACAGTTTTAGACCTAGCGACTTAGATCTAGCGAGTTACAGTACAAGTAGTGGACTCTCCACTACGGGTAGCGACTTGGTCTGTAGCGAGTTGCTCTTTAGCGACTTGTATCTTTAGCGACTTGAGTAGCGAATTGCTGCCAAAATTTTGCTAGCGACTTGAGGCTTAGCGAGTTACTACTTAGCGACTTGCATTTGTCTAGCGACTTGGGACTGTAGCGACTTAGTGGTGTAGCGAATTAAGTGTTAGCGACTTAGTGCATTATCTTCTAGCGACTTGAGTGATTGTTTACGGTTTTCTCTTGATTTAGTAAAATCCCGTGAAAGAATCTATTTCCCGGTTTAATCATAGAGTTATAAAATCCCGTATAATCTGTTATCATGTCTACCAACGTTCCTACTATCATCTCCACTGTTGCCGAGGATGTTCAAGCAGCTGGCTCAAATACTCGTCCACCCATGCTTGACAGAACTGACTACGATTCTTGGGCTCAACGAATCAGATTGTATTGCCTTAGAAAGGAAAATGGTGTCAACATTCTCAAATCCATTGATGAAGGACCATATCGAGTTGAGACGACTAGAGACATACTTGATACTAATGAAGATGGTACTCCTGTTTACGGAATGGACAGACCTAAGATGTATGATGAACTTGATGATAAGGATAAAAAGAGATTCGATGCAGATATCAGGGCTTCAAACATTGTTCTTCAAGGTCTTCCTAAAGACATCTACAAGCTGATCAATCATAACACTGATGCAAAGGCAGTTTGGGATAATGTTAAGATGCTTCTCTCAGGTTCAGAATTAACTATGGAAGACAGAGAATCCCAACTCTATGACGAATTTGAGCACTTCAAGATGAAACCAGATGAGAATGTCTATGAGTACTATGTGAGATTTCATAAGTTAGTGAATGACATGAGGAACATCAGAATGACTATGCCTAACATTCAGCTGAACTCAAAATTTGTGAACAACATGAATCCCGAATGGCACAAGTTTGTCACCGCTGTGAAGCTCACTAAAGGATTGAAGAATACAAACTATGAGCAACTCTATGCCTTCCTCCTTCAGAATGAGAGACATGCTATGTTTGAAAAATTGATTCTCAATCAGTTCAAAACCAACCAGGGAGAGACAAGCTCGTCTAATGACTCAACAGCTTTCTACTCAAACATCGGAATCACAACCAAAGCATCACAAGTCATACCCTTGGGTAATGGTAATCACAAACTCATTCCTGATCCTATGTTCAAACAAGCTGATGCTGATGCACACGTGGGTAACTTCATTAATCAACTAGCTCTTCTCATTAGTTAAAACATGAATTCTCTCCCACAAACCAACAACAACCTCAGAACAGCATCTAACCCACACAATCAAGCCACTGTTAAAGATGGAAGGATCGTGGTGCAACCAGTTCAGGAAAGACAGTATGATCAGGGAAGAGGTGGAGCTGGGAGAGGTTATGTTGGCAACCAGAATCGAGGAAGGAATGGTAACCAAGGTCAAGCTAAGCCAATCAAATGTTATAACTGTGGTGGTGAGGGATACATTGCAAGGAACTGCACATCTCCAAAGCGTCCACAGAATGCTGATTACTTCAGAGATAAGATGCTGCTGGCACAAGCTCAGGACAATGGTGCTGCTTTGGATGAAGAGGAATTGTTGTTTCTTGCTGAGGGTAATGCCAAGACCTATGATGCAGATGTGGATGAGCAGCCTATTCAGGAGATAGGTCACAATCATCAGAATGCCTTTCAAGTCGCTGACTGTGATGCATACGACTCTGATGTGGATGATGGACCTACGGCACACACAATTTTTATGGCTAGCATTTCTCCAATGGTTTCTCCCAAGGTCTCTTCTTCACCACTTGCTGGCCCATCCCATGACAAGCTCATCTCAGAGGTATTAAAACTATACGATGATGCTGATGTGCAACAGATGCATGACAAAGTACAATCAACTGAAACTATTGAATCAAATATTGAAAATATGGGTAATATCGATATTGTCCCATATGATCAATATGTGAAACAAAGTGAAAGTGAAGTTGTACCAAGTGATGCATCTTCTGCAGTCAACAATGACTATGTTTTTGATGAATACACTGCATGTGCCCCTGATGATTCTGTAATTTCTGAACTAAATGCCTATAAAGAACGTGTAGCTATTTATGAACAACGTGCTAAATTTGAGTTGACCACTCATGAGCAGGAAATGGATGACCAAGTGCGTACAGTAATTAGAAAAAGTAAGTTTAGAGAAGAAGTATTGAAACAAGAATTAAATTCCTTGCAAGAAAAACTTTCTAAAACAGCTAAGCAAAAACAAGAACTTCAAGAAAATGTGAAAATGCTTAAGCAAGAATTTAATGCAAAGGAATCAAAACTCTTGAGAGATTTTTCTAATCTGAAAACTTTGAAAAACAAACTTGAAAACAAGTTGTACATACAAGGAAACACCATTCAGACTGCTCACATGGTCACTAAACATCGAGTCTTAAGCGATAAGCATAGCATTCCCCTTGTTGAGGAACCAAATCCAGAGGTAATTAAAAAGGCTAGAAATGCTCATAAGGTGCTTTATGATGGTAATGAAATCCTTAAGCCTAGACAGAAACCTAGTTGCGTTGAGTGCACTGAGGAAGATAAGAAATCAAATGAAATCACTAGGGAAAAGATGAATAAGAAACAAAATGATCCTAAATGCAAAGAGAAAAAAATAATTATCACTCCTCATGACTACAAGAAGGAAAACTGGATTTCCTTGAACAAGTTTAAGCCTCAGACATTGCTGACTCCCGAGCAAGTCTTCTGGAAAAAGGATTTAGATAAGCAGAAAGCGGAAAATATTGTTGAAACAAACCCTCCTCTTTGGAAAATGCCTAGAGCGACTGTGTATCCTTCTAATACACCAATGCATCTTGTACCTAGAACAATTGCCACTAAAAGCAAGACATTAATTAGCCAATATGTTATATTTCAACTATTTGTTGATTTTGAGAAAACTTGCAAGAAAAGGATCACACCCACTGGTATAACTGAAGGAGAAAGGGGTTTTGAACAAATGAAAGAATGTTATTTAACTGAGGTCATGCCCTTCTTTAAACTTCTAAAAGATCACTTTGAGAGTCTTAAAAAGGGAATAGAAACTGATATTAAGGGAATGGAAAAGGAATTTGATGCAATGGTTGTTGAAGTTAGTGACTATGAGCGTGCACTAAAATATAATGAGATTGAGAGAAAGAACTTGCGTACATTAAATGAGAATCTTATTACTGAATGTGTTGCTCAAGATGTGTTTTTCACTGCTTCAAATTGCTCTATTAATGCTTCCCAATTTCATGAACTATCTGTTGCCCTGAAAGTCTCTCATGATCGTGTCATTGAGCTTGAAAAAACTAATTCTAAACTAAACGAGAAAATTGAGCTGGATGATCACGACAATTTGGTTAAACATTTTTCTAAACTAGAAGTTGAGCATTTTAATTTACAACTGAAATATCAACATCTTAAAGAAAATGTCAAAACTTCAAATATCAAGACATCATCAGATGCTCAAGAGTTTGATGCAGTCTTTCAAATTAACAAACGTGATGAACAGATTCAAGCTCAGTGCAACACGATCAGAAAGTTGAAAGCCCAAATCTCTCAATTAAAGGGTCAAACAAACAATATGACAGGCTCCCAAATGCCTCCTCCTTTAGATTCTCAGAATTCTCAAACGTTTCATCTTCAAAACCTAGTAAATGCTTTACAAAAGGAAAACGAAAGTTTTCTAGAAGAAAATGAAAAGGTTAAACGTCATTTCAATGAGTTATTTGAATCAATTAAAGTCACTCGTAACAAAAACAACGAACAAATAGCTTCATTGCAAAAGGAAATTGAGAATCTGAAGAGTCAGGTAAAAGGGAAAATGCCAATGGCCAATGGGGAGAATGGTGTATCAAAGGTTCACTCTTGTAATAAATATGCTTTGTCTGTGACATATGTCCCTCTTCATCTAAGGAACAACAAACTAGCTATTCAAACATATTTCTCATCTCTTAAGGATTGCTTAGAATGCCTGCGTGAGATTGTTGAAGAGGATAAGCTAGAGAAACCTCATGATAATGCAATTGGACATGCATGCTTATATGCCAAACGATCTCAAGAAATCTTAGAATGCTTGATCACAATATGCCCAAAGACATTAGGTGAGAGAGTTAACCCTTTGATTCCATGCTCGATGCCTAATGCCAAATATGATATGCACTCGATTCCCAATGTTTTGAATGTGAACCGTAGTGTGCCCTTGAGTAGTTCAGATTCTAGATCTGTCAATGCTAAGAAAGAAAACTCAAGTGTGCCTTCTAGGAGTACAAATCTCAGTACCTCTAGTTTTAAGAATGTGAACCGTAGTGCACCTGCATGTAGTTCAGATCCCAGCACATCTAAACAGGTAATGCAAAAAGTAGTAAAACCAACTAATGTTCCCATTCCCTCTACAGGAGTAATCAGTGACATTAAAGGGAGCAGGTCAAAGTCTCAAGACAATACAAGGAATGATAGGACCTCGCAAGCTAAGAATGTGCACTGGAAAAGAGTAGAAGAACAATCTAGGAACTTTAAGTTTGAATCGAATAAAACGAATCGTGTTGATTCTAGTATTAGCCATAGGCGTACTGTAATTAATTCGAATTCTGATACTATTTGCAAACCTTGTATTGATGTCTGCTTGAATTCTGTCTCTAATCATGAATGTGATGTTAATGTTCTGCCTAATGATGTTAATTGTCCAGTTAATATTGTTAATGCTAAAACTCATGCTAAGAAGGCTAAAAGGCAAAAACGAAAGAAAGTTAGAAAACAGTGGAAACCCACAGGAAGAACATTCAGTAAAATAGGCTATTATTGGATACCTGTTGGTCATAAGACTAATCAGATAATGCCCACTAGAAAATGGATGCCTACTGGTAGAACTATTCCCTTAAGAAGTGATCACACTGTGAACAGGGCTAATACAGACACTAGTTCTGCATCTATTCACAACGATTCCATTGCCTCACTCTCTGATATGAATGCTTCTATTTCTGATGTGGGTGTTCCAAACATTGTTACTAACCAAATGGAACCCATTCTTGCATGGGGATCCCAATTATCCAGTTATCCATTCTTGTCTGTGTTCAACTGCAGATCGTTCAAATCGTTCTGTGGTACCTGGACTCAGGCTGTTCCAAGCATATGACTGGAGACCGGTCTCGGCTCATAAACTTCGTGAGCAAATTCATCGGGACTGTTAGATTCGGTAATGATCATTTCGGTGCTATTATGGGTTATGGAGATTACGTTGTTGGTGATAGTGTCATCTCTAGAGTTTACTATGTGGAAGGTTTGGGTCATAATCTGTTCTCTGTTGGTCAATTCTGTGATTCTGATCTAGAAGTAGCCTTCAGAAAACATACCTGCTTTGTTAGAGATCTTAATGGTAAGGAACTGTTAAAAGGAACTCGTGGCTCAAATCTTTACACCATCTCTATCGATGACATGATGAGGGCTTCTCCAATCTGCTTGTTATCAAAGGCTTCAAAAACAAAGTCATGGTTATGGCATCGTCGTCTCAATCACTTGAACTTCGGCACCATCAACGATCTTTCCAGAAAGGACTTAGTTGTAGGTTTACCTAGACTAAAGTATGAAAAGGATCATCTTTGTTCAGCATGTCAATTGGGAAAAAGCAAGAAGTATGCCCATAAACCCAAACCTACTAACTCAATTACAGAAGTTCTTCATACCCTTCATATGGATTTGTGTGGACCAATGAGAGTGCAGAACATCTTTGGTAAGAAATATGTGTTGGTTGTGGTTGATGATTACTCTAGATTCACCTGGGTCAAGTTCTTAAGGACAAAGGATGAAACTCCTGATTTCATCATCAAACTCATCAAACAGCTGCAGGTTCGACTTAACAAAACCGTCAGAATTATCCGAACAGACAATGGAACTGAGTTTGTTAATAAACAACTTAGTGACTTCTATGAAAGCATTGGAATCAGCCATCAAAGAAGCGTTCCTCGAACTCCTCAACAGAACGGTGTAGTTGAAAGACGAAATCGAACTCTTGTAGAAGCCGCTAGAACAATGCTGATTTACTCAAAGGTTCCAATGTTTCTCTGGGCTGAAGCTATTGCCACTGCATGCTACACACAAAATCGTTCTCTGATTCACACTGTTCATGGAAAAACTCCATATGAACTTGTCCACAACAGAAAACCTAATCTCTCTTTCCTTCGTGTGTTTGGTGCATTGTGTTATCCAACTAATGAGGGTCAAGACTTAGGCAAACTTAGGGCTAAAGCTGACATTGGAGTATTTGTAGGATATGCTTCAAACAAAAAGGGATACCGAATCTACAACAAAAGAACCCGAAATATCATGGAAACAATTCACGTTACGTTTGATGAGCTGACCGGTCAAATGGCTCCTGGACACTCCAGCTCAGGACCCGCACTTCAAAACAGTCCCATTGGTTCATCCCTTGTTCCAAACTCTTCTCAAGAAACTCCATATGTACCTCCATCTGAAGATGATTTAAAGAAATTGTTTGATCCTATGTTTGATGAACTGTATGATTCAATTACTAATGAGGTGTTGATCCCTACAACAGAGGATGCTCATATTCCTGTGAATGAAGTCAATCCCTCAGTCTCAATATCTTTAAGTCAAGAAGCACCTGCTGCTGATCCTTCAGTCTCATCAACAAATCATCATTCTTCAAATCTACATCATGGAAATGTTTCTTGCATCAATGATGAAGTTAATCCCTTTGCTACTCCTGAAGATGCTCCATTTGAAAACATATTTGCTACTCCTGAATCATCATCAGAACCATCTTCTTCAGGAGACATCGACTCAGCTACCTCAGTTCCTCAACAACTGCCACATGAACACCTCAGAAAATGGACTCACGATCATCCATTAGACAACATCATTGGAAATCCCTCTCGTCCTGTATCAACCCGGAAACAACTTGCAACCGATGCCTTATGGTGTTTCTTCAACTCCGTACTATCTAAGATCGAACCAAAAGATGTTAAAACCGCCATGAATGAAGATAGCTGGTTCAATGCCATGCAAGATGAAATTCATGAGTTTGATCGACTTGATGTATGGGAGTTAGTACCTGCTCCAGACTGTGCTATGATTATTGCTCTTAAATGGATCTTCAAAGTGAAACTTGATGAGCATGGTGATGTGTTGAAGAACAAGGCTCGATTAGTTGCTAAAGGATATCGTCAAGAGGAGGGTATAGACTTTGAAGAATCTTTTGCTCCAGTTGCTCGAATCGAGGCAATCAGAATCTTTCTGGCTAATGCTGCTAGTAAGAACATGGTAGTCTATCAGATGGATGTGAAGACGGCATTTCTGAACGGAGATCTTAAAGAAGTCGTCTACGTCAGCCAACCTGAAGGATTTGTGAATCAAGAGCATCCTACTCACGTTTATCGTCTGAAGAAGGCTCTTTACGGTTTAAAGCAAGCTCCAAGGGCATGGTATGATACACTGTCAAAGTTTCTTCTATCAACCGGATTCATCAAAGGAGCAGTTGATCCTACATTGTTCACCAGGAAGTCAGGCAAACATTTAATTCATGTTCAAATTTATGTTGATGATATTATTTTTGCCTCGACAGACCCAATGGAATGTGATCGTTTTTCAAATGAAATGAGTTCAAAGTTTCAAATGTCAATGATGGGACAAATGTCATTTTTCTTGGGATTACAAATTTCACAAAGTCCTGGAGGCATTTTCATAAATCAATCTAAATATGTAACAGAGATTTTAAAGAAATTTGGATTTGATTCAAGTGACCCTGTTGACACCCCCATGATTGACCGAACCAAACTAGATGAGGACCTCTCAGGGATCATGATTGACCAAACAAAATATCGTAGTATGATTGGATCCCTGATGTACCTCACAGCTAGTAGACCAGACATCTTGTTCGCTGTTTGCATCTGTGCTAGATACCAGGCTAAGCCTACTAAAAAGCACCTTGAAGCGGTTAAACGAGTCTTTCGGTATCTCCAAGGAACCATCAATATGGGACTTTGGTACCCAAAAGACACCGGTATGTCACTAACAGCATATGCAGATGCAAATCATGCAGGGTGTCAAGATACTCGTCGAAGTACGTTAGGAGGTGCTCAGTTTTTGGGTGATAAGCTTGTGAGCTGGTCTTCAAAGAAGCAAATGAGTACTTCTATTTCCTCTACAGAGGCTGAATACATAGCCATGTCATCTTGTTGTGCTCAAATCTTATGGATGAGATCTCAATTATCTGACTATGGCTTTGAATTCAACAAAATCCCTCTGTACTGTGATAATAAAAGTGTTATTGCTCTCTCATGCAACAACGTTCAACACTCCAGAGCAAAGCATATCGACATTCGACATCATTTCATCAGGGAACAAGTGGAAAAAGGTGTGGTGGAACTATATTTTGTGAGGTCTGAATATCAGTTAGTAGACATCTTCACCAAAGCTCTTCCAAGAGAACGTTTTGAGTTTATTCTTCCACGACTTGGTTTGAAAAGCCTTCAACCAGAAACTCTCAAACGTCTTCAGGAGGAAGACGAGGAGTAAAGGTCTATCTTCATCTATCTCTTGTAAATATTTATTTGAAAAACAAAATACAAAATTATAAAACCTTCAAAAATCAAATAGAAAAATATAAAACTTTCAAAATCCATAAAAATTTGAGAAATTCGAAAAATCTTCAAAAAAAAAATATTGTCATTTTGTCATGTTTCTTTCCGGTTCGATAATATCTACGGTCTTTGTGCTGTCATTCAAAGAATGACACGGGACTTTAGATGTTGTTCGAATTCTTAAAAAAAAAATAAAATAAAATAAAAAAAAAAAAAAAAAAAAAATTGGGAGAAAGAGAAATGGTTTATTGTCATTTTCAGGCAATAACCCGGTTTTAAAAGAAAGAACAGAGCCATGTTTTATCATGCTTTCAAAATTCCAAGCTCTGATTCTATAAACATTTATCTGCTGAAAACTAAATGCTTTGAAAAATAACTCGATCTCTATTTTTGATAATCATCAGGACTTATTTGTCAAAATCTATAACTCTCAATCAACAACCTATGTCATTGATTGAGGGGGAGAATGATTTCAATTAAATTAAAAAGTTATTTGGCATTAAATTGTTTTCAAAAGATGTACATGCATGTTTTTAACAATGGAGTTTAAAGTCTTAAAATCCGATCCTTATCAGTTAAAACGCTTTCATAATCAAGTCACAATTCCCCTTAAAAGCCTTCAAAATCAATTTAAATCTATAAGAGATCACAAATCTCAAATGATTTGATAATTGTGATCGGGGGAGAATGTGTGATTTAAATTGGATTTAAACTGATAATTCGGTAAAAGGTTTTATAAGGATGTACATGATGTCCTTCCCACATGTGACAAACGATTTCAAATTTTCAATGCACATGTTGAGGGGGAGCATCTATCTTACACCTATGACTTGAAACGTGATCATTTATCTCAATGTGCAGGTTCCCTCTAGTATGTGCAAAACTCCTTTCAAACCTAGAAGCACATATTGAGGGGGAGCAAAATCATGAAAATCTCATCCTTCCCCAAAATGCTTTATCTACTTGATTCGATTTGGGAAGTGATGTTGATATCTTTTAGAAAATGGTATTCAAAGAAGTTAATTCTTCCTCTTGCCTCCGTGTGCAAAACGATTTCAAACAATTCATGCACATGTTGAGGGGGAGCACTCATTCTAAAAATATCAAAAACAATTCAGGTACAAAATGTTTTGATAATATATCACAAGTATCTGGATTGATTTTCAAATGGTTTTCAATTGGTTCCAATGGCAGATGAACAATACCAAATAGACCGACCAACTTTACTTTATGTACGGTGTTATAAGGATGATAAGGTTAGGTATGTGTTCCCATGATCCGCCAGAACCGGAGGGATCTACCCAGGGACTATCCACTAGTTAGTGTAGAAGTCCTTAGGTATGATGATAAAAGGAGAAAAATGAGATATGGGAAGAGTGCAGACTAAGACTGAGCTAGTACTGGAATAAACCCAACAAGGTTCTAGCTATGAAGTCTCGGTAAGCACTGAAGGGTTTGAAGAATTAAAAAGAATTGAATGAGGAAAGGGTGAAAACAAATAGCCCTCCATTTATTCAACCTTAGGGCAGAAACCGGGTTCAATTCATATGCTACTGATGGTAACATCGGTATTGAAGACAAGACGTCATGGACCCAGTGACGCACTGCACTTCAACTTTCCAAACCACTCAAGTTCCTCTTAAAAGGACTTGTTTCATTCTCACGGGGAACCGAAATTATCTATCGACTTTCTCTTAGAGATGGTTGATATTGAAGAAGGAGACCCTCTCCCTAGTCTCCGGTACAGGATCCAAATATGCATAAATTGAGTCTAGAGCCACGAGATCATCAATAAATCTCATTAGGACACTTTCAATGAAGACTCTCTGTTTCACACAATGTGGAAAGAGAGATTATATCTTGAGTCCTACGCATTATCCTTGTGGTATTGCCAGAACATCTGAGTGATGTGTTTACATATTCACTATGAAGATGGAAAGCCTTCTGGAGCCAACATCAAACAAGCTCCTGGTAGGTGGCATGTGAGATCTATTATATGGATCAACCATGTGACAACTGAACAGAAACAATGGGGCGATTCAATCTCTTGAATCAATCCTGGTTCAGGTTATGGATTGACGGATACCTTTGAAAATCGGTCTTTGTGCTTAACAACTTTTTCTTTAGCACATCGACCGTGTACTCATTTTTCAAACCAAAAGGTGTTTTTATGATTGATAATTGATTTTCAATAAAACCTTCGTTGTATTGTAAAAACAATTTCTATTGAGCAATACACGATTGTTTTTCAAATCTCTTTTCATCAATCAGTGGACTTAAAATTCGCTGGTTCACTCACTCCGTGTTATCTTCTTTGAGATGTTCCGGTTTGAGAACAGCTAGAGCAGCTGCGAAACCCTGTCAAGGAAATTCTTCGGAATGATACCTGATCACAGGCAGTACTTGTACTGATCAACGGGGAACCGTGGGCCGTGTACCTCAATTCAACGAAAGTGATCAATGACACTTTCGTGCGATTTATTGCTAACTGTTGTATGCAGGTACACCCGACGTTTGCAGCTGATCAGAATGAAGCGGTCAATCCACAGCCGCATGCTCACTTAACACATTCAACTCAAAGAAATCATGATTAGTGCATCAATGACTCTGATATTTTCACTCCAAGCTTCTGCTACGTTGCTGCCAATATCATGATTCAACAAATGCTTCCGCTACTCTGATGAGAAGATATCATGATCCAGAATGTGAGCATGTCGGTCCTAATGTCACAACATCACATAATACCAACACCACAAAGGATGACTCAGAGATTTTCGATAGCTGATGATCTCAAAAGATGGCTCAAAATTATTATCACGTGGATCAGTAAAAGACCTCCACTTGGAGTAACCAAACATGCAATGTGAAGAATCAATGACTACGAGCTTAGAAGCAAAGGACTACATCAAGAATGCAAGAACAATTTTTAATGTAATATCTATTTGTATTCAATGTAATTTTGGTACATGATTGAGGTGACCTCCCTTAGGGGGAGATTGTTAGGAATTAGAAATTCCAGGTATTAAAGAGTCGGTCACCTCAAGTATATGTAATCGTTAGAAAGCTCGTAGTCGTAGTTCCTTTATGTTAAGTAGTATTTAGTTAAGTAACACCGTGGAGGACGGACGGGTCTTTACCCACTGTATGCCTGATCCACAGCCCTATGTGTGGCGATTTATGTAAGACTATAAATACTCTCTACCTTCCAAGGTAGAGAGTTGGAGCTCATAATAATATCTTTCACTTTCTCTCACTAAGTTCCCTAAACCTCTAACTTTCTCTCTCTAGAATTCCACTTATACGCCACCTTGTTGTTATGGTTTGATGTGTATGTGAAAACTAATATTCTACAGCGTCGCCCTCTGTTTGGGACACCGTCAGGTGTAATTCCAGCAGCTTGAGTGTCTTGATCTTAACTTAGCCATTTTCTTCATATATTCACTCCTTTTTGTCCAAATATGCATCATTCCAACATTTTGCTTCCAAGAGACCTAAAAAGTGAAAAGGAACAAAATTAAGCAGTAACAGATATAAAAGTGGGCGATTAACGGCTTTAATGACCCCTTAAAAGTGTACGTTTTAAATCCTTATCAGTGGATCTTCAAAGTAAAGCTTGATGAGCACGGTGATGTTCTGAAGAATAAGGCAAGGCTAGAGGCTAAAGGATACCGACAAGAGGAGGGTATTGACTTCGAAGAATCATTTGCTCCGATTGCACGGATTGAGGCTATCAAAATCTTCCTGGCTAATGCTGCTAGCAAGAACATGGTGGTTTATCAGATGGATGTAAAGACTGCCTTTCTTAATGGAGATCTCAAAGAAGTAGTTTACGTCAGTTAACCCGAAGGTTTTGTGAATCCAGAGCATCCTACCCATGTCTACCGCTTGAAGAAGGCCCTTTACGGTCTGAAGCAAGCTCCTAGGGCATGGTATGATACATTGTCAAAATTTCTTTTGTCAAATGGATTCAACAAAGGAGCAGTTGATCCTACACTGTTCACCAGAAAGTCAGGAAAACATTTAATACACGTTCAGATTTATGTTGATGATATTATTTTTGCCTCGACCGACCCTAATGAATGTGACCAATTTTCAAAGGAAATGGGCTCCAAATTTCAAATGTCTATGATGGGACAAATGTTATTTTTCTTGGGATTACAAATTTCACAAAGTCCCAGAGGCATTTTTATTAATCAATCTAAATATGCTAATGAAATCTTAAAGAAGTTTGGATTTGATTCATGTGACCCTGTTGACACTCCCATGGTGGAGCGTACAAAACTGGATGAGGACCACTCAGGGATCATGGTTGATCAAACGAAATATCGTAGTATGATTGGATCCCTGATGTACCTCACAACCAGTAAACCTGATATTCTGTTCGCTGTATGCATGTGTGCTAGATACTAGGCTAAGCCTACCTAAAATCACCTTGAAGCGGTTAAACGGGTCTTTCGGTATCTCCAAGGTACCATTAACATGGGACTTTGGTATCTGAAGGACACCGATATGTCACTAACAGCCTATGCAGATGCAGACCGTGCAGGGTGTCAAGATACACGTCGAAGCATGTCAGGAGGTGCTCAGTTTTTGGGAGATAAGTTAGTAAGCTAGTCTTCAAAGAAATAAATGAGTACGTCTATATCCTCTATAGAGGCTGAATACATAGCCATGTCATCTTTTTGTACTCAAATTATATGGATGAGATCCCAATTATTTGACTATGGCTTTGTATTCAACAAAGTTCCTCTGTATTGTGATAACAAAAGTGCCATTGCTCTCTGCTGCAACAATGTTCAACACAAAGGCAAAGCACATTGACATTCGACATCACTTCATCAAGGAACAAGTGGAGAAAGGTGTGGTTGAACTATATTTCGTAAGGACTGAATATCAGCTGGCAGACATCTTCGCTAAAGCTCTTCCTAGAGAACGTTTTGAGTTTATCCTTTCACGACTTGGCTTAAAGAGCCTACAACCTAAGACACTCAAACGTCTTCAGGAAGAAGACGAGGAGTAAAGGTGTTTCTTCATCTATTGTCTTGTATATTTTTTATCAAAAAGAAAAATACAAAATTATAAAACCAACAAAAAGAAACTAGAAAAATATAAAATTTTCAAAACCCATAAAAATCAGAAAATCTTGAAAAATTCAAAAAGATTGTTTTACTTATCATGTTTTCTGTTTTCGATAACATCTACGGACTTAGATCTGTCATTCAAAATTGGCACGGGTCTTTAGATGAAGTTCGAACAGAAGTAATAAATATTTTTATTTTGTTTTTTTTTAAATGAGAGGGAGAAAAATGCTGGTTTTTTGTCATTTCAGGCGGTAACCCGTTTTTAAAGAAATGACAGAGCCATGCTCAATCTAATTTTAAAACCTCATGCTCTGATCCTAAAAACAAAAGTTCATAAAGAACGTTTGTCGCCAAAAAGGCAAATGTTTTCTCACAAATATTTTTTCTTCTAAATATTCTTCTGAAAAATATTTGTCATCTAATGAAAACAAAATTGCTTTGAAAATAACTCGGACTTAATTTTGAAAATCATCTGGACTTATCATTTGTCAAAATCTCTATCACTCAATCAACAACTTCGGTCATTGATTGAGGGGGAGAATGATTTCAATCAAAACAAAAAGGTTATTACTCAAACAATTGGCACGAAAATGAGCAAGGTCTACATTTAGATAATCAAAAAGAACATTTTTTTTGTACAATTGGATCAAGACCAAGGCTAATGTTTTGTTTTCATAAGATACCTAAGCATGTTTGATCATTGGAGATTAAAGTTTCATAATCTGATCCTTATCAGTTAAATGTTTTCAAAAGCAGGTCACACCTCTCCTCAAAATGCTTTCAAAAAAAATAATAATTTAAATCAATTGAGATCACAAATCTCAAAGGGTTTGAAAATTATGATCGGGGGAGAATGTGTGATTTAAATTGGATATAAACTGATAATTCGATAAGTGGTTTTAGAAATATAATAACAAGCACTCCTCCCTACATGTGTCAAACGATTTCAGGAATTTTCCATGCACATGTTAAGGGGGAGCATTTATCTTAAAACCAAAAAGGTTTGAAACATAATTGATTTGTCTCAAAGTGCAGGTTCCCTCTAATATGTGCAAAACTCTTTCGAATCTCGATGCACATATTAAGGGGGAGAAATCAAAAGAAAACCACATCCTTCCCAAAATGTTTTATCCAAAGTATTTAAAATACTAGATTTTATCGAGGAAGTGATGATGATCATTTTAGAAAATGTTAATCAAGAATTGGATCTTTCATTCTCAATCTAAGATTTCAAAGTTCTCTTGCCTCCATGTGCCAAATGATTTCTAATACTTGAAGCACATGTTGAGGGGGAGCATTTCTAAAATATCAAAAACAATTAAGGTACAAAATGCTTTAATTTTATATCACAAGTACCTTGATTGATTTTCAAATGGTTTTCAATTAGTTTCGAGGCGAAAAGAACAATACCAAAAGACCAACCAATTTAATTTATGCATTAGAGATATAAGGATGGTTAGGTTAGGTATTCGTTCCCATGATCCCGCCAGAGCTGGAGGGATCTACTCAGGGACAATCCACTAGTTAGTTTAGAAGTCCTTAGGTAAAATGAAAAAAGGAGAAAAGTGAGAATAAGGGAAGTGTGCCGACTCAGATTGAGCTAAAATTGGAATAAACCCAACAAGGTTCTAGTAATGAAGTCTCGGTAAGCACTGAAGGGGTTGAAGAATGAAAAAGAATTGAATGTGAAAAGGGTGAAAAGAAATAGCCCTCCATTAATTCAACCTTAGGGCAGAATCCGGGTTCAAATCATATGCTACTGGTTGTTACCAAGGTAACACCGGTATTGAAGACAAGACGTCAGGGACCCAGTGCGCACTGCACTAAACTTCCCAAGCTACTCAAGTTCCTCTTAAAAGGACTTGTTTCATTCTCACGGGGAACCTACATTATCTATCGACTTTCTCTTAAAGATTGTTGATATTGAAGAAGGAGACCCTCTCCCCAGTCTCCGATATAGGAAACCAAAGTGCACTATTGAGTCTAGAGTTAAGAGATCATCAATAAATCTCGTTAGGACACACAATTAATGAAGACTTACTATTTCACATAATGTGGAAAGTAAGAATATATTAAGAGTCCTACGCATTATCCTTGTGGTATTGCCAGAACATCCGAGTGATATGTTAAATATTCACTATGAAGATGGAAATCCTTTTAGAGCCAACATCAAACAAGCGCTTGGTGGGTGACATGTGAGATCTTCTCAAAAGATCAAACTTGTGACAACTGGATAGAAACAATAGGGCGATTCACTCTTGAATCATCCTTGGTCCAGGAAATGGATTGACGGATACCTTTGAAAAACCGGTCATTGTATTCAACAACTCTTTTCTCTAGCACATCGACTGTGTATTAACATTTCTAAATAAAAGGGTAGTTATGATTGAAAATTGATGTTTTTCTATAAAACCTTCGTTGTATTGCGAAAACTCTTTCTAGTAAACAATACACGATTGTTTTTCAAATCATTTTTCATCAATCAGTGAATCTCAGTTCGCTGATTCACTCACTCCGTGCTGTCTTCTTTGAGACGTTCCGGTTTGAGAACGGCTTGATTAGCTGCGAAACCCTGTCAAGGAGATTCTTCAGAATTCTACCTGATCACATGCAGTACTGGTACTGATGAACGGGCAACCGTGGTTCTTGCAACCCTATTCAATGAAAGTGATCAAAGACACCTTCATGCACTTCATTGCTAACTGTTGTTTACAGGAACACCTGGCGGTTGCAGCTGATCAGAATTGAGGAGTCAATCCATTACCGCAAGCTCACACATCACACTTACATCTAAAGAAATCATGATAAGTGCATATCTTCATGACTTGGCTCTGATATTCTCAAACCATGCTTCTGCTACGCTGCTAGAAGATATCATGATCCAAAACTGTGAGCATGTCGGTCAAATCGTCACAACTTCACATAAAGGCAATACAACAAAGGATGAGTCAAGAGACTTAACGTGTGTAACATATTGGATTTCACATACACATCAAATCACTAACATATTAGGCGTACAAGATGATTTCTAAAGAGAGAAAGAGTTAGAGGTTTAGGGAACTTTAGTAAGAGAAAGAAAAATCTTATTATGAGCTCCAACTCTCTACCTTGGAAGGTAGAGATTATTTATAGTCTTACAATAAAACGCCACCTGACGGGCTGTGGATCAGGCATACAGTGGGTAAAGACCCGTCCGTCCTCCACGGTGTTACTTAACTAAATATTACTAAACATTAAATAACTACGACTACAAGCTTTCTAAAGGATACATATACTTGAGGTGACCGACACTTTAATACCTGGATTTTTTAAATCCTAACAATCTCCCCCTAAGGGAGGTCACCTCAAACGCACATTAAAATTACATAGAATACAAACAGATATTACATTGAAATTGTTCTTGGATTCTTGTTCATGTTCTTTGTTCTGTAGCTCGTAGTCTTTGATACTTTATTTTTGCATGTTTGAATAATCTGAGTGGAGGTCTTTAACTGATCCACGTGATACAGAGTTTTGAGCAAGCTTTGAGATCATCAGCCACAGTAAATCTCTGACTCATCCATTGTGGTGTTGGTATTATGTGATGTAGTGACATTTGGACCGACATGCTCACATTCTGGATCATGATATAATCTTATCAGAGTAGCGGAAGCTTTCGTTGATTCATGATATTGGCAGCAGCGTAGCAGAAGCATGGAGTGATAATATCCGAGTCATTGATGCACTAATCATGATTTCTTTGGAAATGAATGTGTTGTGTGAGCATGCGGCTATGGATTGACCGCTTCATTATGATCAGCTGCAAACGTCAGGTGTTCCTGCATAAAACAGTTAGCAATAAAGCGCACAAGAGTGTCTTTGATCACTTTTGTAGAATTGAGGTACACGGCCCACGGTTCCCCGTTGATCAGTACAAGTACTGCCTGTGATCAGGTATAATTCTGAAGAATTTCCTTGACAGGGTTTCGCAGCTGCTCTAGTTGTTCTCAAACCGGAACGTCTCAAAGAAGACAAGACGGAGTGAGTGAACCAGCGAATTGAGATTCACTGATTGATGAAAAGAGATTTGAGAAAACAATTGAGTACTGCTCAATAGAAATTGTTTTTGCAATACAACGAAGGTTTTAATGAAAATCAATTATCAATCATAAACACCTTTTATTTTGAAATATGAGTACACAGTCGATGTGCTAAAGAAAGGAGTTTTTTAGTACAACGACAGGTTTTTCAAAGGTATCCGTCAATCCATAACCTGAACCAGGATTGATTCAAAAGATTGAATCGCCCCATTGTTTCTGTTCAGTTGTCACATGGTTGATCTATTGGATAGATCTCACATGCCACCCACCAGGAGCTTGTTTGAGGTTGGCTCCATAAGGCTTTCCATCTTCATTGTGAATATGTTTGCAAATCACTCAGATGTTCTGGCAATACCACAAGGATAATGCGTAGGACTCATAAGATATAATCTCTCTTTTCACATTGTTTGAAACAGAGAGTCTTCATTGAAAGTGTCCTAATGAGATTTGTAGATGATCTCGTGGCTCTAGACTCAATTGTGCATATTTGGTTCCTAAGTCGGAGACTAGGGAGAGGGTCTCCTTCTTCAATATCAACAAACTCTAAGAGAAAGTCGATAGATAATGTCGGTTCTCCGTGAGAATGAAACAAGTCCTTTTAAGAGGAACTTGAGTAGCTTGGGAAGTTAGTGCAGTGCGTCACTGGGTCCATGACGTCTTGTCTTTAATACTAGTGTTACCTTAGTAACCACCAGTAGCATATGTATTGAACCCGGTTTCTACCCTAAGGTTGAATAAATGAAGGGCTATTTCTTTTCACTCTTTTTCACATTCAATTCTTTTTCATTCTTCAACCCCTTCAGTGCTTACCGAAACTTCATAACTAGAACCTTGTTGGGTTTATTCCAGTACTAGCTCGGTTTCAGTCCGCACTCTTCCCATATCTCATTTTTCTCATTTTTTTTCAATATACCTAAGGACTCTACACTATCAAGTGGTTTTGTCCCCGGGTAGATCCGTCCGGTTCTGGCGGATCATTGGACCTCAACCTAACCTTATCATCCTTATATCACCATGCATAAAGTACAGTTGGTCGGTCTTTTGGTATTGATCTTCCGCCTTGAAACCAATTGAAAACCATTTGAAAATCAATCCAGATACTTGTGATATATTATCAAAGCATTTTGTACCTGAATTGTTTTGATATTTTAGAAATGCTCCCCCTTAACATATGCATAAAAATTCAGAAATTATTTAGCACATGGAGGCAAGAGATCTTTGAAATCGTTAGATTAAGAATGAAAGGTCCAATCTTTTGATTAACATTTTCTAAAATGATCGTCATCACTTCCCAATCAATTTGAGTAGATTAAGCATTTTGAGGAAGGATGAGGTTTTCAAATGTTTGCTCCCCCTCAATATGTGCCTCGAAGTTTGAAAGAGTTTTGCACATATTAGAGGGAACCTGCACTTAGAGACAATTCAATCACGTTTCAATAATTAAAGGTTTAAAGTAGATGCTCCCCCTCAACATGTGCATGGAAAATTTGAAATCGTTTGTCACATGCGGGGAGGAAAACTTGCTAAACACTTATGAACCCATTTATCGAATTATCAGTTTAAATCCAATTTAAATCACAAATTCTCCCCCGATCACAATTATCAAATCATTTGAGATTTGTGATCTCTGTAGATTTAAATTGATTTTGAAAGCTTTTGAGGAGAACTGTGACTTTCTTATGAAAACATTTTTAACTAATAAGGATCGGATTTTGAGACCTTAAGTTCCATAGATTTAAACATGCATGATTATCTTTTGAAAACAATTGTATGAAAAATAACCTTTTGATTTAATTGAAATCATTCTCCCCCTCAATCAATGACATAAGTTGTTGATTGAGAGATAGATATTTTGACAAACGTTAAGTCCAGATGATTTACAACAATAGAGTACGAGTTATTTTTTTTAGGCAATTAGTTTTCATTAGATTGAAAGCAATTGTTTATAGAATCAGAGCATGATTTTTGAAAAAGCAAGATAAAGCATGGCTCTGTTCTTTCTTAGAAAAGCGGGTTACTGCCTGAAATGACAATAAACCATTTATTTCACTTTCTCCTTTTTTTTTTTTTTTTTTTTTTTTTTTTTTTTTTTTTTTTTAAACGAATATATACATTCGACCAACATCTAAAGACCCGTGTCACTCTTTGACTGACATCAAAAAAGACCGTAGATATATATCGAATCAAGAAAGATATGACAAAAAGACAATATTTTTGAGATTTTTGAGATTTTTATGGATTTTATGAAAGATTTTATATATTTCTATTTGCTTTTTGTTGGTTTTGTAAATTTTTTTATTTATTTATTTTTTTTATTATTATTTTTTTGAATAAATATATACAAAGAAATGATAGAGTCAATAACCTTTACTCCTCGTCTTCCTCCTGAAGACGTTTGAGCGTTTCTGGTTGAAGGCTTTTCAAGCCAAGTCGTGGAAGAATAAACTCAAAACGTTCTCTTGGAAGAGCTTTGGTGAAGATGTCTGCTAACTGGTATTCTGACTTCACAAAATAGAGTTCCACCATACCGTTTTCCGCTTGCTCCCGGATGAAATGATGTCAAATGTCGATGTGCTTTGATCTTGAGTGTTGAACATTGTTGCATGAGAGAGCAATGGAACTTTTATTATCACAGTACAGAGGGATTTTGTTGAATTCAAAGCCATAGTCAGATAATTGGGATCTCATCCAAAGGATTTGAGCACAACACGATGACATGGCTATGTATTCAGCCTCTGTAGAGGAAATAGAAGTACTCATTTGCTTCTTTGACGACCAGCTCACAAGCTTATCACCCAAAAACTGAGCACCTCCTGACGTACTTCGACGTGTATCTTGACATCCTGCATGATCAGCATCTGCATAGGCTGTTAGTGACATACCGGTGTCCTTCGGGTACCATAGTCCCATATTGATGGTTCCTTGGAGATACCGAAAGACCCGTTTAACCGCTTCAAGGTGCTTTTTAGTAGGCTTAGCCTGATATCTAGCACACATGCACACAGCGAACAAGATGTCTGGTCTACTAGTTGTGAGGTACATCAGGGATCCAATCATACTACGATATTTCGTTTGATCTACCATGATCCCTGAGTGGTCCTCATCCAGCTTGGTACGCTCAATCATGGGAGTGTCAACGGTGTCACATGAAACAAATCCAAATTTCTTTAAGATCTCATTTGCATATTTAGATTGATTTATAAAAATGCCTCCGGGACTTTGTAAAATTTGTAATCCCAAGAAAAATGACATTTGTCCCATCATTGACATTTGAAATTTGGAACCCATTTCTTTTGAAAAACGATCACATTCATTGGGGTCAGTCGAGGCAAAGATAATATCATCAACATAAATCTGAACGTGAATTAAATGTTTGCCTGACTTTCTGGTGAACAATGTCGGATCAACTGCTCCCTTGCTGAATCCAGTAGATAGAAGAAACTTTGACAGCGTATCATACCATGCTCTAGGAGCTTGCTTCAAACCGTAAAGGGCCTTTTTTAAGCGATATACATGAGTAGGATGCTCTGGATTCACAAAACCCTCTAGCTGGCTGACGTAAACCACCTCTTTCAAATCACCATTAAGAAAGGCAGTTTTCACATCCATCTGATATATGACCATGTTCTTACTAGCCGCATTAGCCAAGAAGATTCTGATAGCTTCGATACGAGCAACAGGAGCAAAAGATTCCTCAAAGTCAATACCTTCTTTTTGATGATATCCTTTAGCCACTAACCTAGCCTTATTTTTCAGCACATCACCATGCTCATCAAGCTTCACTTTGAAGATCCACTTTAGAGCAATGATCATAGCACAGTCTGGATCAGGCACTAATTCCCATACATCTAATCGATCAAACTCATGAATTTCTTCTTGCATGGCATTGAACCAGTTGTCTTCATTCATTGCAGTTTTAACATCTTTAGGTTCGATCTTAGAGAGTATGGAGTTGAAGAAGCACCATAAGGCATCACTAGCAAGTTGTTTACGAGTGGATACAGGACGAGAACGGTTTCCAATGATGTTGTCCAATGGGTGATCATGTGTCCATTTTCTAAGGTGTTCATGTGCTTGTTGTTGTGGAACTGAAGTAGCAGAGTCGATGTCTCCTGATGAAGATGGTTCTGATGATGATTCAGGAGCAAATATGTTTTCAAATGGAGCATCTTCAGGAGTAGCAAAGGGATTAGCTTCATCATTGATGCCAGAAACAATTCCATGATGTACATTCGATGATTGATGATTTGTTGATGAGATAGAGTGATCAGCAGCAGGCGCTTCTTGACTTAATGATATTGAGACTGAAGGGTTGACTTCATTCACAGGGATAGGAGCAGCCTCTGCTGATGGAATTGACATTTCATCAGCATTTGGTTCATAGTGTTCATCAAACATTGGATCAAACAATTTCTTTAAATCATCTTCTGATGGAGGTACATAAGGAGTTGTTGGAGAGGGATTAGAAATAAGAGTAGAACTGATAGGACTACTTAATGAAAATTGAGTTGCGGGTCCAGAACTGGTTTGTCCTGGAGCCATTTGATCGGTCAGCTCATCGAACGTAACGTGAATTGTTTCCATGATATTTTGGGTTCTCTTGTTGTAGATTCTGTAACCCTTCTTGTTTGGTGCATAACCAACAAAAACTCCAATATCTGCCTTTGCTCTTAATTTTCCTAAGTCTTGACCGTCATTCATTGGATAGCACAAGACATTAAACACACGAAGGTAGGAGAGATCAGGTTTTCGTTTATGAACAAGTTCATATGGAGTTTTTCCATGAGAGGTGTGTATAAGGGAACGATTTTGGGTGTAGTAAGCAGTGGCAATGGCTTCAGCCCATAGAAACATTGGAACCTTTGAATAAATTAGCATTTTTCTAGCAGCTTCCACAAGAGTTTGATTTCGTCTTTCAACTACACCGTTCTGTTGAGGAGTTCGTGGAACACTTCTTTGATGACTGATTCCAACACTTTCATAAAACTGAATTAAGTCTTTGTTAACAAACTCTGTGCCATTGTCTATTCTAACAATTCTGACTGTATTGTTGAGTCGAACCTGAAGTTGTTTGATTAGTTTGATGATGACATCTGGAGTTTCATCCTTTGTCCTCAAAAACTTTACCCAAGTAAATTGAGAGTAGTCATCAACAACTACTAGAATGTATTTCTTCCCATTTATTGTTTGCACTCTCATTGGTCCGCAAAGATCCATATGAAGGGTATGAAGAACTTCCATTACTGAGTTTGTGGGCAAATTTCGTGCTTTTTCCCAATTGGCAAGCTGAACAAAGATGATCTTTTTCATATTTTAATCTGGGTAAGCCTCTGACAAGATCCTTTCTGGAAAGGTTGTTAATGGTGCCGAAGTTCAAGTGATTGAGACGACGATGCCATAACCATGACTTTGTTTTAGAAGCCTTTGACAGCAAGCAGATTGGAGAAGACTTCATCATGTCTTCGATAGAGATGGTGTATAGGTTAGAACCACGAGTACCTCTTAACAATTCCACACCATCAAGTTCTCTAACGAAGCAAATATGTTTTCTAAAGGCCACCTCTAGATCGGAATCGCAGAATTGACCAACAGAGAACAAATTATGACCAAGACCTTCCACATAATATACCCTGGAGATTACACTTTTGCCGACTACATAATCACCATAACCCATAATTTCTCCAAAATGGTCGTTCCCGAATCTAACAGTCCCGATAAATTTACTCATGAAGTTCATGAGCCGCGACCGGTCTCCAGTCATATGCTTGGAACAGCCTGAGTCCAGGTACCACAGAATGATTTGAACGATATGCAGTTGAACACAGACAAGAATGGATAACTGGATAATTAGGATCCCCATGCAAGAATGGGTTCCACTTGGTTAGTAACAGTGATTGGAACACCCACATCAGAAATAGAAACACCCATATCAGAAATATAAGCAATGGAATCATTAGGAATAGATGCAGTGCTGGTGTTTGTATTTTTCATATTCAAAGTATGTTCACTTCTTAAGGGAATAGTTCTACCAGTAGGCATCCATTTTCTAGAGGGCATTGTCTTATTAGATTGAGGGCAGAACTGATTAACCTTATGGCCAAAAGGTATCCATTGATAACCTATCTTACTAAATGTTCTTCCTGTGGGTTTCCACTATTTTTTAACTTTCTTACGTCTTTGCCTTTTAGCCGTTTTAGCATGATTTTTAGCATTAACAATTTTAACTAGGCATTTGACAACATTAGACAAAACATTCACACCACATTCATGATTAGCAACAGAATTCAAGCAGACATCATTACATAGTTTGCATATAGTATCAGAATTTGAATTAATTACAGTACGCCTATGGCTAATACTAGAATCAACACGATTCGTTTTATTCAACTCAAACTTAAAGTTCCTAGGTTGGTCTTCTACTCTCTTCCAATGCACATTCTTAGCTTGCAAGGTCCTATCATTCCTTGTATTGCCTTGAGACTTTGACCTGCTCGCTTTAATGTCACTGATTACTCCTGTAGAGGGAATTATGGGAACATTAGTTGGTTGATCTACTTTTTGCATTCCTGAACTAGATGTGCAAGGATCTGAAATACTAGAAGGCACATTAGTGTTCACTTTTTTAAAGCTGGGCATGGAATGGTTAGTATGCTTGGCACTAGGCATAGAACAGGGTATCAAGGGATTGACTTGCTCACCTAGGGATTTAGGGCATATTGTAGTTAAGCATTCTAGAACTTCTTGAGATCGTTTGGCATATAAGCATGCATGGCCAATTGCATTATCAAGTGGTTTCTCTAACTTATCCTCTTCTACAATCTCATGAAGACATTCTAGGCTGTCCTTAAGGTATGAGAAATATGTTTGAATAGCAAGTTTGTTATTCCTAAGATGAGGAGTAACATATTTCACAGACAAAGCATATTTATTACAATCATGCACCTTTGATGCACCATTCTCCCCATTGGTAATTGGCATTGATTCGCTCCCAAACAGTCAAGTTTTATCACGCAAGTCTGCCACTTGTGAATGGCAGACCGTAACAAACTTAAAACGGTTCAGGAACGAACTCAATGAAGATCAGGGGAGTATAGTGTTTCCCCGGGTCGTTATGTCCCAGCGAGCTATGCAATGGATCACCCAACGAATAGTGATCGAGAGATTTGAACGAAAAAGGAGATTGTGAATTATTATAACTACAGGAAAAGCCAACAAATTACAACGGCTTAAATGCAAATTAAAGGAAATTAAAAAGATAAAAAATATTAAATAAACGCTATCACTATTTTTAAAATGATGAACGTTTAAAACTTAAAACTTAAAACTTACGTTTAAATAAAAATTACGTAAACGTACAAAATAGAAAGTGAGATCTAAGAAATAAAAGTTCTAAAAATATGAAAATGACATTTTTACAAACCTAATGATAAAAGAAAATATTTAGAAAAAGAAAATTATTTTTATAGCTATTTAATTAATTATTATTAATTAAAAACTATTTTTAACTATTTAATATTAACCTAAAATACAAGAAAAGGAAATAAAACTAGAAAAATAAAATTAAGACTTAGAAAAATCTAAAATATCAAAATAGAATTTTCAAAACTATTTTTATATTTTTCTGATTATTTATGAATTTTCTAGGAATTAAAAACTATTAAAAACTAATTAAATTATTTAAAAATACAAATTTAACTAAGAAAAATCTAGAAAAATATTTTTTTGTCTTTTTATATTTATCTTAACTTAAGAAAAATGAAAAATTATTTTTTTGAACCTTTTCTTAATTAATTGTATTTAAAGCTAATTAAAAATGCTTAAAAACTAGTTTAAATCAAGAAAAATAGCAAACAAGCTTGGAAAAATATGAACATTTCAGGAAAACTCTAAAATAATATTAGGAAGCTAGGAAAAATAGAAAAACATGGTTCTATGTGGAGGAATTTGAAACTGATGTGCCAAGTGCTTATAAAATAAGCACTTGGATAAGCAAATGGAGATCAATAAGCACCAAACCAAAACAGAAGCTTAAATAAGCTAAAGGAACCAAAATACAACAGGAAACAACTATCTATAACCTCTGGATTGCAAATTACCAAGATTTGATGATTTTAAGATATAAGCTAAAAAGCAGTTTGGGGTGCCTACTTTGGACATGGAAATAAGCACATGAATAAGCTGGAGACTAAAAAGCAAATGCTAGAACTTAAAGAAGACCTGGTTGAGAATGTCTAAACCAAATTACAGACCATGATGAGCCAAGATGAGCTTTGCACAAGCTCTGCAAAATCTAGACAAGTCCTGTGCAGCTCAATATGCTCTGCACAGGGCATTTGATCTCATTTTGAAAAGCTTATTTGGGGCTTAGAAAAAATTTGTAAAAATCTAGGAAAATGGTAATAATAAAATAGACCAAGGAAGGTTTTTGAAACCACAATTTTCATTGAATTTGACTCAAAAATGAGCCCATGAAAAATCAACCTACTTTGGCCAAAACTGAGTATTTCAATATTTGACTTTTTGACAAAGAACTGAATTGTTGACTTAAATGAAATTTGATTCAAATTTATCAACTGAATAAGATGTAATATGATGAAATAAAGACAATGCAATCAATGTTTATGATTTCTGAACACAAAACTAGCTTTTGATATTTCAAAATCTCAACAGATTTGCTGTAAGGACAGATGGTTTGTGATTTTGACTTTAGAGCTTAGCAAGCACAAGTTAAAGACAGGTATGGGTTCAATAGGACTAAACAAGCATAAACCAACAAATTTCTACCACTACATAAACTTAAATCACAGACAAACCCTCCCTTCCAAACACCACTGTTAAGACAGATTTGAACTTAAACCTATACCAACTACTGAACCAACATGTAATGAAGATCAAACTAAGTTTACTAGACCTAATTACAACTATATAAACACATTTCAGCTAATGATTACCACAGATACACAGATAAGCATGAAATGCAAAAATGGCTTTAAAACTGAAATGTGAAACAGGTACTTACAACTGTCAGCTGGTATGCAGACTGAAACCAAACCAAATCCTACACTATCCTAACCTATTTCAACCCAAATTCAAGCTGCATCAACCCAATATCCATTTCCTTCTTCAATTTGAGCTCAATTTGACTTTCATTGACCAAGACCCAAAATTTCTTAAAACTTGAATGTAAACTGATACAAAGCTACAAGCAGCTTATATAAGCTTATTCAAACTTGGGAAGAAGCTATATGAAGCTTAACTGTATGATATTGAAACTGAACTTTTTAACAGTAACCACAAAAGAATGAAATGTGAACACAACTTGAATTGGCACTTAAAAATGATTGCAATACATTGAAATACTGTAAGTTTGATACATTTAAGCTTAAAATTACATCTAAGAGACTAATGAAAACATAGAATTAAAAACGACACATAATTGAAAACTAAAACTAACTACTTTCTTCTCCTTCTCTCTTCCTTCCTTTTTATAGCTTCAAATACTCTCTCTCCTCTTCTGAATGTTTCCCACCTCTGTTTGAGGCCTTTGGATGACTTTTGATGAATCTTGGCCCTTGATTGGTTTTGGCGGGAAAAAGTGATTTAGCAGTTGGGGTTGAGTGCTTGGGTAGAAGAGGCATTAAATGCCCTTGGATGGATGTTGAGGAGGGGGGAACAAAATGTGGAGTAGGGGGACAAAGTGTGGAGTAGAGGTGGTGTTATGTTGGGTTTTGCAGAAAAAGGAGGGAAAAAGGGAAGAAGAAAGGGGAGGGTGTCTGTTTGACTTGGGATTGACTGGTGGTTAATAATGCCAGGGGGGTCAATTGGGAAAGGGGGTCCAAAATGGTTAAAGACAGGGGTCACAATGGTTTGTGAAGGGTCCAAATGGGTTTAAAAGGTTTAATAAGCATAGGGACCAATAGTGTAAATTCTGAAAATTCAGGGACCAATCCTGTCAATTTTTGCAAAGTTGTTCCAAGGGTTAAAAGTGACAAGTTTTAATAATACAAGGACCAATCTTGACATTTTCCAATTTTCCAAGGACCAATTTTGCCAATTTTGAAACTTGGAGGACCAAACTTGTAATTTTCTCAAACTTTTTATATTTTTCACCAAATGACTAATTTTGACAAGTTATGATTTAAAAAGGACCTTTGGTGATTTTTCTTTTGAAATTAGGACTCAGGGACTATTTTTGACAATTTTAGAAACTTGGGGGACTGAAACAGCCAATTATGCAAACTTTGCTCATTTTTCATCTGATTTTAAACATTTTGCATCTGAAACATATAAAATGTAATTTTGGAATATTTTCAGTATTTTGATGCATTTCTGAGCATTTTTAGACGTTTTGCAGTTCAGATTGACCCAAAAATGATGAGTATTTACACACTCATCAGGCATTTTCCTTTTTACCTGACTCTTCAGATTCTCAATTTCCTTTTGCAACGAAGTTATTTGTTCATTATTTTTTGTTACGAGTGACTTTTATTGACTCAAATAACTCATTGAAATGACGTTTAACCTTTTCATTTTCTTCTAGAAAAATCTCATTTTCCTTTTGTAAAGCATTAACCAAGTTTTGAAGATGAAAGTTTTGAGAATTCCGAGAATCTAAAGGAGGAGGCATTTGGGAGCCAGTCACATTGTTCATTTCACCCTTTAATTGAGATATTTGGGCTTTCAACTTTCTGATCATTTTACAATGAGCTCAAATCTGTTCATCACGTTTGCTAATTTCAAAAACTGCATCAAATTCAGGAACATCCAAGGATGTCTTGATATTTGAGGTTTTAGCATTTTCTTTCAGATGTTGATATTTTAATTGCAAAGCAAGATGCTCAACTTCCAATTTAGAAAACTGTTTTACCAGGTTATCATGATCATCCTGTTCAACCTTATCACGCAGTTTAGAGTTAGTTTTTTCAAGCTCAATGACACGATCATGGGAGACTTTCAGAGCAATAGATAGTTCATGAAATTGAGAAGCATTAATGGAACAATTTGTAGCAGTGTAAAACACATCTTGAGCAATACATTCAGAAATAAGATTCTCATTCAAGGTATGCAAGTTCTTCCTCTCAATCTCATTATATTTTAGTTCTCGCTCATAGTCACTAACCTCAACAATCATCGCATCAAATTCCTTTTCCATTTCTTTAATATCTAAGTCCATCCCCTTTTTAAGACTCTCAAATTGACCTTTTAATTGTTTAAAGAAAGGCATGACCTCAGTTAAATAGCATTCTTTAGTTTGCTCAAAACCCCTTTCCCCTTTAGTTATCCCAGTGGGTGTGATCCTTTTCTTACAAGTTTTCTCAAAGTCAACAAATAATTGAAATATAACATATTGACTGATTAAGGTCTTGCTTTTAGTGGCAATAGTTCTAGGAACTAGATGCATTGGTGTATTTGGAGGATACACATTCGCTGAAGGCATTTTCCTAAGGGGAGGGTTTGTAACAACAAGATTCTCTGCTTTTTGCTTATCTAAATCCTTTTTCCAGAACACTTGTTCGGGAGTTAACAACGTTTAAGGATTAAACTTGTTCAAGGAAATCCAGTTTTCCTTCTTGTAATCATGGGGTTTGATCGTTATGTTATTCTTTTTACATTCAGGATCTTCTAGCTTCTTATTCATTTTCACCCTAGATGCATCATCTACTTTTCTATCTTCCTCTGTGCACTCAACGCAACTAGGTTTCTTTCTTGGTTTAAGAATCTCATTTCCATCATAGATCACCTTATTAGCAGCTCTAGCCTTTTTAATGACCTCTGGATTTAGTTCCTCAACAAGGGGAATGCTATGCTTATCGCTTAAAACTCTATGCTTAGTGATCAAGTGAGCAGTCTGAATGGTATTCCCTTGTACGTACAACTTATTTTCTAGCTTGTTTTTCAAAGTTTTTAGATTGAAAAAATCATTCAAAAGTTTTGATTCCTTAGCATTAAATTCTTACTTAAGCATTTTAACATTTTCTTGAAGTTCCTGTTTTTGCTTAGCAGTTTTAGAAAACTTTTCTTGTAATGAGTTTAACTCTTGTTTTAAGATTTCTTCTCTAAAGTTACTTTTTCTAATAATTGTACGCATTTGGTCATCCATCTCCTGCTCACGGGTGGTTAATTCAAACTTGGCACGTTGTTCATAAATGGCCACTCGTTCTTTATAGGCATTAAGTTCAGAGATAACATAATCATTAGGGGCGCATGCAATGCATTCATCAAAAACATAGTCATCATTGACTGCAGAAGATGCATCACTTGGTACAATCTCACTTTCACTTTGTTTCACATATGGGACAACATTGATATTACCAATATTTTCAAAATATTGACTCAATAGTTTCAGTTGATTGTACTTTGTCATGCATCTTTTGCACATCAGCATCATCGTATAGTTTTAATACCTCAGAAATGATTTTGTCTTTGGATGGACCAGCTTGCGGTGATGAAGAGACTTTAGAAGGGACCATTGGAGAAATGCTAGCCATGAAAATTGTTTGTGCAGTAGGTTCATCATCAATGTCAGAGTCGTATGCATCACAATCAGCGACTTGAAAGGCATTCTGATGATTGTGGCCTATCTCCTGAATTGGCTGCTCATCCACATCTGCATCATATGTCTTGGCATTTCCCTCAGCAAGAAACAACAACTCCTCTTCATCCAAAGTTGCACCATTATCCTGAGCTTGCACAAGCAACATCGTATCCCTGAAATATTCTGCATTCTGTGGACGTTTCGGAGATGTGTAGTTCCTAGCAATGTGTCCCTCTCCACCACAGTTGTAACACTTGATCGGCTTTGCTTGTCCTTGATTTCCATTCCTTCCTCTATTCTGATTTTCCACATACCCTCCTCCTACTCCACCTCTTCTTTGTTCATATTGCCTTTCTTGAACTGGTTGTACCATAACCTTTCCATCTCTGACAGTGGCTAGATTGTGTGGATTAGATGCTGTTCTGAGGTTGTTGTTGGTGTGTGGGGGAGAGTTCATGTTTTGACTGATCATGAGAGCCAGTTGATTAATGAAGTTTCCCACATGTGCATCAGCATCAGCTTGTTTGAACATTGGATCGGGAATGAGTTTGTGATTACCATTACCCATGGGTATAACTTGAGATGCTTTGGTAGTAATTCCAATGTTTGAGTAGAAGGCAGTTGAATCATTTGATGAGCTTGTCTCTCCCTGGTTGGTTTTGAACTGATTAAGAATCCTTTTTTCAAACATAGCATGTCTCTCATTCTGAAGAAGGAAGGCATAGAGTTGCTCATAGTTTGTATTCTTCAATGCTTTGGTTAGCTTCACAGAGGTGACAAACTTGTGCCATTCGGGATTCATGTTGTTCACAAACTTTGAGTTCAGCTGAATGTTTGGCATAGTCATTCTGATGTTCCTTATATCATTAACAAGCTTGTGGAATCTCACGTAATACTCATAGACACTCTCATTTGGTTTCATCTTGAAGTGCTCAAATTCATCATAGAGTTGTGATTCTCTGTCTTCCATAGTTAATTCAGAACCTGAGAGAAGCATCTTGACATTATCCCACACTGCCTTGGCTTCGGTGTTGTGATTGATTAGCTTGTAGATATATTTTGGAAGACCTTGAAGTATGATGCTAGAAGCCCTGATATCAGCATCGAATCTCTTTTTCTCCTTATCATTGAGCTCATCATATGTCTTTGGTATGTATATTCCATAGATCATTGTTTCATCTGCAGTTGTATCAATTAAGTCTCTTGTAGTCTCAATCTGATAAGGTCCTTCATCAATCGATTTGAGAATGTTGACCCCATTTTCCTTTCCAAGACAGTACAATCTGATTCTTTGAGCCCAAGAGTCGTAGTCAGTTCTGTCAAGCATGGGTGGACGAGTATCTGAACCAGCTGCTTGAACATCCTCGACAACAGTGGAGATGATTGTAGGTACGTTGGTAGACATGTTTAAAGATTTCACAGGATTTTATAACTCAATGATTAAACCGGGAAATAGATTCTTTCACGGGATTTTACTAAATCAAGAGAAAACCGTATTACAAACAAAAGTCAACCAAGTCGCTAAAAATCCTTGAACTAAGTCGCTAAGAACCAAGTTGCTAAGTATTAATAAGACAAGTCGCTAAGATCCAAATCGCTACGAATTTTGACAGCAAATCGCTAAGCACCAAGTCGCTAAGAAATCAAGTCGCTAAATAGCAACTCGCTAATGTCCAAATCGCTAAGACCAAGTCGCTAAGAAACTTGAAGAACAAGTCGCTATAAAAAATGAAAGCAAGTCGCTACCTTACCAAGTCGCTACCCGTAGTGGAGAATCCACTAAGTGTACTGTTTGTCGGCTTGTCTAAAGAGACAAGTCACTAGGACCAAGTCGCTACAAAAACTCACTACAACTCGCTACCTTTTACTGAAGCAAGTCGCTAGCATGAAAATTACTCCGAGAGCCAAGTCGCTACCAAGAAAAACTTTAAAAACACACTTTTCAATCCAAAACAATCTCAACCACAGTGATTCAAGCTTACCAAATCAAAACCCAAGCACATACAATGATCCTAAACACAAAAGTACACCCAAAATTCAAACTTTAACACAAGAAATGAACCAAATGATGCAAAAACCACTAAACTTTTTCAAACTTAAAAACCATCTAAAAACCACTAGAAATCCAAAGATATGTAAGAGATGATCTAACCATGGCTCTTGATACCATTTGTAACATATTGGATTTCACATACATATCAAATCACTAACATATTAGGCGTACAAGATGATTTCTAGAGAGAGAAAGAGTTAGAGGTTTAGGGAACTTTAGTGAGAGAAAGAAAAATCTTATTATGAGCTCCAACTCTCTACCTTGGAAGGTAGAGAGTATTTATAGTCTTACAATAAAACGCCACCTGACGGGCTGTAGATCAGGCATACAGTGGGTAAAGACCCGTCCGTCCTCCACGGTGTTACTTAACTAAATACTACTAAACATTAAATAACTACGACTACGAGCTTTCTAACGGATACATATACTTGAGGTGACCGACACTTTAATACCTGGATTTTCTAAATCCTAACAACGTGGCTGATGATCTCTAAAAGGCTTAAAGAACAACCAATCCGTGGATCAGTTAAAGACCTCCACTTGATAAACAAAACATGTGAAACATGAAGAATCAAAGGCTACGAGCTACAGAGCAAAGAACTTAAACTAGAATTCAAGAATACCAAAATGTAATATCTGTTTGTAATTGAGGTGACCTCCCTTAGGGGGAGATTGTTAGGATTTAGAAAATCCGGTAGTTAAAGACTCGGTCACCTCAAGTATATGTAATCGTTAGAAAGCTCGTAGTTGTAGTCATTTAGTAATAGATAGTGGTTAGTTAAGTAACACCGTAGAGGACTGACGAGTCTTTACCCACTGTATGCCTGATCCACAACCTGTAGGAGGCGTTTCATGTAAGAACCTATAAATACCCTTTGCCTAGCAAGACAAAGGGTTGGAGCTTTCAATATATATTTTTCTTTGTCTCACTAAAGTTCCCAACTCTCTTCACTTTCTCTCTCTAAAACCTCAACTTATTCGACCCATATGTGTGTTTGATTATGTGTTTGTGAAGATCAATATGTTACAAAAATTGATAAGAATATAAATTTCATAAATATATTATGGCTTGATTTTTTACTTACCACCATCGAGAGTATTGACCCTTCGAAACTTGAAGAGATTATGTACTATTCGCGGGCAAAAAACTACGAGTAAGTTAAGTTTGAACTCTATCACAAATGATCAAATAGATTTTAGCGTTCGACGTATTATCATATTGCCTAATCATACTTAATAAGATGCCTTAATGTATCATACGACGCGCTAATAACAATAAATGATGCACTAATATATCACACGCCATAACATTTATGAAATACATTTAAACAAACAAACACATAGCTTAAATGATTTCAGTATGATTTATCTAACAAACTTATTATTTTTTTATCAGCTTTTATGATACATCGATGCCCTAATAGAATCTTAAAATTGATGCCCTAATACATTCTTAATACATACGCACTAAACATACAAATTGTTGCCCTAATGCAGTATTAAAAAAGATGCATTAAATAAACAAACAAACTGATGCCCTCATACAATATTAAAACAGATGTCTTAAACAACTTATGCATTAATATTGTATTAAAACATATGCTCTTTTTCATGATACCCCTTATGCACCTTAAATAATTTTAGTATGCTATTATCTAAAAAAAATGTTATTTTCATCAAACTTTGATGCACTAATAAACATACATGCTGCAAATTAATGCATCACACTTACAAAATTTCATTGAGACATTTCATCAAACATATGGTGTGCACTTTCAATAAACACATTTTTATACATTTTTTCTGCCAAATTTGTTCCATATTAGATAAAAAAAACATGTTTAAATGATGATAAACTTTCAACAAAAATTCAGAAAGTAATCAAATCATTGATTAAATTTGACTAATCAACAAAATTAGTTTACTTTTAATTTAAAACTAGCTTTCTCTTCATTGTTGTATGATTAACGCTTCAAAATACATTATTAATTGTACAATTAGTTAGTTAGGGTTTGTATTACCTGAAAGATGAACTTATCTTCATGAAACGAAGCCACTACCATTGGTGACTATGACGGTGCTACTGGTGTGGTGACCGGAATGATTGCGGTGTGGTGGTGGTCGGAGGTGTGACATTTTGGTCGGTGTGGTGGTGGTTGGTATGGGAATGAGTGTATGCTGGTGTGGGAATGAGTGTGTTTATGTGATATGTCAAGAGCGGGAATGTGTGTATGCTAGTTTTCCCTTTTTTTTGTTATTTTCATTCTATACCCCTGGAGTTTGACATGTTTTGAAAATCTACCCTGTAACTTTTTTCTCTAATTAAACTTTTCTTTATAACGTGTTAGGATTTGGAAAATCCATGTTGAAGTGTCGGTCACGCCAACAATAGTCTAGCATATTGTAGCTCGTAGACATAACGTTATATTAGTTAGTTTACAAGTAGTATAAGTAGCACCGTGGAAGAAGGACGGGTCTTTACCCACTGTATGCCTGATCCACAGCTCGAAAGAAGGCGTAGACATATGTATAAATAGCCCTCTCCCCACAAGGGAGAGGGTTGGATGTTCATTTGGTAATCTAACTTTTCTTTTGTTTTATCTTTCTAGAACATCCCATCACTCTTTATCTCTCTAGAACTACACACAAAGATTAGCTAGATTACTTGTAGTGTTATCTCTCTAGAGCACATGGTTTGATTAGCTAGGTTGTATGTGCATTCATCTTGGTGGTTTAGATCAAAAAGTTTGGTTTTGGAAGGTTTTTGGACTCATAAATGACTTCCTTTGATTTTCATGTTTTTGATGTTAAAGTAAGTATTTTTAAGATAGATATAACCTTCTAGGATCAAGTTGTGAAAAAGAAACCAAGCAAAAACGTTCAAAAGGGTGATTTTTAGGTGATTTTATGTGAAAAAGTGTCCTTTTTCATTTAAGCGGTTTGTGTCTCGTTGAGCATTCTTGGAAGCGGTTTGATAGTTCATCACTGCGAGTTGTTAGGAGAAAGGACAAAAGTACTAAGCGGTTTGAGTTAAGCGATTTGATTTAAGCGGTTTGTCCATCTGTGTTTTGTGTCAAACGTCTTGGTAATCCAGCGATTTGAGTAAAGCGGTTTGACTGAAGCGGTTTGACAGAAGCGGTTTGAAAGAAGCGGTTTGAAAGAAGCGGTTTGACAGAAGTGGTTTGACAGAAGCGGCTTGTGTTAAGCGTTTTGCTGTTCCTGCGGTTTGTCATCATTGAGGATTGATGGGTCTGCGATTTGTCAAGAATTGAGACTTGTCATCTGATTTTAACATAATCAAATCATAACTTAACATCAGTCACCTAATCCAATCATACCAATAACCCTTTTAACATACAATCACTAATCATTGAATCGATCCAACTTTTATCATAACATGTTCGAATTCACAACAACATCATGTCTTACACTCCTGATCCAGTGATTTCAGATGTACTTAAATTGTATGATGCTGTAGACAACAATGAAAATGGGTGCTATACTAAACGGTTAAAGATGATTGAATCAATCAATGAGGATATGAGATCTTCGTGTTCAGAGTCTGAAGAGGGAGAAGTGCACCAGTCTAGGTTACAGAATGCTAAGGAAAAGGAAAGTTGCATTGGATCTTATCGACAACTTCATTCACACCTTACATTACTTCTACCTAAGAGAATGGAACGAACATTTATTGCTCTTTTCCGTCAAGATTTATCAACAATCATAGGAAAATTACTATTGAACTTACAACAATTGGAACAACAACTTGACAGAGAAAAGGTTCAAGAAGATAGTTATAATTCTGCACTTCAGGTGATCAACAAACAATTTCAGCCATTCATCAATAGGGAATACACATCAGATTATGATTATCATATGACTGAAATGTCATTCAAAAAGCATACTAGAATGGAAGTTAACATGTTCATAGAGACATTTATCCAACTCATGGATAATGTGGAGAAGTATATTGAGGAAGTTACCCTGAATAATGAAAATGTGGATGAGTGTTGGGTACAATTGAGAGATAGCTGTGATGAGTCGGGTAATGTATCAGTTGAAGGATTTGGTGATGCTGAATTCAGAATATCAGAAACAACAAAGATTAATGCAACCAGCTATTGAGTAACTCCGGTCATACAAGAAGTGGATGCAGAAAATAGAATGGTGAATGAACATGCATCAGATGCTGAATTATTGGTAACTGTCATAAATGATGCATCCAAAAACACTCTTGTGCAAACCGATTACATCACAAAACATGATCTTGATAAATGTTCTGTAACTGAGGCTGAGTCAGAGATAAAGTGTCTCAAAACTAATGATGTGGTTGATAAGAAATTTTTTGATGAACTTTCAAACAAATTCTCAAAACTTGAAAAACATTGCATTTCACTTGAAATTGCAATACAAAGAAAAGAAGAAAGTTTTCAAACTGGGAAACCATGCAAAAATCGGGAATTTCCTGAATTTCCTGAATTTTTTGAAATAAACGATTTAAAAGCTCGGCTTCAGGACAAAAACTCGACAATCTATAATTTGAAGAATCATATTTCTGATATGCATAAGGAAAGTAATTTGGTTATGAATAATCATGATATAGATGTTATTGATGCCATTAAAACAAGGAATGATGAATTAGCATTGTGTGTGGCCAAATTACTAAAGGAAAATGAGTCTTCGAGAAAGCTTCACATAGAACGAAGTGTCCTTGCCAAAGAACCTAGAACTAAGTTAATAGAACAACTTTTTGTTAGCAAATATTGATGAACCTAAAGCTCAACTTCAGGATAGGAGTTTTGCGATAGTTTCCTTAAAAATGAGCTTAGAAAAACCACAGGGAAAAGTGTGAACACTAAGTTTACAAAACCATCAACCTTGGGGAAGCCAGTTTCTCATTTCACAAGAGACCGGTCTATAGTTAGGCAGCCTACTGCATTTATATCAGAAAGATCTGAACCTTTAAAGTCAAGGCTTGCCTCCCAAGTTGATGAGAACAAATTTTTGTCAAATCCAGTCACTTCACTACCTATTTCTGATAAAATAAAAGATAATGCTCAGGTTAAAGCTCAATCTCTTAAGACTAAGAATGTAAGAAGATCCTCTAGTACACTAAAGAAGTCTCAAAATGTTAACCCCTCTCCTAAGAAAACATTTAACAATAAAGATTCAAAAATTAGAAATAGGAAAAAGGTTACATCTTCCAATTTGCCTAAGAAATCTAACACTCCAAGCTCTTGCCTTAAGTGGATACCGACTGATATAATGTTTATGAATATTGGATTCAAATGGATTCCCATCAGAATACAGACCACCAATGGCAACACTAAGGCAGATTCTGAGTTATCCAAAGGTCTGGATACTGTTCCTACTAACCCACTTAAATGCACACCTTCATGTGTTATTAGTGCAGGTACTCCTCATTCCTTTGCAGGTACAATGCTCAATTCAATCAAAAGCATCATGACCTGGATTCCAAAAGAAAAGAAGCCTCCTCATTTAGGAGCTCCAGCATGTCAGAATTGATAAGCACGTACTATGATTCCTGATCACCTCAGCTCAGGACTCGTACCTTAACACTTGAGAGTATTTCCAATCTTGGCATACTCTATACAGATTTCCACTTTGTAAAAAAAATAATTCATTAAATCTTTCAAAAACCCATAAAATTTGAAAAATTAGAAAAGTCCAAAAATAGTTTCAAAGGCATGTCTTCTGGTATCGATAACATCTACGGTCCTAGAAATGTCATTCAATATTGACACATGTCTTTAGATGAAGTTTGAACAGAAGTTCAAATGTGTTTTAAAACATGCCTACAGTTTTTTCAACATTTAGGTCTTTAAATCAATGGAAATTATAGGTGCATAAATGGTTAAAATTCAATCAATGACTACTCATGCTTATTCTATATCGAGTCATTGATGGAGGCGGAGAATTAATGTCCAAAATTTATGACTGTCTGCCAAGCTTTCTCGACTAATTGTATCTTTTCCCGGTATCTTGCATGTTGTCCCATATGGTCTCATTGAGCTGACTATGTGTTATATGTAGGAGATTAATTGCTATTTTCTAATTTTTTCCTATATATTCGCAAAATTATAGTCTCCATGCTTTCCAGTGCTGTTGTGTATCTCTATATGTTCTTGCAATAGTATGTATGGCTCAAAAATGAACTTATCATGGGTAAAATGCACATATAAGTAAGTAAAAGGACTTATTGAACATTTCATGATTAATGAAGGGTCAGATCTGTCAAAGGATGATAGTTAAGTGGATTAAAAGTAAGATTTGTCACTTGAATCATATGAGCCTATGCAATTTGTCTTAGTTTTAAACATGTATGCATTTTGATAAAATTCAGGGACTGGATGTGTCAAGTTTTGAAACAGGTGAGATTTGGAGTAAATACTAAGTGATTTGTCTTGGTCAAACCTTCTCTAAAATCCAGTAAAAAAACACTTTTTTCTCTCAAAACTCTTCGTTGCGATTTGTTCCCATAATCTGTATTCGAGGTTTGTACTGATTCAAAAGTTTCATATTGTTTATACTAAGACTAGTATAAGATCATATCTCTAACAAGTATTCATCTGTGCAACAATTGTGTGACATATTCATTCGATTCCTCTTTACTCTATTCTAGGTTTGTCTCTCACTTAAGTCAATTGTTGGGTTTAGGGTTTTAGTTGTTAGAATTGATTGTATGTATCTATTGATTTCTCCCCATGTATCTGTTGCCCCATAGTTTGTGTAAATTGAATGATCTTGTGTTTCATTCATCATGTCGAAAGATTTGAATGTGTAGTATTGGAATTGTTTTGATGGGCTTATGAGTGTGTAAGTTGTGTGAGGATTCTTCACATGAAATTGCTTATGTTGTTGAGTGATTGAGATTTAAGGATTTGTCATAATGATCTTAGAAGCATTTTTGGGCTTGTTAGAAAGCTCTTATGTGCGTTTTGAGGTTGTATGCTTGGATGCGGTTTGGTCATATATGTGTTCCTGAGTGTGATCTGTCACTAAATGCTTGAAAGCGAGTTGTTGTAACTAACAATCTTGAATGCGATTTGTATTATATGCTTGGATGTGAGTTGATGCTTTTATCTGCGGTTTGACTCAGTTATGAAAATTCTATGCGTCTTGATATTATGCGGTTTGATATCATGCGATTTGTTAGATTAAGTGTGGTTTGTCATATGCGTCTTGACCTATGCGGTTTGACCTATGCGTTTTGACCTATGCGGTTTGATATCATGCGTTTTATTGTATTAAGTGCGGTTTGTCATATGCGTCTTGACCTATGCGGTTTGACCTATGCGTTTTGACCTATACGGTTTAACATCATGTGATTTGTTGTATTAAGTGCGGTTTGTCATATGCGTCTTGACCTATGCGGTTTGACCTGTGCGTTTTGACCTATGCGATTTGACCTTATACGACTTGTCTTAAAGCGGTTTGACCCTATGCTGTTTAGTCCAGTGCGATTTGACCCTATGCGGTTTGACTCTATGCGGTTTGACCCAGTGCGGTTTGATCCTATGCGGTTTGACCCTGTGCGTTTTGGCATATGTGGCTCTATCTTGTGTGATTTTTTTTTCTATGAGTCTTGTCTCTATGAGGTTGTCATATACTAAGTGTGTTTTGTGTTATCTGACCTGTTCATTTCACCCAATCTATTCAGTATATAGTATATCCTATGTCATGAGTGTTGCTAACTCACTTTCTATGACTTAGCACACTTGACTGGATCATCACATACTGTCAATACTGTGTTTTGTACATGTTGTGATGATGATCAAAGTGTCTTTGTCTCATGGATATCACGTTTCCAGTTGTGTGCATGCCATGCTTTGACTATGTCTTAGAATCTCGATGCCTTGACTTTCATCATCAAATGCTTTATTTTGTCATTCTGTATTTCTTATCTAACATAACAAATTTTCAAATATCTTTGGTTGTGGATGTGTGTATTACAGAAAAAATGGTTGACATCACTGCTCCTGGTAACCAAGCTACTGTAGTTCCACCCAACACACTTACAAATGAATATTTTTTCCTAGAGAAGACTGGGTTGCTATTGCAAGAAGCAACTGCTTTGTAGACGTGGAAAGAAACCAACCAAATCCTATCTATAGAATTGCAATTGATATACTGAAGAACACCAATTTCTTTGATGCTATGATGTTACGTTCCACAATTCCGTATATCTATCTACAACAATTCTGGAACACAGTCAAATGGGACAAGATCACTGCTGTATACACTTGTCAGCTTGAAGACAAGTGGTATGACATCATTACAGACACACTCAGGGAAGCTCTTTAAATCAAACCAAGAGACCCTTCAAATCCATTCACCTCTCCACAATCCACTGAAGAGTTGATAGACTTCATCACTAAATTGGGGTATCCAGGTGAGATCACGAAGATATCTGGAATCATCACCAACGAGATGTATCAACCCTGGAGGGCAATCATTACAATTCTCAATCTTTGCCTAACGGGTAAAACATCTGGGTATGAGAGAGTAAGAGCCCCGATTCTACAAATTCTGTGGGGAGTGTATATGGGAACCGGGAAAATATTGATTATGTGTAACGTATATAGGAAGAATTCACACTATCGATGGACACCTTCATTACCTACAAACAAAATGCTCTAAAAAATGTCAAGGGAAAGAAAACCATAGCCAAAAGAGTGATCCCTAGCATCAGGTTTTCAAAGCTCATTATCAAGCATCTGCAGGCAACACATCAGTTTAATCCAAGAAGTGATTCAGCTCTTCATAATGCCAGCGATGAACATCTTCTCGGCAATTTGAAATTTTTGGCTAAAGGAACAAATAAAGATATCTTTGGAAAGGCGATTCCTGATGCTCTTATCACTGATAAAATGATCAAAGCCGACTACTACAAAAATTATCTCAAAAAGGCATCAAACTCCACTGTTGATAAGACACCCAATCCCACACCAACTAAGTCAACCAAAACATCCTCTAAGTCATCTTATGCCAATCTTCCAAAGAAAAGACAAGAAAGATCCAAATCTGTAGGTTCACCCTTACAAAGACAGAAGAAGAGAAAGGGTGAAGCAGGGAGAGGAAAAAGGGTCCAAGGAACCCGAGACTGAGATGACGCTGAGGGATGAAGATGATGCTGCACTCCAACAGGGCATTGAAGCCATTTTGCAGAGTCTACAGGAGTCTGAGAGAGAACCTAGGAAGGGTGTTACAATTAATAAACTAGAATCAATGCCACGTCACACCACTCCTGTTGCTGAAGGAAATGGAAAGGGGAAGGCAGTTGAAAAAGTAGAGCAAGCTGTACAAATGTTGTTAACAATATCCTCTCCAACTCCAAAGACTACTAATCAATATGAGCTCAAGAGACGAACTGTTGAATCATCATATGCATAAGAGCCAAGTGGAGCTGAAGGAGAGAACTCTGCAACTCCGGAGGACATTCTCGACTCTAGTGACACTTAGTCGGAGAGTCAAGGATATGAGGGTGGAGATGCTAATATGAATGAACCAGACATACAGGAAGAGGTGCAGACAGAGACTGTTACGGGAACAGTAACTGAATCAGGGGATAAGCTAACAGAAGCTGGAGTTCAAGGCACGGGGTTAGGAGGAAATGAACTTATACAAGAAACATATCCGTGCCTCCAAGAATCTCTGAAGCAGAGATCTGAAGAACAAGTGCGCCTCGATGAAATGAACTTCTAAACAGGATCCCTATCCTCGCTAAAGAACCCTGAAACAAATATTACATATGGTGACCAATTCCTCAAGGTAGACCATAATGCTGAGTCTGATAAACAGAATGATGAAAAAGAGGAGGTCGAATCCTTGTTTTCTGTTACTATTCAGCAGGATACATCCACCATTCCTCCCATGTCTGCACCAACACCAACTACATCGACAACACCTTCTGCAACCGCACTTCCACCACGAGTATCATCTTTGTCAACCGTACTTCCACCACCCGTGATTTCTGAAGCAAAAACAACCACCGTCTCCCCAACAGTCATTACTGTTAATGACCCTGTTACTCCACCACCATCACCACCTCCTAGCAAAACAACTGAGCAACAACTTGACGAGGCCTTAAAACGTATTGAGGCCCTCGAGAAGCAACACCTGCAGAATCAGTCAAGTCTCGATCGTTGACTATCGAAGCTGGAGCAACTCAACTTTGACACTGAAGTAATCAATGCAATTGAAGCAGAGGTCAAGGATGCAGTTGAATGGGCTATGAAAGCTCCTTTACATAAGAGGTTTAAAGACTTACCTACATCGGATATGAGATCAATTCTCCATGATAGGATGTATGAAACTGATGAGCACAAAGAGCACGAAGTCCATATGCAACTCTATGACGCTCTTCAGAACTCAATAGATCGTGATAACCATATGCAACACTTAATAGATATTCGTGAAAAGGAAGCAAAGAAGAAAAGAAGAGTCGTGATGCTTGAGTCAAAATTAGGAACTCCCAAACCACCACCACCTCCTCCTCCAACTGGTGGTGCTGGTTCCTCTGGTGCAGGTGGATCTTCATGTACTGCAGATACTCCTAAGACAAATCCACCACCCCCTTCTCCAAAGTCATCAAGTCAACCTGGTTCCACAGAAAGTCAAGGTTCACAAAAGATAACTAAAACCTCGACCTATGCTGCCTAGACCACGGTTAACTCTAGGTTTACACCTACTTTCTCTTCTATTCCAGAGGAGCAAGTCATGCATGAAGTATCAACCATTGCTCAAGAGTCTGACTCAAAAGAAGATGATGCTTCCACTAGACACATCCCTAAGGTGTCTCATGACAAATACTGGTGGAATGCATATATGGGAGAGAAGAGTACAAAGTCATATATATTACACGTAGATATATATATATATATATATATCTATATTATATATAACAGGAGGCGTTACACGTAGATAATGCCACGTAAACGCCACCTCATTGCCCAGTAATTCATTATCAGCCATGTCATCACATTGTTGCCATGTAAGCATTTTTAAATTTTATTTTATTTGAAGATATATCTGTATTGTTTTAGGATTGGTTTCAATTAATTAGGTAATTTTTTTAGGATTGGTTTCAATTAATTAGGTAATTTTCCGATTTTTTTTAAAATTAATTGGGTAATTTTTGATTTTTTTTAAAAAGCAGTTGCATGGATTCGAACTGAAGACCATACATATATTATGTGGTATATTAACCGCTGAACCACCACATTTTTTGCTTTGAATCTGTAATTCAAAACCTATATAGGATACCAAGTTTTGTGATAAGTTTTGCACACCAAAAATATATGCTCGGCTAAAATTTGAAACCAAATCAAATTCATGATTTCACTCCCTATTTTAATGTAATTGAAGTTTGACATTCCATAACTATCTCCTTAAATTTGAATGCATACCATGTTTATCCTATTATTGAAATCAATAACCCTAAAACGATGCAGATGAATCACACACAATCAATAACCTAAAACAATCAATAAACATAAAATATGACAGAAACAATGTCACACCAAATCATCCTAACAAGTTGCAGGTACACACTCTGTTTCCACAATTTACGTTTACCTTCTTTATCAAAGTTTTTTTATATGCGTAACAAGTGATTGTATTTAGTACTAATATGATCTTTGTGTACAGAACTATGGTGCATTTTTTGATAAAATAGGCGCGGGTGTTACTGGTCCAGTGGAGCTTGAGGGATTACAGAACGGAACAACTGTTGACCTTTCATCTCAAAGGTGGACATATCAAATTGGACTTAAAGGAGAATCACTAGGACTGGATACCGGAGGTTCATCACTCTGGGTTTCGGGGGGTCAACCTTTGACTTGGTACAAGGTAATATGAAAGTTTTTTTACTTTTGGAATAACAATATTAAAGATTCCATTTGCAGTACTTAAATAAGAAACTATGTTTGAACAGACAAATTTTGATGCACCTTCTGGTGACGGTCCACTGGCGATAGACTTCACCAGGATGACAAAAGGTGAGGCATGGGTAAATGGTTAAGGCATCGAGCGTTATTGGCCAGGTTATAATGCTCCAAATAGCGTTGCTCAGAATGTAGTTATAAAGGACCATATAGCTCATCAAAATGCCTCAAGAATTGTGGAAAACCATCATAAAAGCTGTAAGTGAAGTCTTTATTAAACTTTAAACATACATATCAAAGTTTGAATCTTTTTATAACGATTGAACTAATCTTTTAGGTATCATGGTTAAAACCAAGTGGGAACGTACTGGTCTTGCTCGACGAAATAGGTGGTGATCCTAACCAAATATCTTTTGCAACACAAGAGTTGGAAAGTTTGTGTTCCTATATATCCCAAAATCACCCACTCCCAATAGAAACCTGGAGTCAAAATAAAAAGCCAAAGTCAGAGCCAAGAGTTTCGCTCGAGTGCCCTCATCCTAATCAGGTTTCATTGATCAAGTTTGCTAGCTTTGGAACTCCTCAAGGGAAATGTGGAAGTTTTAGTCATGGTGAATGTCGGAGTACTAGCGCCCTCTCAGTCCTAAAAAAGGTCAGCTCTTATGACTCTGACTTTTTTCCGGTGCAACCATAGTTGCTGGTGGTAAGTCGTTTATAGAATATACACAATTTTTATATTTATGGCAAACACACAACTTTTGGATTGCTGGCCCATTGTATATGTTTATGTTAGTGCATTGTTTCAATCCGTTTTGTTAAGAAAAAAATTTGTGTGTTATATTTTTTTGGTCCTCTTTTTACAATAGACACAAGCTTAATGACTGTATTTATCACTGTATGCATGTACGTGAGCTCTAAAAGCAAGCACCCATATAAAGTTACCGGTGACTGCTTTCCACACCTGCTAGCTTAAAATTAGTTTATGCTCTGTTTTACATAAACTCACTCTCCATAGATATACGGTTTCAGGACATTGTAAAACACTCGGACTAGAAATGGTGGTGCACAATTCCATCTTGGTTAGTAACAGTGTAACAATACTAAGGTTGGAAAATAATGTGGTGAGGATCCTAAAGTTGGGAGCCTATCTTTGGCTTGGTATGCACGTAAAGCTGCACTAATTTAATGAATTTCTCTTAGTATCACATGTTTCATAAAATCAGTTTGGTGTTTTTGTTTCAGGTGTACACACGTACTTTTGTTCAGAAAAGGAATAGGATGGCTGACCTTCACACGAGCTAAATCTAGGTGATGTAGTTGACATTGGTCAGAAACAAGTCACAATAAGTGAGCACAGTGAGGTTTCAACTGTGAAGTGTGACGGTAAGCGGTTTTATGGACTGCAATACCAGCCTCAGGTGTATGATTATATATGTTTTACGTTTTTTAGTTTATGTAACGTGATCTACCAAAAACTTTTTTTAAAAGTCTTTGCAAAACATTGACTGACATTTTAATCATAAATTTGAAACTGAAGTGCTAATAACTTTTCATACATTTGTTTCAGGAACTTGCAGATCCACTAACGTCGCCCTTAAATGGTCAGTTGTTGTTGGTTCACCAAACATTGGTGACCATATTCTTTGCCGACCACACCCGGATTTGCACCCAAAATTAAAACTGGTATGTATTATGCTTTAAACTTAGCACCAGAAGTCCATAACGTGTTACTTAGAGGGTGTTTCGATTAGCTTATTTTTTAGGCTTATGAGCTTTAAATTCGAAAAGCGCATCAGCTCATTTTTTTGAGCTTATGTGTTTATCAAGTTGAGCTTAACATTTATATAATGTTCATAAGCTCAACTTGATTACCTGATAAGCCACAAAAGTGGGCTTATGAGCTTTTTTCAAATTCAACTAAGCCCATAGGCCCGGAAACTAAGCTAATCAAACACCCATTTAGTATAATGTAATCATCCAATTTATGTTGACATTGATGTTTTTCGATCTCAGAATTGACATTTTGTATGGAGCTAATTTGCGACTTACTAATTTACAGATAACATATCCCAAAACGGTTCCATTAGTTCTTCAGTAACACCGGTATTTTCTAATCATGTCAATGGCGCTGCCTTATCCTGCATCTCTAATTCACTTAGGAGACCAAGTGAAGTAAAACCATCATCCATAGATGGATCGTCTACTGTATACGATGATGGATCTCTCAGTCTTGGAATTCTACAAAATAATTGTCTCCCATGCCTTACTTGCATCACCTCTACTGACGTAAATAGTAAATCACAATGCTCAAGCCCCCCAAGCGCAAAGAATAAAGTTACTTCTATGCTTTCCTTTAAATGGAGGGAAAATCCATCCAATATATCCATATGTAAGACTCATATTCACCACAAGTAGTGGAGCCAGAAAATATCTGAAGAGGGTGAAATATGCAAATTCTTTATAACTTATATAATGACTGCAAAATTTATTAAAATTGTGAATTTATTTTTTAAAAAAATTTGAACACTTTTATGAATCACACAAATTCGACGAGCCAGCTGGCAGCTGCACCTTGATACCCTCTCATTGGCTCCATTTCTATTTTATTTATTATTATTTTTTTTTTAAATTTCTGTTTGTGTCATCTGTAAAAAATTTTGTTGTCATTGTGTTCTGTTTCGGTCTCCCCAAAAGCTGTGCTACAAAGACCAACAGCCGGCTCTCAAGTTCCATGTTGTCCTATTGACAAGAAAATGTCTGAATCCTGGTCACCGCTTGAGCCAAATACTTTTAAAAAAAGTCCGTGGACATAATTATTTAAGGTACAAGATCGATATCAGATCTAGATTTATGTTTTCTTATAGAGGTATAAAACTGGGCAGGTATGGCGGGTTGGGTTACGGTTCTAAATGATTAAATAGGTTGAGATTTCCCTTCCATTATAAATAAGCAACGTATCTAATTATGATAACATAAGCGATTATAAATAATAATCAAATTCTTTGAACAAGACAATTGTAGAAGGTTGTAAGCATTTTTTTGTGACTTCTAAAATGTTCATTTGTTTGACCCATTGCAAGTAAAATAAAACCAACCTTCTAGATAATTGAAGTTGGAATAGTGAGTGTTAAAGGGCTGACACCAATGAAGACAAAAGTCGGAAGGGCGTCAACAGATGCGTATTATGTCACTAAGTATGGGACCAAGTGGATCAGAAAAAGAACGATTGAGGACACTTTTGCTCCCAAATGGAACGAGCAGTATACATGGGAGGTTTTTTATCCATGTACTGTGATAACCATGGGTTTTTTTTGATAACTGTCATCTGCATGGAGGGGATAAGGCTGAAGGTTCTAAGGGTTGGAGAATTGGTAAGGTTAGAGTTCGTCTTTTGACTCTTGAAACTGACCGAGTTTACACCCATTCATACCCCTTTTAGTTTTGTGTGTGAAAGATGCAACTATCCATTATTTAAGTATGCGGCTATGCTTTCAAGATGTTGTTATAACAAGCTCAATTGTAAATGTATTAGCAAGCTCGGTTGCGCATATATATTTGTATTTTTTCACTAAAATGATATGAAATTTTAGTACTTTAGCTGTATGATGCTGAAACACATTGGCCAAAATGGTTATCGAGTTAAAAAGATGAAATTTATAGGCACATATACCACCCACCTGAATCAGCAAATAAATTTGTAAGCAAAAGGTAACATCTTAATTGCATAGGACCCGCTATCTTTGTATCATATAAAAGCTTGATATGATATAAAGGGAATTGGAAGATGAAGATAGTTTACCATATGATATTGCGCCCGACTTGTGTTAATGAATTATTAAAGGCCGAAAGTTTTTTTTTTTTTTTTCTTTTTAATTAACTGTTATTTATGTGTTCTGGAAGCCAGCAGTTGCTATATTTGTTCGTTGCCCTTTATGTTTTCCTTTTTCTCTTACCTATTGGCCTTTAATTTGTTGCTAAAAATTCTCTCATGGTAAGACTTTCTTTTGTTTAATTAAGAGTTTCGACGAATATTAATGGGTCTGTGGAAGCATGTTTTGTTTTTGAACTGTTTAACTTGGTTCTGTTAGTTAGACATGTAGTAATTAATTTAGAGTGCTAATCAGTTCCTTTTCCTTTTTTTTTGTAAAGGACTGATAGCAGACATAGACATTGAGTCTGAGAAGTATAGGTGGATGGGAAGTGCTAGAATGGACATCATGTAAGCTCTGTGGTTTTGTTTTTTTGATATAATACTGACACTAAAAATGGATGTATTAGCGTTGGTAGTTTGTATCATCCCAAAACGCAGTCACCTATGTCTTTGTCTTTCTCTCTCTTTCTTGAACTCATCCATTAATGTGCATATTATCAATAAAGTTGTGTGAACTAAATTTGACACAGTTATTTCTTGCAACAACTTATGTAGGGTCTCCAACGAGTTCTAAAACTACATAAATATAATGGGTGTATTTCTTTTGTACAGGCACCTGGTTTTGAAGATGTAGGAGAGTCAATTAGTTTAGGTATTGTTGAATCTATGGAACCTCTTAAGGCTCGGCAGCATAGTTACCAAGGCCCTAAGGTTGACTTCCTGAGTTAATGTTGGAGAAAGCTCAATGGTCCGTTTATTGGTGTTTGGCTTAAGAATGTTCCCTGGGGTTCTGAAACAGCCAAGGCCGCACCTAATGCTAAGGTTTGTTTTTTATTATTATTCAGTATATTTGAGTTGTGCTATAGAAAAACGTAATTCGTGAGTAGTAATTCACACTTTAGTACTAGATACTTAATCGGCCATTTTGACACTTTTAACATACGACACCCTATGTTGTTGAGCAGGTCAATGTGGCCAGGTAAGGTGTTAATTGGTTCAGGTTGAAATGAGCAATTACTTTTTGTATTTTATTGGTTGTTCAAAGGTAATTTGTGACAATGTGATTACAAAGAAAATATCTTTTTTAAAGGTGGATAAATACATAAGAATTTTTGATAATGACATCCAAAAACACCCTAGATATAGTTTATTACATGTTTGGTCAACCACTTTGTGAGTCAAGAATCAAATATAAAAAGCATTAATGTTTACATCAAATTACATAATACAAACAGGAAATGAACATGTACACAGTTTTAATAAGCAATCCCAACCATTATTTATGATGACAAAACATAAATCTGTTGAACTTTTGATAAAATTCTTGCTGATGCTGTAATTTTTATTGTTGTTGCAGGTTTTTTTTGGTGTTTTTACAGTGCGTTAGATATGCTCCTCATATTCTTCTCAACTAAGTAGTTATGGTAAATAACTTTACATGAGCTTCATGCATTTGCAATTACTTAATCACTTATTATCCCATTCCTTTAATTTTGTGTCTGCTCATAGTCTGATACAATAAATCTTGACACGTGTTGGCGGTTTTGACTGCTGGTATGCTTATACGTGAACCTGATTAGGTTGACAGTTTCACTGTTAATGCACCCAAAAGGATATCACATGACACTTTTACTCATTTTCTTAAGCATGGTCATTCATTTAATTGTTGTTTATGCACGTCTTTTCTCCCCTTTACCTATACTGCCATTATATACTACATAGTTGCCTTTGTAATCGTAATCACATACATGATATTCTATATTAGTGCTCTTTGTAATCGTAATCACATACATAACTACTTATATAGGTCATTCTGTTAATCCCACTGGTATGTACAAGACACTTCCATTCATTTTCTAGAGTAGACTGATTTGTTTAATTTTTGTTTCACGTAAATTCAATAACATAACAGACCAAAATCTCTTTGATTATATACAATTTTGCAGTTACTCTAACTCCTGTATGCAGATTTCAGCATCTCAAAAAAACCATTATCACAGATTCAGACCCATTCATAGACAGACTACCCACCACTCACTAACTCAGTGTTGAAGCAAACCTAAATATACCAAATGTCGTCCAAGATATAAGGATTAGAAACCTACTAATAACATGTACTAAGTTCATATACATGTCGTTCACCTTCTCTATTTGCTGCTTTTGCAGACTAATGGATATGAACAATGGCCAAGAACTTTCATCCAAATATGCACGAAAAATGATAGCTATAGAACAAGCAGATTAGTCATTATGTATCTCTGTTCCACTAGAAGAGGAGAAACTGCATACCGCCAGCTTTAGCTTCTGTTCAGATGAGAATTATGTTCGCTATTATATTTGGTCAGCTTAATATAGTTTGCTGCTTTAGTTACCTTTTTGTCTTACGAAAGGAGTTTGCATAAAAGTGTCCAATTGTTGATGGTTGTGGACAACTGTTCATGTGAATTTTTGACTATTATATCTCTAAAAGCAAATTATTTGCAACACTCCCTTAGTTATCTGCTACTTATGAAACCTGCTTTGTACTGGTGGTGCATACTTTAGAGTCACTGTTTTAATGGCAAGGATTAGCGGAGTGACAGTATCTTTGGGATTAGAGTTTGATAATCTGGAATTTTTGTGTGGAATTCTATTTGTATGGTTAAACATAATTGTGTCAGCCTAAGCACGCTGAAAGATATGTTTGCATATCATTTAACTACTGAAAGCATGGATATGGATACATATGTTACATTGAAGTCGGTACCAGAGGTACACACACAGTTGCCCAAACATACTTCTCTGAAGAAGTACTTAACAGTCCCATCTGCCTTTACGAGTGACAACGGGATTCTTTCTCTATCTGTATGCATAATTAAAGATGATCCAATCGCGCTCGAGGTGCAGGAGGGAGACCGTGGGTTGCGTGATCCTGATGCACATAAAGTTCTAAAGGTGGGGCTGAACGACCCCGGTGCATTGGATTGTTCGATTTGTCACGAGCCATTGTGGACCCCTGTCTTTCAGGTATTTTGTTTATCATTCTTATCTGCATATTATATGTTTAGAAATTTCTAAGAACAATAAGCCAGGTGCATAGCTTGTCCATGCATTTGAATGTTGGCCAAATGTTGTTTGAGGCTCCCTTGTGCTTAGAACTAAGAGGGGTTTCTTTACATTAAAAATTACACTGTGGTCTGTGGGAATGTGCTTGGTTAATTTAAAACTATAACTCTTCCTACTTATCTTCACGCGGTCCTTACTATTTGAATGGAAAATAAATATCACTCAAGCATGCATGATTACAAGCCTAATTTTTGTTTTCCATCTCAACCTTTATGTTAGTGTATGATAATTGGGATTCTCTTTGGCTATGATACATTGATTTTAATTTATCGAATTGCAGTGCGAGAACGCCCATCTGGCATGCTCCTCGTGCTGCTCCGAGCTCAAGGGTAAATGTTCATTTTGCGGTTACAACTATAACCGTTGTCGAGGTCTTGAGAAGGTCATCAGATCAATCGGTAAAATATCATGCAAATATGCTAAACTTGGTTGCAAAGAGACAAAGCCTTACAATGAAAAGAGCAAGCACGAAAAAGATTGTCCATGTGCCTCATGCTTTTGCCCTCACACATCATCATGTTCCTTTGCTGGTTCTTACATCAGAAACGGTATGAACATACCCCAAGACATTACTGGTTGCTACTACGCCACGTTTTAACTTTTCAGTATCAAACTTTCTTTGAGTTCGTTATAGTAATATTGCACTTCTTAAACTTTATTATTTGTAAATAAAGATTCATTTCCACCTTCAGTTTTCAGATTCACTTCAATATTTGGAGCATTTAAATCTCAACGTGTGCCAAAAAGTATCTGACAATGGAATCGAGGCTATAACCGCAGCCTACCCGTCTTTGAGAAAAATCTCCATTTATTGGAATGTAAGGTACTTAATATGGGTGGTCGGGCAACGGGTCAAAATGAGTATTTTTTTCACCCACCTTTAAAATATTTTATAGCTGAAACCTTTAGCGTGTCTTTAATACAAAACATAAATATGAGATGAATTCGGATACCGGAGGGATTTCTCCGGCATTTGAGCCGAAAAAGTGAAACTATTTTGTATCTCCCATTGGGCTATACACAACAAGCTGTTTACTATTAGAAATTATAGACACAATATCTACATAAATGCTATGGAAGCTTACATTTTCTTCTTTTGAAGGCTTGTGCTCGATATGGCGTCGGCAAGAGCTACCTTGTCCCAGGTAATGTATATCTTTCTGAATGTGCTAATATAGTTTGCACAGTACAATGTATAGTTTTCCTTCGGTCTCTTTTTCTTTTTGTTTGTTTAAATGTTAAGCTGAAGTGAAGTTGTACTCATTATTATTATACTTCAAATTTTTAATTAGGTTATGTTATTTGTAATTTTTTTTTGGAAAAAGTTGAATCTTATATATATAATAAACTTACAGCGTTAGCTCAAAATTCCAAAGACAAACCCTTTGAAACTGAAACTAACCTGAAACAGATTATACAAAAATTAGTATTAATTATAATGATGAGTACAACTCCATTTCAGCTTGACATTTAAACAAACAAAAAGAAGTGGATTGTGAAGTTGTTTGATCATATATAAATGGATTGTGTATATTAATTATATAATTTATATAATTCAGTGGAGAGGTGGCAACACATAATTTTGAGCATTTATGAACATACGCAATCCAAAATATGCAGTATATGTGTTGTATTTTCATCAAGAATTTTCTTAGAAGAAGTTATCCAAGCAAGTTCTTCACTTTCTCTGTGTTTGTGTCACCTGTCTTATTATATGTCTAATTACTTTTCATCTTTCTAACAGAACCTCACATTGTACCCGAGCCGACCACTGATAGATTTTTTGTTGTTATAGTATGTATGTTCTTCCTTTACTTCCTTTGTATGATCTTTCAAACACATTTGTTCCGTTCGGTTGGTGTGTAGATATTTGGTTATAATATATTTCTTAGCAAATGTATGCAACATTATTAAAAACATATAAAACATGAAAACCATACACCACACTAACACATGTATATACCTCTTTTCTGTTGCTCTTAAAGAACTAAATAGCAGGAAGTTCTTTAATACTTCAAGGAGGATATGAAACAACTAAGTTCAATTTATAGAAAATTAGCTTTTTATAGAAAAACAGTAGCCTATGTACGTACAATCCTCTTCATGCATGCATTTGTTCTTACTTTACAGTCTTTACCTCTTACGGAGTATAAACTAATGGTTGTAGAATTATCAGATTCTTAATATGTAGATTTAAGTTAAAAGTGGGCATTGCATTCCAAAATTGTATGTTCATAATTCGTAAATGAAGAGGTCAATAAACTAATTATTACGTGTAAGATGTATGCAGAAAAAAAATTATCATACACTTATAATATATTGGTAACATGGTTTCAAAGAGTATGTCACCAATATCTTCTCACGCTCAACTCAAGAAGACATTTCTCGATAAGGTGTGTTGGATTTTACATAGGATTGTGTGCTGTTGTAAGCTTAACTTTATTTCTTTATTATATTTTTCGCATTATAATATAATTAAATACTTGTGTAGTTTTTTATCAAATCATGGATACAAAGAAACTAAATGCAGATCAAAATTTTAGGACAAGTAATTGCACAGTTTGAGATTGTTGATTTTAGTTTCATAATGTTTGTTAACTTATGATGTTGTTAGATTAATTACATATTTTTTACATGGTAAATTTAACGACTACTAATGCAGGCTTGGAGATTAGATGATTATAAGTGCACACTTAGAATAAACAAGGATCAGTAGAGAAGCCATACACAGATGTTTACCAATAACTACATGACTTGGACTACAAACATGGCATAAGGATAGTGAGGAAGAATGGAAAAACATAATTGCTTACATTGGTTAGATACGGTAACACAAGTATAGTGTTGTACAACAAGAATTACATTTAAGACCATGAACCAAGAAATGTGATAATTCTTTTATAGCCTTCGACAACTATTGATTATCATTCTTCCCAGCACATTGTTTTATAATATTGTTTGAGAATTCTTAAAAATGTATTAAAGTTAACAAAAAACAACAAACAAATAATTATAAGTCATGCCCGCCCATTGGGCGGGCTTCAAAATCTAGTATATATATATATATATATATATATATATATATATATATATATATATATATATATATATATATATATATATATATATATATATATATATATATATATATATATACTTGTGTCAAAACCCGTCCAATGGATGGGTATGACTTGTGGTTTTTATTTTTAGGTTTTAGTAGAACAAATATTTACTAAAAAGAAATTAAAAGTTAAATTAAACAATTTACAGCTACCATTGATGTTACCACAATATATATATATATATATATATATATATATATATATATGTACGTGTTAAAATCAAGTATATTACTGATGCTCAAATGAGATCACCACCTGCACCAAGTGTAGATCCCACGTTGCTGATATAAAGTATTATGGGTCAAGCAAGTCTGCCAGTATCGACTAATGAATAGATTATACGTATTTTGACCCGTTACCCAACCTGTCCCACCAATTCATTGTCATTTTTATATAAAAGCAATCAACTTTACCTCGACATCTTCGGTTCCACCATCTTGAATTAACTTTGTCAAGATTTACGGAGGTTTCACCTACAAAGTTAATGAAAGTGAGATCATTAAAGGGATGCTCAAATAGGATAACAATATATCATTTTCCTAAAAGTTTCTGCTCCATTTTTATTCTCATAGTGGATATCTACTTCAATAAATGAGCATTTGGTAAATGGTTCCCATTCCATATTTCAAGTATTTATACTATGCAAAAAGTATAATTAAAGGTAACTTTTACCTCGGTATTCACTCGATTGACCTTTCTTGTAGTTGGTAGGCAAGTATTTATTTTTAACCCTAACTTTCTAAACACATATACAAATGCCCCAAGAAACTGATTCCACAATGAAGACATGATGTTTAAACAGTCACTTATATACCCGCAAGTTGCTCTACATAGCTTTTAAAGGTCACTGAAATTGGGAAGAATTTAGATGAATTGACAGCTCCATGTACATCAATCTCCAATGAACCACTGCAATAGTGTTTGTTGTCACAATATAGTTTCAAACAAATTAAACATTGCTATATATTAACAACATGATTAACCACATTTAATAACTTAAAATGATACATGTGGTCCTTCCAAGTTTTTTTGTAGACGTCCAAACAGACCATTTTGACCCGTTAAAGATAATACATAACCTAAAGTAAATGTGTGAAAACCGCACCTCAATATGTTCCATCACTCCTACTATAAATAACGTGGATATGTATACTAAGTTACAGTCTTGAGTCATAACATACCTTGATTGTGCTCAAGTATAAGTAAAAGTGTTAAACCCAACTACTATAAAAATGTAATTAATTGTTACCGGTAGTTGGTGATGACAAATCTGCAACCACAATTTCACTTGACTCGCTAGGCCCTCGTAGTGGCGCTTAATCACATATACTCCTAACACTCCATCTGCAATACGTATTCATAACCAACATAATAAAACCATGATATGTTAAGGGGAGTACCAACAATTAAGATAACTTTGTTCACATGCTCCGCCTACCAGCAATTCGGATAAAGAATGGTTTGATTTAATCACATGCTCCGCCTACCAGCAATTCAGACAGGTACCAATTCAGACAGGTGCCAATTCAGAGATGAAACCACCAGGAATGAATTATTCCATTCAGACAGGTGAAGAGTTTGCTTTTGAATTTATGCGAGACTGCGTTAATCCTAGGATCATGCCCCTATATGCACCAGCAGCAGTAAATCCTAAAGGCATCAATCATAATGGGTCCGAGAGAGGGAGGAACGGTGTTCTGTTTGGTTATGTGTCGTCAGTACCCAGCACCAACGGTACTCGTGATTATGCCTCACTGGATTATTCTTCATTGATGATAAAAATCTTATGCAGTTTTGGTGGCTAAATTTTACCTCGTCCAAGTGATGGGAATCTTTGATACAGTGTGTATTTATATTAAAAATAATTATAAATGATGAGTTTTTAAATTATATTATTTGTTTAATCATTTCCGGATTGGTAGTAACAAAAAATTGATTGTTACAAATAATGATTTTATCACATTCCAAAAATGTTTAGATTTGACAAACTAAGTCTTCAAATATTTTGTAGCACATTCAGATTATTATTTAACCATTTAATTTCCATCTTAAAACCTTACATTATTTTGCACATATAACAATGATCATCCTAAGTTAAACATTACACGACCATATTAAAAAATGATCAGTTTTGGAAAATTTTGATATGTGCTAATTGTTGCGATTGGCTAAGACGTGATCAGTGGCATTATGAACCATGAGATTAATTTATTTCATCAAAGAAAAGATCCATTCAATCTACAAAAAGCATCCAAAGCTAATTTTTCGCAATCAAACTGAACACACCCAGAACACTCTTTCCATCATCATTTTTTGCAATTTTGCAAGAAATAATCCCGGTTTACACCATCAACATTTTGAGCATGATTTTTCACAAATAATTTCAGATTTCCTAAAAATGGGTCATTTTGAACCTATACATGTATCATTTTCAATTTTAATAGAGTTCATGATTTAATCGACACAAAGACATTAACTGTCCATTAGAGATATCGGATATGCACCATTCGCATTGGTTAAAATGCATCCATTTAAGTTTTACATATTGTCGGATGAATAACAATATTCTCACCTTAGCCAAATCTGAAATTAGGAAATGTACGTCTCCAAAGTGATCTTACCAAGCCACCTATTATCACACAGAAAAATGTTAAGAAAGAGACAATACATGTACTCCGGTGAAGCAAATATGCAAACTGTATGTTGATACTTTTATAATTTGAAGAATTAAACAAATGTTTGGTAAAGAGAGCTTACGCGAAGAGTGTTAATGAGAAATTCCTGAGATGTTGAGTGTACTTCCGCAATCAAATATACACACTGAGAGCAAAAATAGCGTGTTTAGCATGCAGTATGCATAATACTACACACTTTTTGATGCACTCATGAATTATGTAAAAAATAGAGCAAGAAACTAATAATATACATTATAAGTATCTATGATGTGTAGGGATGATATTTGTTGTATGTAATGTTCAACAATTTGTATATGTATCCGTACCACATATATCCAGCCTGGAAAGAAGCAGATATAAGCTCACACGATCATCCAAGTGTTTCCATCCATTTCTCAACATGATATAATATAACATAATATAGTTTTAGCAATAGCATGTAGATCTTAAGAGAGCTATCAAACTTTTAAAAGCTTACATTTGGGTGAAGATATGCATATTGCATTCCAATGATCCTCATAACACGATAAAGCCTATCTGAAATGCCACTCATGTAATCGATGGAGAACCGTTTTGGCAGGATCTGAATTGCCTGTGAAAGTAAGAGATACTCGTAAAACCTCATAAGTAAAAGGAGAAATTGTGATCACGAAGAAGCCAATCTGATTTTTTTTTTTTTTTTAAATGGCTCATTGATAAAGAGAGTTGCATCTTTTTGACCAAGTTACTATCATCAGATGATGGAACATAAGAAGTTACAACTAAATTATTATCTAACTAGCTTGCTTTAAATTTATGGGATTAACTATTGTTGAAAAATAAAATGAAAAGATCATTGGCAGAACATTCCATTTTTTAGAGAAATGAATGATTAGAAGAATACATACAACTGAGGATGTAAAAAATAAAACAACATAGGGATATAAAATAAGTGTATAAACCTTTATCAGATAGTGGACTTACTTTTCCCTCATTTAGATGAACTCGAAAGTACATGACATTGACATAACTCCCTCGCTTCGTCAAATTCAAAGTACTAAGTGATCGTAGAACCAACTCGCATTAGGCTGTAATATCGAATATCTGCAATATAAGTATATAAATAAACCTTAGTCATCCAAAGCTTAATATAAACTGAATTACTTCAATTATGTTATCTTAACACTCCATTAAGCTACTGCTTTAGAGTTTACAATAAAAACCAAAGCATGCATTAACACCGTTAGCCTTTTCTACATATAAATACACATAGAGCTTCTAATCATCTAGGCTCATATTTTCAAATCAGACATTGGATTTTAATACTTACTAAATATGAGTTCAATGAGGTTGTAGAACATTGACTTCATCGATATAATTGGGAATCCTCGTCCCTCCTATTAGATAACTGCAGACCTTCGTCTCGGCCATCGTGAACATCGTCTTTAAGAACAACATTACCAGGAGTTATCCTTTTATCTTTAGCATCGTGTGCGTTGCAAACTTGTGTGATTAGGAACGTTTTCTCCATATGTACTTTCATATTACCGGCCTCGGTCAGCCTGCGAATCTCGTCTAAACCATTTGCATTCGTCCTCTTTTAAGTCCACCAATGTTCTGCAATAAGGGGCATCTAAACATCATGTAAATGGCCATTGCAGTAGAAAGGCCATTCCATGAGATAATCGATATTGCTTCTGTTTTTTTAGTAAAATGGTCATAGCAGTAGAAAGGCCAACAACCAGACCACATCTATCATTCAATTTCGCAGACTCCCACTAAACCAAAAATTAACACATGTCCAGAAATATAACAAACTATCTCATGCAATATACTGAGAATGATAATTTAGTATTGCATAACCACTTTCAAAGGCCCATCCAAACATCATGTAAATGACATTGAAGTTGGCTTCCATTAGTCTTCAAATGACAACCTATACAAACAAAAACGAAAAGTGCCTCCCTGCTTCGAAACATATATACTACTTCACTCACACAGATCAATAGTAAAAAAATCATCATAAAACTCTAATATAATAATTAAAACCATGTTATAAACTTATAATATTACTTCAAATTTGTTCTACTTGATCAGGAGTAAGGTTGGCCACAAATCCATAGGCAACATGCTTGCAAATATACAACTACAACAACAACAACAACAACAACAAAACCCTTTTGCACCCTCTTCATTATGTTCTACATGAAAAAAAGTTCACATCTTCACATTAATATATTTAATCCTATTTACAACACTAACTTATTAATTAGATATAAACATAATCACAAAGATGTTATTCAGTTTAAACCTTTGAACATTAATATTCTCATAATAATAATAATAAAAGGTTCTTATATTTACCTGCCGATGACGGAAGTGAGGGTCTTAAGGTTATATACATTAATTAATTGATGTATATAATATGAAGTTTTGCTGCTCTTGCCGACATTGTTGATGTTGCTAGTGTTGTTGTTGTAATAAGTGCTTATGAGAACCATAACCAATGCACCACGTACCATCTGAAGATCCATCGGCTGTTCAACCAAACTATAACGGGCTTGTAGGTCAGCAACAGTCAAAGAAGCCAGTGCCCAAGGGTGATACCTATGCCAAGCAAGTAAAAAAGCCAATTTAACTTATTTTCTTCTGAGCTAAGCATAATCAAAAGTAGCAAGGCCCATAATGAATTGCTGTAACGAAGAATGGATGTAGCACTAAGGACTTTGAGAGGTGAATTTATTGTAAGACATTAAAACAAAACCCCATTAAAAGGGAAACACTGATAGCACCATTTTTAATATATATGTTTTTATAAAGAATATGATAATTAGGAGAGAAATAATACATACATGCAATTATTTATACACATGTCATGATGGACTCTTGATGTGATTCTCATTTATACACAGGTATGTTGGTAAAAGAAGCTGTATGCATTTGCAGCCTCTGAAATCTGGTTTTTTTTTTTTTTTTTTTTTTTTTTCACCAAGCTTTAACAAATACTTGAGTAAGAGCATGTAATTCAGGCTTATTAAATTTTCCTCAATGCAATTTGGTGTAGTCAAATGCATGACTGACATTGTTTTTTTTTGTTTTTTTTTTTTTTTTTTAAATTTTGCTTTTGATTTTTTTGCTATTTGTAACTTAAAAATAAGCTAATCTAACTACTTTTTAGCAAATTCTAATTAAACAAAAACACTAATAAGCAGATTAACAACAGATTTGGGAGCAGAAGCAAAATAGTTTTCTAATGAACTAAAGAAAGCATTCCTAAGAGGCTACTTAAGCACTAAAAAACTTAAAAGGGAAATCTAAGTAAACTAATAAGGAAAAAGGGAAATCTAAATAAGCCATGAGATTCTAAATAAGCAACTAATGAAGCAAATAAGCTATTTATAAAGCAACTAAGCATTTTATCAAAATCTACTATTACATCAGCTAATGGAGGAACAAAAGGGATTTTTAAGGCCACGATAAGCTATAAAATAAGCATCCTAAAGGGCTAACTGATGCAACACAGCTCTAACCTAAACTATAAGCCACAATAGGAACCAAAAATCAAGCCTAAACCTCAAAAGGATAAGGAGATAAGCATTCTTGAACTTATCTATTTGGGACAGAATGAGGTAGAGCGGATTGTTATCTTTATTCTTTAAGAGCACAAGGTATCGTGGATACCAATAACACGTTATGCCACATCAGCGCCACATCATACACCTTCCAATAACTCACCAATAACTAAAACACCCTCCCTTATAATACACCACTAACATGTTATTGGGTCTCACAAAATACCCCACTAAAAATACCCACTCACTCACATTACACGAAAAAAACAAAACAAAAAACCACCAAACATCACAAATGCCTTGAGCCATTGGAATGGCTCAAATACCTTTGACTCACCAATGGCACCAAGTGTTGGTATGGTTTGGCTCATCAATGGCATGAAAATGAACCTTTGACATGTTAAAAGCTCCCCATACCTTATGCTCTAACACACCAAGTCACTTTTACCCAAAAAGAAGTCTCAAGTTCAAACCTCCGTAGGTAAACATGTTAGGGTGGCTTACGTCACGTACATCTTATGAGTTAATAACTTTCGTCTTTCCTAGGTAACCTAAACGGAAAACATCATCAGTTTACCTGATTCACTTTGACCAGAATGAGGCCAAATTCAAAAAGAAATTAAAACACCTGATAGCAAACCTTTTACTCGGGATGGAAGGGTCAAAGGCTCAAAGCTGATGGTGAGTCCAAGATGGAACTATTTCCACCAACCAAACATGCTTTATTAACCATTAACCCAAACCGATGTCACAAAACCCATGAAACAAACGCCCCTAAATGTGACCAAGTTAGCTAATGATGTTAACAATTAATATGATCTTTAGATCTCTAATTATAGAAATGATAAAGTGTTAGGAATTAGAAATTCCAGGTATTAAAGGGTCGGTCACCTCAAGTATATGTAATCGTTAGAAAGCTCGTAGTCGTAGTTATTTTATGTTAAGTAGTATTTAGTTAAGTAACACCGTGGAGGACGGACGGGTCTTTACCCACTGTATGCCTGATCCACTGCCCGTTGTGTGGCGTTTTATGTAAGACTATAAATACTCTCTACCTCCCAAGGTAGAGAGTTGAGCTCATAATAATATTTTCTTTCTCTCACTATAGTTCCCAACTCTCTTCCTTTCTCTCACTAGAACTTTCTCTCTCTAACATACTTATACGCCTACTTTGATCATGGTTTAGAGTGTTTGTGAAATCCAATATCTTACAATTGGTATCAAGAGCCATGGTTTGATCACTCATCTTCCATGCTCTTTGTTTTGGTGGATTTCATAAGGTTTTTGGTGTATTAAGGGTTTAGGAGAGTTTGATTCATTTGGACAAATTCTAGTGGTAAAGTTTGAATTTTGCTTGTACTTTTGTGTTTAGGATCATCATATGTGGTTATGTTTTGAATTGGAAGGCTTAAATCATTGTGGTTTGGTTGTTTTGGATTGATAAAGTGGTTATTTGTGAAAAAAAGGACTAAGCGAGTTGAGTCTCGGACTTGTGTTTCTTCAAAGCGAGTTGCTTTGTTATTTGATGTGAGTTGGTACATGCGACTTAGCTGTTTAGCGAGTTGATATTTATGCGACTTGGGTTCTAAGCGAGTTGTTTCTTTAAGCGACTTGAGATCTAAATCGACTTAGCTATTTAGCGAGTTGTAACGCTAGCGAGTTTCTTTAAGCGACTTAGTGTTCAAGCGAGTTGATTGTGTTGCGAGTTAATACTAAAGCGAGTTGGCTATTTAGCGACTTGATTCATTAAGCGAGTTGACTGTGTTGCGAGTTGATTTTGATGCGACTTGGCTATTAAGCGAGTTGATTACTTAAGTGAGTTGTTAATTAAGCGAGTTGTGTGGTTAGGTACTTATTCATTTAGGCTTGTTACTTCTTGGTGATACATTCTTACGGTTGTTCTTTTGGTTTAGTAAAATCCCGTGAAAGAATCAATTTCCCGGTTTAATCAAAGAATAGTAAAATCCCGTAGAACTTGAAACATGTCTACAAACGTTCCTACTATCATCTCCACTATTGCCGAGGATGTTCAAGCAGCTGGTTCAGATACTCGTCCACCCATGCTTGACAGAACTGACTACGACTCTTGGGCTCAACGAATCAGATTGTACTGTCTTGGAAAGGAAAATGGAGTCAACATTCTCAAATCCATTGATGAAGGACCATATCGGGTTGAGACGACTAGAGATGTACTTGATACTGCTGAAGATGGAACTCTGATTTACGGAATGGACAGACCAAAGATGTATGATGAGCTTGATGATAAGGAGAAAAAGAGATTCGATGCTGATATCAGGGCATCTAACATTGTTCTTCAAGGTCTTCCAAAAGACATCTACAAGCTGATCAATCACAACACCGAAGCAAAGGCAGTATGGGATAATGTCAAGATGCTTCTCTCAGGTTCTGAATTAACTATGGAGGACAGAGAATCACAACTCTATGACGAATTTGAACACTTCAAGATGAAACCAGATGAGAGTGTCTATGAGTACTATGTGAGATTTCATAAGCTGGTGAATGATATGAGGAACATCAGAATGACTATGCCTAACATTCAGCTGAACTCAAAATTTGTGAACAACATGAATCCCGAATGGCACAAGTTTGTCACCTCTGTGAAGCTCACTAAAGGATTGAAGAATACAAACTATGAGCAACTCTATGCCTTCCTCCTTCAGAATGAGAGACATGCTATGTTTGAAAAAATGATTCTTAATCAGTTCAAAACCAATCAGGGAGAGACAAGCTCATCTAATGACTCAACTGCCTTCTACTCAAACATCGAAATCACAACCAAAGCCTCACAAGTCATACCCATGGGTAATGGTAATCACAAACTCATTCCTGATCCTATGTTCAAACAAGCTGATGCTGATGCACACGTGGGTAACATCATTAATCAACTAGCTCTTCTGATTAGTCAAAACATGAATTCTCTCCCACAAACCAACAACAACCTCAGAACAGCATCTAACCCACACAATCAAGCTACTGTTAAAGATGGGAGGATCGTGGTGCAACCAGTTCAGGAAAGACAGTATGATCAGGGAAGAGGTGGAGCTGGTAGAGGTTATGTTGGTAATCAGAATCGAGGAAGAAATGGTAATCAAGGTCAAGCTAAGCCGATCAAATGTTATAACTGTGGTGGTGAGGGACACATTGCAAGGAACTGCACATCTCCAAAATGTCCACAGAATGCTGATTACTTCAGAGATAAGATGCTGCTTGCACAAGCTCAGGATAATGGTGCTGCTTTGGATGAAGAGGAATTGTTGTTTCTTGCTGAGGGCAATGCCAAGACCTATGATGCAAATGTGGATGAGCAGCCTATTCAGGAGATAGGTCACAATCATCAGAATGCCTTTCAAGTCGCTGATTGTGATGCATACGACTCTGATGTGGATGATGGACCTACTGCACACACAATTTTTATGGCTAGCATTTCTCCAATGGTTTCTCCCAAGGTCTCTTCGTCACCACAAGCTGGCCCATCCAAAGACAAACTCATCTCAGAGGTATTAAAACTATACGATGATGCTGATGTGCAAAAGATGTATGACAAAGTACAATCAACTGAAACTATTGAATCAAATATTGAAAATATGGGTAATATCAATGTTGTCGCATATGATCAATATGTGAAACAAAGTGAAAGTGAAGTTGTATCAAGTGATGCATCTTCAGCAGTCAACAATGACTATGTTTTTGATGAATACACTGCATGTGCCCCTGATGATTCTGTAATTTCTGAACTAAATGCCTATAAAGAACATGTTGCTATTTATGAACAACGTGTGAAATTTGAGTTGACCACTCGTGAGCAGGAAATGGATGACCAAGTGCGTACAATCATTAGAAAAAGTAATTTTAGAGAAGAAGTATTAAAACAAGAGTTAAATTCCTTGCAAGAAAAGCTTTCTAAAACTGCTAAACAAAAACAAGAACTTCAAAAAAATGTGAAAATGCTTAAGCAAGAATTTAATGCAAAGGAATCAAGACTCTTGAAAGATTTTTCTAATCTGAAAACTTTGAAAAACAAACTTGAAAACAAGTTGTACATACAAGGGAACACCATTCAGACTGCTCACATGATCACTAAGCATAGAGTTCTAAGCGATAAGCATAGTGTTCCCATTATAGATAAACCCAACCCTGAGTACGGGAAGATAGCAAAAGCAGCTCAAAATGTGATCTATGATGGCAATGAGATTCTTAAACCTAGACAAAAACCTAGTTGCTCTGAGTGCACAGAGGAAGATAAGAAATTAGATGAAATCACTAAGGAGAAGATGAATAAGAAACTAAATGATCCTAAATGCAAAGAGAAGAAAGTAATTATCACTCCCCATGACTACAAAAAGGAGAATTGGATCTCCTTGAACATGTTTAAGCCTCAAACATTGTTGACTCCCGAACAAGTGTTCTGGAAAATGGACTTAGATAAGCAGAAAGCAGAAAATATTGTTGAAACAAACCCTCCCCTTAGGAAAATGCCTAAAGCAACTGTGTATCCTCCCAATACGCCAAGGCATCTAGTTCCTAGAACGATTGCTACTAAAAGCAAGATCTTAATCAGTCAATATGTTATTTTTCAACTATTTGTTGATTTTGAGAAAACTTGTAAGAAAAGGATCACACCCACTGGGATTACTGAAGGGGAAAGGGGTTTTGAACAAACAAAAGAATGCTATTTAACTGAGGTCATGCCTTTCTTCAAACTTCTAAAAGATCACTTTGAGAGTCTTAAAAAGGGGATAGATATTGATATTAAGGGAATGGAAAAAGAATTTGATGCAATGATAGTTGAAGTTAGTGACTTTGAGCGAGCACTAAAATATAATGAGATTGAGAGGAAGAACTTGCATACACTAAATGAGAACCTGATTTCTGAATGTATTACTCAAGATGTTTTTTTCACTGCTACAAATTGTTCTATTAATGCTTCCCAATTTCATGAATTATCTGTTGCCCTGAAAGTCTCCCATGATCGTGTCATTGAGCTTGAAAAAACTAATTCTGAACTAAACGAGAAAATTGAACTGGATGATCACGACAATTTGGTTAAACATTATTCTAAACTAGAAGTTGAGCATTTTAATTTACAACTAAAATATCAACATCTTAAAGAAAATGTCAAAACTTCAAATATCAAGACATCCTCAGATGCTCCAGAGTTTGATGCAGTTTTTCAAATTAACAAACGTGATGAACAGATTCAAGCTCATTGCAACACGATCAGAAAGTTGAAAGCCTAAATCTCTCAATTAAAGGGTCAAACGAACAATATGACAGGCTCCCAAATGCCTCCTCCTTTAGATTCTCAGAATTCTCAAACGTTTCATCTTCAAAACCTAGTAAATGCATTACAAAAGGAAAATGAAAGTTTTCTAGAAGAAAATGAAAAGGTTAAACGTCATTTCAATGAGTTATTTGAATCAATAAAGGTCACTCGTAACAAAAATAATGAACATATAGCTTCATTGCAAAAGGAAATTGAGAATCTGAAGAGTCAGGTAAAAGGGAAAATGCCAATGACCAATGGGGAGAATGGTGTATCAAAGGTTCACTCTTGTAATAAATATGCTTTGTCTGTGAAATATGTCCCTCCTCATCTCAGGAACAACAAACTTGTTGTTCAAACATACTTCTCATCCCTTAAGGATTGCCTAGAATGTCTGCGTGAGATTGTTGAAGAGGATAAGTTAGAGAAACCTCATGATAATGCAATTGGACATGCATGCTTATATGCCAAACGATCTCAAGAAATCCTAGAACGCTTGATCACAATATGACCAAAGTCCTTAGGTAAGAGAGTTAATCCTTTGATTCCATGTTCGATGCCTAATGCCAAGTATGATATTCATTCGATG